>JAPVLO010000662.1:0-580773 GCA_027257055.1 Cephalopachus bancanus | reverse complement strand
CACTTAAGGATGCTATCCTGACTTGTACTCCACAACTTTAAAATTAAATTAAATTAAATTAATAAGAAAAGAAAATAACTTCAGTAAGAATGACCATCATTAATAAAACAGAAAACAGATCCTGGTGAGCATGTAGAGAAAAGGGAAAGCTTCCACACAGTTGGTAGGTATGCAAACTAGTTCAACCTGTATGGAAAACAGTGTGGCAATTTCTAAAAGAACTAGGAATTGACTTTCCATACAACCCAGCAATCCTACTTCTGGGAATATACCTGGAGGAACTCAAATCATTCTACAAAAAAGAAACCTGCACATACATATTTATTGCAGCACAATAGCAAAAACGTGGGACCAAATGTGCTGCCCATAGAAAGTGAAATGGACTTTTAAAATCTGGCACGTATACACAATAGAATATTATTACACAGTCATGAAGACAAAATTATGGACTTTGCAGCAACTTGGATGGATTTAGAGTCTACCATATGTTCTTACTTATAAGTGGACCCCGAATACCTATCATAATACTACAAGAAAGGGACTTGTAGTAGTGGGAAACTGCAAAGGGATGAGGAATACAACATCAAAAAGGGTATATGGTCGCATTCCAGGCAAAGTGAGATCCAGTGGGAGCCCAAACTTCACCTATATGTAAATCACTTATGTACCCAATCCTGATTTGCACCCCCACAACTTTAAAATGAGTGGATAAATAAATAAGTAAATAAATAGAAAACTGTTGCAAGAGACAAAGAAGGACATTATATAATGATGGGTTAATCCATAAAGGACACATAACAGTTATTAATATATATGCATTGACTTTCAGAATTTAAAAGTACATAAAGCAGACATCAACTGAATTGAATGGAAAAATATAGAGCTCCACAATAAGAAGAGGCAATTTCAAAACTCCTCTTTCATTAATGTATAGAAAAGTCAGATTGAATATTAATAACAAAATAGAAGACTTAAACAACAAAGTAAATCAATAGACCTAGCACACATATATAAAATACCACACTAATCAATATTAGGATATATTTTTATTAAATGTACATGGGATATCTTGCATTATTAGACTATGTTTGGCTACAAAACAAGTCTTAATAAATGTAAAACAATTAAAATCATAAAAAGTATTTTTTTCAATTGCAATGAAATGAAATTAGAAACTAATAACATAGAAAAACTGAGACAAACACAAATACATGAAAAATAAAAAGACAGCCGGGCTCGGTGGCTCAGCCTGTAATCCCGCGCCTTTGGGAGGCTGAGGTGAGTGGATTGCCTGAACCCGCGGATTCGAGACCCGCCTGGGCAGCCAGACCTCATCTTACAATAATCAAAAAATCAGCCGGGTGTGGTAGCGCATGCCTGTATTTCCGGCTACTCGGAAGGCTGAGGTGGAAGGATCGCCAGAGCCCAGCAGGTCGAGGCTGCAGTGGCCAGGAGCGGCCACTGCACTCCAGTCTGGGCGACAGAGTGAGACTCAAACTCAAATAAATAAATAAATAAATAAATAAATAAATAAAATAAAAAGACCTCTTCTTTAAGGACTAATGTGTCGAAAATAAATCACAAGAGAAATTACAAAATATCTTGAGACAAAAGAAATACTACAACATATTAAGAGAAAAATTTATAGCCATACACATTAAGATAAAAAAAGGAAGAAAAATTTCAAATAAGCACCCAAACTTTTACACTTTAAGAAATAAGAAAAAGAGCAAATTAAAACAAAAGTTAGCAGAAGGAAAAAAATAATAAAGATTACAGCAGAGATAAACAAAATAGAGACTAGAAAAACAATAAAGAATAACAATAAAATGAAAAAAGTTTCTATTTTATTTTATTTTAGAATTGTGGGGTATGTGTGAGGATTTGCTATATAAGTAGGCTGCATACAGGTGAAGTTAAGGCTTCTAGCTGGCCCTCAATCCCCCAGTTGAAAAGTATTGAGAAACCTTTAAGTGTATTGACTAAGAAAAAAATAGAAAAGACTCAAAAACTAAATTAGATATGGAAAAGGAGACATTACAACAAATGTTATAAAAATAGAAGAGATTATAAGGAAATACTATGAGCTATTATACACCAACAAAATGGAAAAGTCAAATGACATGAAATAATCTCTAGAAACACAACCTACAAAGACTAAGTCATGAAGAAATAGAAAACGTAAACAAATATACAGCTAGTAAAAATATTGAACCAGTAATCAAAAACTTCCCAGCAAAAGAAAGTTCAGAAAAGTATGGCTTTACTGGTGAATTATGCCAAACATTTAAAGAAAAAATAACTCAAATACTTATCAAATTCTTCCAGAAAATTGAAGAGGAGAAAACACTTTCAAATTGATTTCATGAGGCCAGCATTATCCTGATACCAAAAACAGAGAAACACTTCAAGTATAGAAAACTTTAGGTCAATATCACTGATGAATATACATGCAAACATTCTAAACAAAATAAGGAAACTAAATTCAAAAGCACATTAAAAATATTATAAACCATGACTACATGAGATTTATAACTGTGATGCAAAGATGTTTCAACAGATGAAAATCAATCAATGTGGTATAAAGCATTAACAAAACAAAGCATAAAAATCACATGATTATCTCAACAGATGCAAAAAAGCATTTGACAAATTCAATACATTTTCCTTGATAAAAGCATTCAATAAACTAGGTATCAATAAGAAAAGCCCACAATTAGCATCATATACAAGAATAAGAAAATTGAAAGCTTCTTCTCCAAGATCGAGAACAAAGCAAGAATACCCACTCTATCCACTTCTGTTCAACATAGTACTGAAAGTCCTAGCCAGAGAAAATAGATAAGAAAGGAAAAAATAAAATAAAAAGCATCCAAACAAGCAAGGAAGAAGTAAAATTATCTCTGTTTAGAGATGACATGATCTTATATATAGAAAACGCTAAAACTCCTCCAAAGGTGGGGAAAAACTGCAAGTCACAAAATCAACATGCAAAAATTAGTTCCATTACTATGCACTAACAACAATCTGAGAAGAAAATAAGAAAACAATTTTATTTACAATGGCATCAAAAATAATAAAATACCGAAAAATAACCTTAACTAAGAAGGTGAGAAACCTGTACACTGAAAACTACAAAATATTGATGAACAAAATTAAAGAATACACAAACAAATGAAAGACATCCCATCTCATATCTGTGGATTAGAAAAATTAATATTGTCAAAATGTCTATACTATCAAAAGCAATCTACATATTCAATTCAATCTCTATCAAATGGTCCTTGGCGTTTTTTATAAATATAAAAATTTAGAATCATAAAGTACTCCAAATAGCCAAAACAATCTTCAGAAAGAACAAAGCCAAAAGCCTCTCATTATCTGATTTCAAAATTTATTATAAAGCTGCAATTAAAAAACAGTGATATTAAAACAGACATAAAGACCAAGCATACAGAATAAAGAACTCAAATATAAGCCTACAAATATACATATAGTGAACTGATCTTCAACAAATGTGCCAAGAATAGAGCATAAAAAAAATTGTGTATTTTACAAGTGATGCTGGGAAAACTGGATATCCACATGTAAAAAAAATTTAAATTAGACTTTTATCTTACACCACACACAAAAAATCAACTCAAAATGAATTAAAGATTTATACATTAGACTTGAAACTGTAAAACACCTAGAAGAAAGCATAGAGGAGAATTTCATTACATTGTTTTTGGCAATTATTTATTGAGTATGACACCAAAAGCACAGGCAACAAAAGCAAAAATAGACAGGCAGAACTTCATCAAACTATAAAGCTTCAGTTGATCAAAGGCAACAACAGAGTGACGAGGTAGCCTACAAAATGGGAGAAAATATTTGCAAACCACGTATAAGACAAGGTGCTAATATCCAAAAAGCAAACTATGAAGTGGGAAAAGGCATTTGGAAATCATGTATCTGAGAAAGTTCTAATATACAAAACTACATAAGAAACTCCTAGCCGGGCTCGGTGGCTCAGCCTGTAATCCCACGCCTTTGGGAGGCTGAGGTGAGTGGATTGCCTGAGCCCGCGGGTTCGAGACCCGCCTGGGCAGCGAGACCTCATCTCTACAATAAATCAAAAAATCAGCCGGGCATGGTAGTGCATGCCTGTAATTCTGGCTACTTGGAAGGCTGAGGCGGAAGGATCGCCGGAGCCCAGCAGGTCGAGCTGCGGTGGCCGGAAGCGGCCACTGCACTCCAGTCTGGGCGACAGAGTGAGACTCCAACTCAAAAAAAAAAAAAAAGAAACTCCTAAAACAATAAAAAATGCAAATAATTTGATTTAAAAACGGGCAAAGGACTTGAGTAGACATTTCTCCAAAGCAGACACATAAATTGCTAACAAATATATAAAAAGATGCTCAACATCACTAATCAGCAGGAAAATACAAACCAGAATCACAATGATATAACCTCACACATGTTAGTATGGCCACTGCAAAATAAAAACTTACTTTATAAAAACAGAAAATAAGTATTGGCAAGCATGTGGAGAAATTGGATCCCTTGTGTATTGTTGGTAGGAATATAAAATGATGCAGCTACTATGAAAAACAGTTTAGTAATTCCTCAAAAAGTTAAAAATTGAACTCCCAATTAGAATCTACAGTCTGATTTCTAGATATTTATCCAAAATGATTGAAATCTGGAACTTAGAGGGGCATTTGCACTCTTATGTTTATTTTATTGCATTCACAATAGACACGTTGTGGAAGCTACCTAAAAGTCCATTGATATATGAATGGATAGAGAAAATGTGACATATACGCACAATTAAATATTATCCAGCCTTTAAAAATAAGGAAATATATGCAACAATATACACAAACCTGGAAGACACTACACTAAGTAAAATAAGTCGGTCATAGAAGGACAAGTACTGTATGATTCCACTTACATGAGCTACCTAAAGGAGTCAAACTCATAAACCAGACAATAGAATGGTGGGTTGCCAGGGACTGAACAGAGGTGAAAACGAGGAGCTGCTGTTTGATTGGCATAAAGTTTCAGTTATGCAAGAAGAAAAGTTCTAGAGTACTTTTGTGCAACATTTTGTTTATAATTAACCATATTATACACTTCAAAATTTATTAGGTTGTAGATTTCATGTTTTTACCACAATTTTAAAAATTATGAATGAGAACTTAAACAGGAATTTCAATTTTCATGAGGCTAATATTCTAGTGGATGATACGAACAAATAAATCAATAGCAATAGTTCAGTGTTAAATGTTATAATAAGAAATTTAGAGTACTAAAATAATCATTGAAGGGATATCAAACCAAGATATGTGGAAGAGTGTGCCTCATAGAGTAAAAAATGATGCTCAAGTTGAGAAAATGTTTACTTGGTGAATGAAAAATAGATTTAGATTGAAATGGAAAGTGTATTCTAGACATATATTGTAACTTGTATAAACATACAGAAAAGGAGTGTAGGTAATGTTGGAGGAACAAAAGCAATTCCATATGGCTATAGATAAAACTGGGGAATTAGGTGTGGGGAAAAGGGAGTGACTAAAGGAAGATGCGACTGACAATGTAAACAGGGGACCACATATTTAAGAGTCTGGTAAGTCACATAAGAAATCTGGACCTTAAGGACAATGGAGAAACATTTACATTGAATAAGGGAGAATGTGATCGGAGACAGGAGTGATGTGATCAGAGACAGAAAGATGAGTTTGTAAACTAAGGTAGTAATCTAGGTGACAGTCAATAGTAGTCTCAATTGATATTAGATAGCTATAAATTACAAACTTAGTGATTGAATAGATGTGAGAGAGACAGCTGTGAAAGATGATTCTTTTTTATGTAGATGAAGCAATTGAATGGATGATGTGTAATTCACTGAGACAAAAATTACATAATAAAGATGATAAATAGAAATGGGCAGTGAAAAATATGGGAGAAAGATTTTAGCAACTTTTTATTATGAACAATTTTTACTTGAAACTCAGAAATTAAGACTACATTTTCTAATTTCGGGTAGGATGTTTTTATTTCTATTTCTAAAACCCCCAAAAGTTATCTTTTAATATTACTCTTTTGTAATATACTTTAATGAATACACTGATTCATCTTTGAAATTACTTGATAGACATCTCATATGTCATACTTGTATTAGTAAATTTTACTAAGAAACCAAACTGGAGGCTCTATTAGCAGAGAAATAACCCAGTGAAAACAATAAAGTTTCTGATTGCAAAATAGTCCAAATGGCAAAAATGTGAGTGTTCTAATAAAAACATAGTGTTGCACAACGTATGGCTGCTGTTATTTCCTCTTGATAAAGACTTCTGAAACATGTGATTTAAGGTTATTTGAAATTATTCTCTGTTAGAAATGTGTAGATTGCAAGTTTTCATCTTCCATTGGTCCTGAGATATCCATAAGACTTTCTGTCTGGTTTGCTATGGGTTAAATATGAATAGAATTAGGTATTTATGAAACATTTGCTAATGAAAGATGAAGATATTATAAAAACTAGTGAAGCTAATCTTTTAAAATCTAACCATTACAGATTCATGTGGTTCAGTAAGACAACTATTCATGAATCAGTTCCTATAATTAACTCATGTTCTCTGACATGGTCTTTTGAAAAAAAAAAAGCCAGTGTTCTGTTAATACTTATTAAGCATGTGACAGAATCATTGCTCTTTCACTTGAGGAGATACTTTAATATATACTTACTTGTGATATTCCAACCTATTTTTCAGTCAGTCTATTTAGTTAAAAGCCTTATAAACATACTCAGCTCTCCTGAAAAATAAAAATTTAAAAACCAAGTCTTGTTTTCAGTGTACGCTATCATGTTACATCTTCCCTTCCCCGCAAAGTGTAATCTACAATTGTTGCTTTTTATTATCTTACAAAAAAATTATTTGTTTCTCCTTATCTAGTTTCTGTTCTAAAAGGAAGTGCCTGTCTTGTAGGTAATTAGTTATCTCCTAACTGTTAGATTCAAATGTTTCTTCTCAATCTTCATTGTGTATTTGACTCTGTTCACCACACAATTGTAAACACCATCTTATCTGAAAAAAACCCTTCTTCCTTGCCTTTCATAATAACATTATCACATACTGGGTGATGACTATCACATCTCTAATTCTGGCTCTGCTGCTTTTCCTCTTTAAAGTTCCAGACTCATTTTCAACATATGGTTTGGCTTGTATCCTTGTGAATATCCCACTGGGATCCTAAACTTGATATATCTGAGTCACCAAACCTGTTCTTCTTCCTGTGTTCCCAATTCTTATTAATTGAGTTCTCACCTTTAAAATAACGTGTATTAGAAACTTCACAGACTTTTTAACTCATTGCTTTCACGCCACTTTTAAACAATTGTGAGGCCTTATAATCAAGATTTCACAATGCATTTTATATCTATTTTTTCTTTTCTATCCATAGTCATACGTCATGCCTCTTTAAATTCTTCCCCATAGTATTGCCAACATTCTCAATTGTTTCTATTTCATTGTTTTTGTCAGGGTTATTCTCAACAGGTAATATACCAAAATTCAGCTCAGAAACACTTTTGAGTCTCTTCACTATGTAGGGGATGACGTCCATATGCCTTAGCACAGCATTCAATGTATCCTGACCCTACAAACTTTCCAATCTCATTTTTCAATATATCCTTCTATGTTACTTGTGTTCTTTCCACAATGATCTCTTTATCTACCTCATTATCCATAACTTCATGCCCAGTATTCAAGACTCAGCCTTAAAATGTCATTTCCATGAAACTTTCTGTCATTTAAAATCAATTTCTTCTTTTTATATATTCTTATAAAATTTTATTATCACCTCAGAGTACTTATTTTTTACATTTTAATGCTTATTAAAAATATCTAGAACACAAAATAAACAAAGCAGTGTACTATAAAAAGTGTATATGCACTGAGCAATGTTTGATTATTGCCTATATTTGAGATACTTTAACAATACATGCTATTTGGGTAGGAAAACATTCACTGTTACACTAACAAACAAAAAAATAGAACATGAAACTGAGAAAGGTGGTATATGTTTTAGGAATCTTGTCTTATGCATCAGCTTCTAGCCAAGTTCATGATGACAGAGTAATCATTATTGTTCAAATATTTTCATTCTAATACATTAACATACTATATGTTTAATATGATTTCTAAATCAGTTTCATCAGGATAAATTTTCAAATGCACAGAATTGAAAAATATGGAGATAATAAAATTGCTATGAAATAGTAGGAAAAAGTACATAACAATATCAACCAACTACAACCAGTATCATCATAATATATGATATATTTTTTTTTTCACAAAACATTAAGTTTGAATTGGTTCAAAGCAACACATCATTCATAAGCCCCTACTGGTCTTTACCACAAACCAAGTGACATTTCTTATTTTTCAATCATGTCTAGAAGAAAAGGAATTTTAGTCACTAGCTTATATTTTCAATCATATTGACCTAGAGATAATAACATCTTAGTATAATAACATTGAGACACAGGTTTAATATTCATAAGATGTTTCAACATACTCTAAAATGCCATATTGTGAAAAATCATTCTGAAGATCCCTTCATATTGTTTGTATATTTGGGCTCTCAACAATATAGGTTTATCATTAAAACCATCAAAATTCCATTACTATTTATTAGGCCTTGAAAGCAGTGCATCTAAAATAATGAGCATAGAACTGAAGAGCAATTCTCCTTTATTTGACAAGCTCCCTCATTGATAGAATAAGTTTTCTTTGATGTGTCTCCTCACCTATATTCTTTAAAGCCTATCTGAGGATCATGGGCCAATAGGAAATTTTCTAGTTACAAAAGTAAAACTTTGCACTACTTGGATAATCTTTCTTTAAATAGTTACATCAAAAGGAAATAGTCTTTAACTGCAAAATGTCAAGATACATTTTTGAATCAAGTATCTAATTATTACCTTTACCTAAAATTTTTCTATTATTTTTTGTTTTGACTAAAGCAGCAGTCCCCATCTTTTTGGCATCAGAAATCAGTTTCTTGGCAGACAATTTTTCCATAGACTGGGATGGGGAGAGTGGCTATGGGATGATTCAAATGCATTGCATTTATTGTCCACATTATTTCTATTATTATTGCATTGTAATAAAATGAAATCATTATACAACTCACCATAATGCAGAGTCATTGAGAGCCCTGAGCTTGTGTTCCTGCAACTGGACAGTCCCATCTGGGGATGATGGGAGACAGTGACACCCAAAGTGTGTTTCCTATCTCCAGTCTACTATATAATCTCATTTTGGTTATTGTCACTGAAAAAAACCCTGCCTCACAAAGATAGGATTATGGAAATGAAGCAGGCTTTTCAGTGCTGATCTGACAGGAGGTGGAGCTCAGGTGGTAATGCCAGAGATGGGAAGTGGCTGTAACACAGATGAACCTTCATTCGCTCACCCATCACTCACCTGCTACTTTGTGGCCCTAACAGGCCATGAACTGATACCGGTCCATGGTCAGGGGGTTGGGGACCCCTGGATTAAAAGGCCTACACTGTTCTAAGACAATTTTCTGTGAGTCTTTCACATTACTAAATGTCATGCCAGAAGAGTCATTGTCTGCCTTTCTTCCAGACAATCTTAAAATGTTTGTATTGTGAACTATTTTAGAAGATAGAGATAATGTCTCCTCCAGAGTGTGGAGCAGTTTTGTTTACTGTCCAGTATAATAAAATAACGTCTCCCTCCAGTGCAAGCTTCAGACAAGCTAACTGACCATAATAAGTTTCAAATTTCCTAAGTTCAGGGTTTCTTTTCTTCAGTGCAGCCCATTGCATATACAGGCGTCACCTGGACCTTTTAACACCACACTGTGAAAACTGGGTCTTAGCAAAATGACACAAATGCTGGCACTCTGGCTACTTCTATTGCTGTGGATAATAAACGTCTTTTTTTCTGACTCTGTAGTCTCATGCCTTCTGCCAGCAGTCACAAATCTGTGGCAGGCTAACTCATTAGCTTGTAAGTAGGGCAAATATCTAACTTGTCAAAGTTCTTAGAACACTCATAGGTGCACATTTCCAGAAAAAATAAATAAATAAATAGAAGAGAACAACCTCTAGACCTCAACATTCTTGGCCTCAAGGGCTGGTTTCATGAAAGACAATTTTTCTATGGATCAGGGTGGGAGGTTATTTCAGGAAGAGTCAAGCACCTTACATTTATTGAGCACCTATTTCTATTATTAAAGCATGACATGTAATGTTATAATTATGCAACTCATCATAATGAAGAATCAGTGGGAGCTCTGAGTTTATTTTCCTGCAACTAGACAGTTCCATCTGGGGGTGATGGGAAACATTGACACCCAAAGTGTGTTGCTTATGTCCAATCTACTCTGTAAACTTCTTTTTGTCATAGAAAACCCTGTTTCACAAAAACAGGATGTTGGAAATGGAAGCAGGCTTTTCAGTGCTTTTGTGGCATTCTTAAAATTGATTTGCCTGGCCTGTTAAAAATGGGCCACAGACCCATTTCTTCCCAGGTCCGGGGTCTTTTGTGGTTCAAAAGTAATGCTCAAGCTCTTTTGAAAGTTGAGCTAGGTGATCATGCACAGCTGGGAGAAAGAAGGCCTTGGCTAAATTTCTTTCAAAATCTGTGCAACATTAGAAATATGTCAAAAATCCCAATGGCCACTCATCACCCCTATAATTTCAGCTTAGTTTTAAATGTAGCCACTTTATGTGCTGACTTGTACACAGTTGTTCTTACCTGAAGTGACATATTGAATTCGTTAGCAGGTTGAATATCTCACATAAGTAAGAAAGTTTTATGGTCCACTCTGTGTCACTGATATGTGCTGCCAGTGGTGACTGCTTTTCTAAAAGAAATCTCTAGTGCAGCTCTCATAACTAAAAAACTCTGGTCAGTGATCTACCTTTTAAAAGCCATCTTCCTTGTGTGTATAAGAGAAAACATGTTTGTTCTGCATCCATCTCCTCACAGACGTGGGTTAAGGGCATGTACTTTAATGCAGTTGATAAGTTTCCTCACATCCTGTAAAACAGTTAAGTTCAGGTGACAATTTTTGGCTAGCCAGTATTTATTTATGAATGAAAAAGTGTGTAGACTGACATTCAGAAACGACCCCTTTGACCCAAGTAGTGAAACCAGAAAGCTGTTCAGTCATGGCAGGCACTCAGTTTATACATATCTCTACACAAAATGGCCAATTTAGTTTTCCTGATATGTAGTCATTCAAAGACTTGAATAGTTCTGCAGCTGTGGCATTGGTTGGCAACCAAAGTGCACATAACTTATCCTCATGCACATGTTCCTGAAAAATATATCATGATTTAAAAAAAGCATTGTTGCCTTGTTGTCTACATTGGTAGACTCATGAACCTAGATTGCATACCATGACTCATTAATCCTCTCTAATAATTGTGCTTCAATATCCTCTGCTGTTCTATCAATTTATCTAGCTACAGTGTGAGCCAAAAGAGGACCACGTACCAGCTTTTGAACAGCAGCCTCTCCTAAAAGGTCACAACAAATGTCCTTAGCAGCAGGCAGAATCAACACTTCATCGATAGTAAACAACTTTTTAGCTTTAGCAATGTGGTTACCACTAAACATGATGCTTTCGGTATAGACACATTTGATGAAGTGATGGCCTTCAATAATTTTTAGCTTTTATATTTTTCTTTTAAAAATGTTCAGACTGTTTAACTTTATTATAAGATTACATTAATCAAAACAGCCTGGTATTGGTACAAGAGCAGGCATATAGACCATTGGAACAGGATAGAAATTCCAGAAGCAAGACCTCAATTTCTCAACCAACTCAACTTCAACAAAGCCTCCACTAACAACCACTGGGGAGAAGAGGTCATATTCAGTAAATAGTGCTGGGAAAATTTACTGACCATATGCAGAAGATTAAAACAAGACCCCTACATATCACCATATACAAAAATCAATTCTAAATGAATCAAAGATCTAAACATAAAACCTCAAACTATAAGAACCTTAGAAAATGCAGGAGACACCCTTATGGAAATTGGAATGGGCAACCAATACCCGATCAAAACCCCAAATGTCCATGCCACAAGAGATAAGATAGAAAAGTTCCACCCTATCAAACTGAAATGCTTCTGCAAAGCAAAATAAACCATCAAGGGAGTGGGGAGACAGCCCACAGACTGGCAAAATTTATTTGCCAACTGTTTATCTGACAAAGTCTAACATCTAGGATCTGTAAATAACTCCAAAGGGTCAAAAAGAAAAAAAAAAACCAGGTCTATTAAAAAGTGGGGGAAAGATATGAATAGACACTTCTCAAAAGAAGACATACAAGCAGCCAACAGATACATGAAAAAAATGTTCAGCCTCACTAGTCATCAAATAAACACCAATTTAAACCACACTCAGATATCACCTAACTCCAGTCAGGATGGCTATCATCAATAACTTATAAAACAACATATGCTGGAGAGAATGCGGAGAAAAGGGAATGCTTCTACACTGAAGGACAAAATTATAAACTTTGCAGCAACTTGTATAGATTTAGAGTCTATAGTACTAAGTGATCTATCACAGAAACAAAGAACGGAGTACCACATATTCTCACTCTTAGGCAGACCCTGAGCAACGATCATAATACTACAAGAAAGGGATTGGCAGTAGTTGGAAACTGCCAGGGGAGGGGATGGGGCACAATCCATCAATAAGGGTATCTGATCTCAAATCAGGTGATATGATGGCCAAAGTGAGTCCCAAACTTTACCTGTACAATGTCCTTTTGTATACCTAACCCTGAATTGTACCCATCTTTGAAACAAAAATTTAAAAACGATCTTCAAAGGTTTGTCTTTTAACACAGACTGCTTGGTCTTCATGTGTCAAAACATTTTAAAAGGTTTATGGCTTCATTGGATAGCCAGTTGACACATCATACACGGCAGCCTTGAAGAATGTGAAACATATGTTGCAATGAACCTGTAATTTAGGTTGGACTCTGGGTATTTTCTTTAAAATGAAGCTGTCTTTTTGTTGCCAGTCTTGAGTCTTCTGCAGTCTTATCACTGAGTCTTTCCCCTTTTCAAAGAAGCTCTCTAGTGATGTTTCACTTTTCACTCATTTTTGCTAGGGATAGTTTGTGAGTTTACCAAAACTTTGACTGAGACAAGTGTGCTGTGCAGGATAGAGGTGTGGATGAAAGTGGTAAATAAAATAATGGGCAGGTCATACATGGACTTAAACAAGTGTCTGATTCTGACTTTAAGTCTGCCACCAGACGCAGTTGTATGGTTGAGTACATCAACTCACTTGCCACTCACTGACTGGGTTTTGATATGAGCCTGCAAGCAATTGATTTATTATGATCTCTGTGCAACCAAGCCTCACTGCTTATGCTAATCTGTATTTGCAGCCACTACCCAGCACTAGCATTACTGCTTCACCTCAGATCGTCAGGCATTAGGTTCTCATAAGGAACCCGCAACCTAGATCACTCACATGCACAGCTCACAATAGGGTACATGTTCCCATAAGACTCTAACGCCACTGCTGATCTGACAGGATATGGAACTCAGGCAGTAATGTGAGTAATGGGGAGTGGCTGTAAATACAGATGAAACTTTGCTGGCTCACCCACCATTCACCTCTTGCTGTGCAGCCTGTTCCTAACCGACCAGGGACCAGTACTAGTCCATGGCTTGGGGGTTGAGGAGCCCTGCTCTAGGCAACATTGTCCTAGAAAGATGTTTTAAAATGAAACTATATATATATATATTAACCTAATGTTTCCTTATGAAAATTAATTATCATGAACTGTAGGCTACTTAGGTAGCTAGAACTATTTAATCATTATTTTTTCTATTTATTTAATGACTTAAATTGTTCTGTAATTTATTTTTATTTATCCTCTTTATTCTCCAAAATTAGTTAAGAGGAAACCTAACCAAATACACTTATGTTTATATACTAATGGGTACATAGATAGTTTTCTGACACTTGGCTACTTTAGGGGAGTTTAGAGTTTTGTGCCTAGCAGATATTGTGAAAACACAAACTTACTATAATTACTTTTGCGTGTGGCATTTTTTCATAGTAGTGGCTTAAAAAGAAAAGATATCATGTTAGACCAAACTTCACCTATTTTCTATACTCTTGACTTTAATAGGGGAAACACTTTTCCTCCTCCTATCGTGCTTACTTTGCAAGAGACTGCAGATGTATTCAACCTGATTTTCAGCTCCATTCTAAGAATACAACATTGTGGATAAACAGTTTAAAGAAAATTGCCATAGGGATTAAAAAAATACTAACCATGTATTTTGTTTCCATAGAAATGATGTGAGTAACCATATCTTATGCTAGTGATATTTGAGCTACTTCTATAACCAACATAGTTTCAAAATATTCCATCAGAGTGGTGTCATCTAAACTGTAAAATACTGCATTTTGCTACTAAAAAAAACATAATGTGGGACATTTGCTCTAAAATAATATAAATATGTAATTTTGGAGTTTAAAAAGTTGAAGAAAAATTTAAGTGAAGTCATAATTCAAAAAGTAAGTTAATTCATTGTTTCCCCTGATTATTCAAGGAATAATTATTTGGTAAAATTATCAGTATGTGTCATCCTTCATAACATAAAGATGACCTAGGACGAGTGAGTAATAAGCAGAATAGAAAGTAATTGGGGTAAGGAAACAAAAGAAGAAGAAGGAAGAAGAAAGTTTGTAATGAGTATATGAAACCATGTTGCTGGAGCCTAGTCACATTACTTACATTTACAGTGATCCTTAGTCCCTGTTTGCCTGAGACAGTCCTGGTTTATGCTTGTTATCCTGGAGATATCCCCCTTTCACTCTCAGAAGTGTTTTGGTTTAGATGATAAATTATATAGGCATCCTACCTAAATTAAAGAAATTAATTTAATTGTGTTATAGGTCATCTGTTAATTTTTTAACTGAGTTATAAGTGACAAATTTAAATAAAAATTATATGTATAAGGCATACAACATAATATTTTGTTTACCTTGTCTAATAATTCACACAATCAAACTAATGAACATATCTATTCCTTGACATAGTTACCATTTTTGTGAGTAATGAAAACACTTAAGATCTATCCCCTAAACAAAGTTCAAGTTATAAGATGAATAAATTCTAGAGATCTATTGTACAGCAAGTATAATTAATAAAATGCATTGTATACATGAAATTTGCTGTAGATCTAGATATTATGTATTTAAAACATTCACTCTTTTACATGAGTATGCCTAATAACAGCATTTTTTCATTTTAAAATCAACTTTATTGAAGTATAATTTATATACAGAAAGAAAAATAACCATTTTTAAGTGCACAGTTCATTGGTTTTGAAAAATGTACACTTCTTTTGTTTTGAAAAATGTACACATCCATGTGACTACCATTCTAAACCAATATAGAATATTTATATTTCATAAAAGTTTCCTTGTACCACTTTGCAGTTAATTCCTATTCCCACCTTCACTACCAGTACTAGGAAAACAGTACTCTCTGGGACTATGGATTAGATTTGCCATATCTAGAGTTTCATAGTAATGGAATCATGCTCTATATTCTCTTTCATATCTGGCTTCTTGAGTCTGTTGTAATGTTTTAGAGATCCATGCATGCTGTTGAGGGTATCAATAGTTTTGTTTGTTTGTTTGTTTGTTTGTTTGTTTCCCTTGCTAGTATTTTATTATATGGACAGATGTGCTACAGTTTAACCATTCATACGTTGACAAAACAACTGGGCTTATTCCAATTGTATCATTTTAAGACTATTATGACAATTAATTTGGGAAGAAATGTATTAATTAATAAAATGCGTTTTCTATATTATACACAGTGATTGACTTTTCTCTTCTTGAAAGCACACACTTTTACTACTGAAAATCTGCTTACCTAGTTATTGAAGCAACTGGATTCTTTACTTCATTTACCTTCTCATTGAAGTTGACTCACTTCTCACAACAGAAAAGGCATCTGAGGAAGAGAAAGTAACACTTTAAATGTCAAATTTCTTGTTTCTTAGAAGTTTGGGGGAAAGTCTGTGGTTAAATAAACGCAAAGTTATTGGAAGAATGGGCTTTTTCATTAGATACATATTTAATTATCCATGTTTCTCTTGCTTACAATCAGCAAGTATGCCTAGATTATGCTTGTAAAAATGTATTTGTAAAAAGTCTAATCATTATCTACATCTGTTTCAGCTAAAACTCTATGTAGACATAATTAAAATAAAAGATGATGAGATCTAAAAATAGTCTCAAGCACTTTTTGAAAATTTTCAAAAAATTTAGAGTAGTTTTCAAAAGATATAAGACACTTAATTCAAGACCTTACTATACTTGATTCAAAAGAGAAAATATATCATTTTACTATTTGGTATTTATAAAACAAACTGAATTCCATTTCATTTTACAGTTTGTTCTTTTAATAATATACTGAAAGGTGCTTATTTTAGTTTGTTCAGCTTATTCTTGAAATTCATAAACTCTGCTCTGTCAGATAACCTAGAAAAAGTTTAGTTGAGTGAAAAACATTCATAGAATTTAAAATGAGTTTGCATATGCAGAATATCATGGTTTTTTTATATTTCTAAATAGAAATTTTTAAAACATGTGCATTCTAAATTGATTTCTATAAAATAATAGATTTCAGGTTGTGAGGAATTACATGAATTCTAGTCATACACCTGAATTATAAGAAATTAAATATAACATTTTTTACTATTTTTATAGAATCGTAAATAATATGTCAGCACTACCATAATTAAAGAAAACACTTTGTCCCATTGATTCAATTAATAAAAGATGAATATACAAAAATAGATAGAATAAGCAAACCTTTTGAAAATAGACCCTTTTCCATGCAGTCTATATCAATATGTGTATTCATCAATACTATGTAAATCTATATACTATGTATATAGATACATACATATATATGGATCAAAAATGTATATGAAATAAAACATACTTTGAATTCTGAATACATTTTTTAGTTATTTTATTAATACCATTCTCAGACTACTACTTTTTCTCTCTACTATTTGAGGACTTTCAATTCACAAAGGCATTTTTCATTACAAAATTCTAACATAACAAGAGTTAAAATGTCCTATTGAATAAAGCAACTTTTCTTATTTCTTTTCTTAAAAAATATAATTATGACAAAATTACAAATACAGTACAGTTGCTACTGGAGCAGGCCTGACCAGTACATTCAACATTTCACAATAGAGAAAGCCATAAATAATCATGCAGCAAGTTGATGTCCTGGAAATGAGAACCAAGAATTGCTGAAATTTTCATGTTACACTTTCAGCTTTTCAAAGTTACCTCTCTAGAACACCATTAGGGAAGTATATTTTTCTTTTTACAATCCTACATCCCGCACCTTTGGGAGGCTGAGGTGAGTGGATTGCTTGAGCCCGTGGGTTCGAGACCCCCCCTGGGCAGCGAGACCTCATCTCTACAATAAATCAAAAATCAGCCGGGCGTGGTAGCACGCGTAATTCCGGCTACTCGGAAGGCTGAGGTGGAAGGATTGCCAGAACCCAGTGGGTCGAGGCTGCAGTGGCTGGGAGTGGCCACTGCACTCCAGTCTGGGCGACGGAGTGAAACTCCAACTCAAAAAAAAAGAAAGAAACAATCCTACTCTCTCTTACTTCTTCCTCTCCTATTTAGTCATAGGAATATTGTGGGCCTTTGATGAAGTAATTAACCCACTATAAAAAGCAATTATAGTTATCCCACTATAAAGAGCCCAAAATTCTGGATACAATGACATGCAGAATAGGACACTGTTGTTGACTTTGTTACTTAACCATACTAATGTTCTACACATAATTTCTACCATGAGCCATCAAGTCCAATTATATGTGGTAGAAAAGTTTTCCCACACTTCTATTTTACATAGATAAATATCGTTTATGAGCTGAAGCAAATCTGTGCTTACTCCCACGTAATAGGATTTATTTCAACATTTATTGAGTGTTCACTGGACATTGATTGGCCTAAAAGTAAAAAAAGATGAAGATATGCTTTATTATCAAAATGTTCTTAATCCAGTAAAATTGATGTGAGTTGGGAAATAAAGTTCAGGGGATGAAACAAGTGAGAAAAACTAAAAATTGTATAAAGAACAAATGAAGTAAGATAACACTTGGGCATGGGGAACTCCAGAAAGGTAGAATTATGCTGTGAAAATTGCATCAAATTTTGCTAGAGAGGGATACATATTTCAAAGCGAAACAGTAATATGAACAAAGGCATAGAAGTGGGATGCTCACAGTCTAGTTTGCCTGAACTATGAAGTAAATGCCAAAATAGCAGAAGGGGACTCTGTAATAGTAATTTCTAATTTTTATGATATATAATTAATCATTTTAGGCATATTTTCATGTTTTATTAAAAATAATATTTTCCATTTTATTTTTTTATTTTAAAGATGTGGGGTACAATTCAGGTTGGGGTATACAGGTGGTCTTCACGTGGTAAAAATCGGGCCTCCCTTTGGTCCCCACTTTGACTGATTTAAGACCAGGTACCCTTAATTGATGCTATGTGCTCCCTTCCTTCCCCTGGGAGATTCTAGCTACTGCCAATTCCTTTTTTATATTATTATGGTAAATGTTCACTTATAAGTGACAACATGTGGTCTCAGTTCTTTATTTTTGTAATAATCACTGAGTATTATAGACTCTAAATCCAACCAAGTTGCTGCAAACTCCATAATTTTGTTCTTTATGTCTGTGTAACATTCCATTGTGTATGTGTATCAATTTTTTTTAATCCAGTCCAGTTTCAATGGGCAGCATGATTGGTTCCATGTTTTTGCAATTGTAAATACTGCTGCAATAAGTATGCACGTGTGGGTATCTTTTTTGTAGAGTGATTTAAATTCCTCTGGATATATTCCCAGAAGGTTTGCTGGATTATATGGAGGTCAATTTCTAGTTCTTTAGGTATTGTCACACTACTTTTGAAAGAGGTTGGACTGGTTTGCATTCCCACCAACAGTGTAGCAGCATTCCCTTTTCTCTGCATCTTCATCAGCATGTGTGGTTTTTTGTTTTATTAATGACGGCCATTCTTACTGGAGTTGGGTGGTATCTCAATGTGGTTTTGATTTGCATTTCTCTGATGATCAGTGAGACTGAGTATTTTTTCTTATGTCTGTTAGCTGCTAGTATGTCTTCTTTTGATATGTATCTATTCATGTCTTTTGCCCACTTTTTAATAGGTCTGTTTCTCTTTTTCCTTTTGGCATGATTGAGTTCCTTGTAGAAACTGTATGTTAAGCCTTTGTCTAATATTCAGTTGGCAAATATTATTTTCCTATTCTGTGGGATGTCTCCCCACTCTCTTGATGGTTTCCAGAAGCTTTCCAGTTTGATGAGGCCCCACTTATCAATCTTATCACTTATGGCATGAGCTTTGGGGGTTTGATTAGGAATTGGTTGCTTATTCCAATTTCTATAAGGGTGTCTCCTACATTTTCTAAGATTCTTAACATTTGAGGTTTTACAGTTAGGTTTTTGATACATTTGGAGTCAATTTTTGTATATAGTGATAGGGAAGGTTCCTGTTTCATTCTTCTGCATGTGGTCAGCTAGTTTTCCCAGCACCATTTACTGAATAGGTTCTCCTCTCCCCTGTGGTTGTTGGTGGAGACTTTGTTGAAGGTGAGTGATTGAGAAATTGAAATTCCAGTTCTGAAATCTTTATCCTGTTCCATTGGTCTATGTGCCTGTTTTTGTACCAATACCAGGCTGTTTTGATTATTGTAGCTTTATAATAAAGTTTAAAGTCTAGGCATGTGATACCTCCCATTTTGTTTCTTTTGCTAAGGATTGTTTTGGCTATTTATGGTCATTTATATTTCCATGTGAATTTCTGTATTGTTGCTTCCAGTTCTGAGAAGAATGACTTTGGTAATTTAATGAGAATAGGACTGAATCTGTAGATTGCCTTGGTAGGATGGACAACTTAACAATGTTGATTCTTCCAATTCATGAGCATGGAATATTTTCCCATTTGTTTGTGTCATCTTTGAATTCTTTTAGCAGTTTTTTGTAGTGTTCATTATAAAGGCCTTTTGCATCTCTGGTTAGGAAGATGCCAAGGTATTACATTTTTTGCGGCTATAATGAGTGGGATTGTGCTTTTTATTTGGTTCTCTGCCTGTCTGTTGCTGGTTTATAAGAATGTGACTGTCTTTTGCATGCGGATTTTGCACACTGCGACTTTGCCAATGTCCTTTATCAATGCAAGGTTTATGACAGATTATCTTGGAGTTTCAAGGTATAGGATCATATCATCAGCGAAAAGGGATAAATTAAATTCCTCTTTTCCTATTTGGAAAACCCTGATATCCTTCTCTTGTCTGATTGCTGTAGCTAGAACTTGCAACACTGTGTTGAACAAGGGGGGTGAGAGAGGGCAGCCTTGTCTTATTCCAGTTTTCAGAGGAAATGCTTCAAATTTCTGCCTGTTTAGCAATATGTTGGCTGTGGGTTTATCATAGATGACTCTTACTACTTTGAGGTATGTTCCCTCTATGCCTAGGTGTTCCAGGGTTTTTTTGTTGTTTTTTTTTAATCAAGAATGAATGCTGGATTTTATCAAAAAGCTTTGTCTGCATCTAATGATATAATCATGTAGTTCTAGCTTTTACATCTGTTGATGTATTTAGTTACAGGTGTAGTCTGACAAATGTTTAACTAGCCTTGTATCACAGCAATGAAGCCAACATGGTCATGGTGGATGATTTTTAAGATTTGTTGTTGGATCCAAATTGCCAGAATCTTGTTGAGTATTTTTGAATCTGTGTTCACTAGGAGTATTGGTCTGTAGTTCTCTTTCTTAGTTGGAGCTTTATCTGGTTTGGGTATCAGTGTAATATTAGGGTCATAAAATGATTTAGGGAGTGCCCCATCTTTCCCAATTGCCTGGAATACTTTCAGTAGGTTTTGTATTAGCTCTTTCTTTTATGTTTCGTGGAATTCTGCTGGAAATCTGTCTGGTCCATGGCTTTTTTATTTTTTGTGTGTAGTTTTCTTATAAAAGAGACAATTTTCTGGCTCATTGGTCTATTTAGAATCTCAATTTCTTCTTGTTTCAAACTTGGGAGGTTGTGTGATGTCAGAAAGTCCTCCATTTTACTTAGGTTATTGAGTTTGTTTCCATACAGGTGTGCATAGTAATTTCTGATAATCATTTGTATTTCTTTGAGGTCAGTTTTGACTTGACCTTTTGCATTTCTTATTGTGTTTATTTGATTTTTTTCTTGGTCATTCTGGCTAGGGGGTCCACAATCTTGTTTATCCTTTCAAAGAACCAGCTTTTAGTTTTGTTGATTTTTTTCCATGGTATGTTTATCTTTTATGTCCTGTATTTCGACTGTTACTTTGGTTTTCTGGATTATTCTGCTGAAGCTAGGGTTTTTGTGGTCTTGCTTTTCCAGCTCCCTTAGGAGATTTGTTAAGCTGTCATCTTGTTTTCTTTCTATTTTCTTGATATGTGTTCAAAGAGGATATACAATTCCCTCTCAGTACCGTTTTCATGGCATACCAGAGGTATTGGTGAGAGGTCTCTTCATTTTCATTTGTTTCCAGTAATCTTTTAATTTCTTTGTTGACCCAGGAGTTTCTCAGCATCATGCTTGCTAATGTCCATGTCTTTGTGAGTTTTGGGATAATTTTGTTGGTGTTGATATTTATTTTTATTCCACTGTGGTCTGAAAAGGTGCATGGCAGTATTTCAGTCTTGTGAAATTTGATTATGCTTGATGTATGGCTGAGGATACAGTCAATCATGGAGTGTGCTCTAGGTGATGATCAGTAGAATGTATATTCTGTGGTTGTTGGGTGGAATAATCTGTGGATATCTACTTAGTCCATTTGGTCGAGCTCCAAGTGGAGGTTCTGAATCTCTTTGTTGATGTTTTGCCTCAGGGATATCTGGAATTGTTAGTGGGGTATTTAACTCTCCAGCTATGATAGTGTTGGAGTCAATATCTTCTTTTAGTTTACTTAGTAGCTGCTTTATAAAAGCCAGTGCTCACTTGTTGGGTGCATATATGTTTAGGATGGATATTTTTTGTTGATGGATTAAACCTTTTGTCATTATATAGTGTTCTTACTAATATTTTGTTTTCAATGTTTGATAGTTTAAAGGTTGTTTTGTCTGATACTAGGATCATTCCTGCCTTCTTCTGTGATCTGTTCACTTGGAAATTCATTTTCCATCCTCTAACTTTGAGTCTGTGGGAGTCCTTTGTGGTGAGATGAGTTTCCCAGAGAATGCAAATTATTGGTTCATGTACTTTTACCCAGTTTTCCATTCTCTGTCTTTTCAGTGGTGCATTTAGTCCATTCACATTCAAGCTGGTAATTGACATGTGAGAATCTGTTCCTGTCATAGTGCTCATATAAGGCTACTTTGTTTTCATTTAGCTTTTGTGGTCATATATGTGTGTGTGTTCATTTTTACAGATATGTTGTGTATTCTTCTGCTTCTGTGTTTGTGATCTTGTGAAGTATATGGTCTTTCTTTTGTTACTTTTTTTTCTGTGCACAGCCTCTGTTTATGTGTCTCCTATAGAGCTGGTTCTGAAGCAGAATATTGTCTTAGAGATTGGATGTCTGGGAAGAACTTCAATGCTCTCACTAATGAAGCTTAGCTTGACTGGGCAGAAAATTCATAGTTGAAATTGTTTATCTCTGAGAACTTAAAGATTGGAGTCCAATTCCTTCTGGCTTGCAGTGTTTCTGCAGATAAGTCTGCAGTAATTCTGCCTGATCTCACCCAGTAGGTAGTCTGACCTTTTTCCTTTGTTGCCTTTAGAATTTTTTCTTTTATACCTACTTTTGTGTAGGCAAGTTCCTATGTATCCAGGAATTGGTCTTCTCATAAGATGTCTTGTTGGGGTTCTCTGAATCTCTTGTGCTTGTACAGTCATCTATCTGGCCAGATGAGGGAAGTTTTCCTGAAAGACTTCATGGAATGTTTGCTTCAGTGTATTTTCTGTTTGAATTTCTATTTCAGGTTTTCTGATCAGATACAGGCTTGATTTCTTGATAAAATTACATACCTCTGGAGAGTTTCTTCTTACTTCTTAAGTTTTATTTTCTATATTTTTATAGATGGGGTTAATTCCACATTTTGGTCTTTTAGCTCTGACATTTTTCTTCTGTTTGATCAATTTTGCTTCCCATGCTTCTCAGTTTGTCACTTATTTCTTGAATGGAGCTCTTTATTTCTGTTACTTCTAAGTACACTTTCTTGAGTCTGTCCAGCTCTTTTGCAATTTCATTTAGTTTTAGTCCTTGAATTTCTTGATTTTTATTCATTATATCCAATGATTATGTGATCTCCATAAGTACCTTCTGGGTACTGTTTTTCTGGGAGATAACCATTGTTTGTGCTCAGTAGTTATTCCTTCTAGCACTGACACCTTGCTGGGTCTCTGGTTACCAGCAGGTCTTCATTCATTTTTCTTCATTTGTAGCAGTTCTCCTATCTTTCTTTTTAATTCCATTGCTCAGTAGAAAATGGAGAAACAGTCACTTCTGATATTTGTTCTACTTTTTGTCCTTCCTTGAGCAAGGGCTCTAGGTTTGTTCAATTATAAAGTAGAGTTAGGGGTGGGCTACTGTGCTGTCTGTTTACATTCTTGAGCACTTACTAGGGGATGAGGTGGACTGCAATGATTCAAAACCTATTGGCAGGTCATAATGTTTGCTATCTGATGAATGGGCCAACTGGGATTCACTCTCCATCTCTGCACAATATAGTCTTACAGTGGGTATGCCTGCATAGCTCCTGGGTCCAAGACAGGGTATAAGATGAAAAAGAGAGAGAAGAAACAGGGAAAATGGGGAAAGAAGGATTAAGGCAAAGTGGACAGAAAAATAGAATAAGAAAAAAAAATCCCAAATGAGGGAAATAAAAAGAAAGAGAACTAGAAGAAAAGAGAAAACCAACCAACAAACACAGCAGCGAAATGAGATAATCAAACAAATCAATACCTACACCAGCCTCCTTCCTGGTCAGTTCTGCTGTCTGTGTCTATTGCCCAGCAGCTGGTTCAAGGTAGAGGGTGGATCATCTGGGGTTTTGCTTCTGTCATTACCCAACCAAGTCTTGTGCACTGGGAGCAATGTTTTCTGAGGTCACAAAGAGCAGCCACAATGTCATGCAGGGATCAATGCCCATCTCAAGATGCAGTTCTGCTGTTCCACAGAGGCTGCCCTAGAGCATTTCTCTGCCGAGGCATTAGAGTGTCTGCTCAGTTTATCTGCCAGCAGATTTTGCTCCCTTCCCAGCAGTAACCAGTCCAGGCTCAGAATGAGCTCTTCCCTTTGCTTCCTTGGGAGTCTGCCTCAGGCTGTCTCCCTGTTTTCCTGCCACGGATCTCACTGTCAGCATTGTACTTGCCCCAGCATATTTTACCTGAAAAAGCTCCCAAATTGTCTGCTGCTAGGACTCCCACTCTGATTACGTGTGTCTGTGTTTGGTCCAGCATGGGTTTGTGCATTTGAAGAATCCTTTCTGGGCAAATGATAGTTGATTTCAGAGGGGTTCAGAGATCACCCCTTGTTATCAGAATGCAGACTGCAGGCAGCTCAAAATTGGCCAAAGAAAAGCAGGTCTCTGCTCAGTTTCAGGTCAGAGAAAATGGTGGTGGTCTGTGTTTTTTTCCCCTGGTGGAGCTCAGCTCGATTTCTTCCTCATGCTTTTCCATGGCCCCTTCTGCCCATGACTGGCCTGTTGCCACAGGTGGGGGTGTGGGCCAGTTGTCAGCTGAACGCTTCTGCCTTTTCCCAAGAGGTGCCCTAGGGATGGTGGATCTTTTTGCACAGAGCAGGTGCGGAATTCTGAGAAGCAACAAATTGTAGCCATTTCTGCAGGAGCCCCAGGTGCTTGATCCCATTTCTCCCCTCAGTTGGACATTTGCTCACCCACTTACACACAGAAACAGTTATATATTGGTTCTTTTGTGCACTTACCCATGCAGAGACTCTCATACTCTGACCAGACCCAACGCCATCTTGCCTCCAATCCTAAAAATAAATTTGTTTAACCTGAGACGTAGGTAACAAATTTATTTCTTTATGCTTTTTATTATTTGTTTTATAAGTTAAGGGTTTCATTTAGGTCTATGATCCATTTTGTATGTAGTGTGAGAAATATACAGGTCAAGTTTGCTCCACTTATTTTTTTCATATGGGTGTCCAAATGTTTCTGCACCATTTATTGATATGACCATTTTTCTCCATTGACTTACTTTTGCATCTTTGTTAAAAAAAAAGTCAGTTTTGTGAGACTATTTCTGGACTCCCTTTTCCGTTCCATTGATGAATTAATTCGTCATTTTCTCAATACCACACTGGCTTTGTTATCGAACATTTATATTAAAATTTTAATTCAAGTAGATTAAATTCTCCTATTTCTTTTCAGAATTGCTTTGGTAACCCTTCTTGAAGCTCAGTGATCAATCTTTCCCTGGGCACATATTTCTGTATACAATATATAGAGATTGTGTTTTCTCAAGCTCTACAACAGCTGACATATTAGATTAGTCAAAAAAACACCTTTTTTAAGGTCCTTCGGGATTTGTAGTGGACTCAGAAAAAAGTAACAATAGAATTCAGGCCAGCAAAAATATATGTGCGATGATATATTTTTTAATGAAAATTCTCAACATCACTAATCATTAAAGAAGTGCAAAGACACCTGCACTCGTATATTTATCACAGCACTATTCACAATAGGAAAGATATGAAATCAGCCTAAGTGTCCACCAACAGATGATTGACATCAACAGATGATTGGATGAAGAAAATGCAGTATACACAGTCCGTGGGATACTATGCAGCCATAAAATAGAATGATGTCACATATTTTGTAGCAACATGGATAGAATTGAAGGCCATCATTTTAAGTGAAATAAGCCAGAAACAGAAAGTCAAATGCTACATGTTCCCACTTATAAGTGAATGCTAAATAATATGTACACATGGACATATAAAGTGGAATAATAGACATTAGAAACAAAAAAAGTGGGAGAGTGGGAGGGGATGTGGAATGAGAAATTAACAAAAAGATACAGTATACACCATACAGGTGATGGTAACACTAAAATCCCAGATTTCACCACTATTCAATATATTCATGTAACAAAACTGTATTTGTGTTCCAAAATCAATAAAAAATTTAAAAAGTTATATTTTTCAATGAGGGCTATTATAGAAGAGAAAAACTAATTCAATTAGAAAAAGATATTCTCTTACAAATAATTATTTTGGCTTTGAAAAGTTATTGCAAAAATAATTCATGTGAACTGTATAATTAAGGCTTAATTACTATGGGGCATAATAACAGTTATGTGTATCATTAACTAGGTGCCAGGCTTATTTTGCTGTGTTTTTATTTGATTGTCACAGGAAATTCAAAATAAGTTTAGTAGGTCTTCATAAATTTCTAGATAATGCAGCACAGTTGTTGCTAATGTGGCAAAATTATATACTCAAATTGTTACAAAAGATTGAATTGTTCTAGCACCATTTAAATAAGAGTAAATGAAAGAGAGTGGGATGAAATATTACTACTCAACAAAGGTGGCAAAGGTTAACTCCCTTAATCTATAAAATCTCTTACAATTCAAAAAGGAAAAGATTCACTATAAAAATGAACAGATCAGATTAACAAACACTACACAGAAAATGAAGTACCAATGATACTTAGAAAACAAACAGAAAAATATTCCTATAGTTTGAGGTTTTGCCTTTAGGTCTTTGATACATTTAGAGTTGATTTTTGTGTATGGTGATAAGTGTGGGTCCTGTTTCATTCTTCTGCATGTGGTCAGCCGGTTTTCCGAGCACCATTTACTAAATAGGCTCTCTTCTCCCCAGTGGTTGTTGGTGGAGGCTTTGTCAAAGATTAGTTGGTTGAGAAATTGAAATTTTGCTTCATGAATCTCTATCGTATTACATTGGTCTATATGCCTGTACCTGTACCAATACAAAACTGTTTTGAGTATTGTAATCTTATAATAAAGCTTAAAGTCTGGAAGTGTGATACTTCCCACTTTGTTTCTTTTGTTGAGAATTGTTTGGCTATTCATGGTCACTTTTGTTTCCATATGAATTTCTATATTGTTGTTTCCAGGTCTGAGAAGAATAATGTTGGTAATTTAATAGATATTGCATTGAGTCTGTAGATTGTCTTGAGTAGGATGGACAATGCTGATTCTTCCAATCAATGAGCATAAAATATTTGTCTATTTGTTTGTGTCTTTTTTGATTTATTTGAGCAGTGTTTTGTACTTTTCATTGTAAAGGTCTTTCACTTCTCTTGTTAGTACAATGCCAATGTATTTCTTTTTTGTGTGTGGCAATTGTGAATAAGGCCATACTTTTTATTTGGTTCTCTGCCTATATGTTGTTGGTGTATAAAAATGCGACTTTTTTTGCATGTTGATTTTGTACCCTGAGACTATTAACAGAAGCAAAAACATGAAATCAACTGTGCTGCCCATCAAAAGAGGACTGGATTTTTTAAAATGGGGTACATATACACGATGGAATATTATACAGCCCTAAAGAAGATCAAAATTATGGACTTCACAGCAACTTGGATGGATCTAGAGTCTATCATACTCAGTGATCTGTCACAGAAACAGACAACTGAATATCACATGTCCTAACTAAAAAGTGGACCCTGAACATTTATCATAAAACTTCAAGAAAGGGATTGGCAGTAGTAGGACACTGCCAGGGGAGAGATGAGGGGGCACATAACATCACTTAGGGTACCTGATCCTAAACCACGCAAAGTGAAGACCAATGGGAGGCCAAACTTCACCTCAGTGTAGACCATTTATGTACCTAATCTTGGCTTGTATCCCACATCTTTAAAATGAAATATTTAAAAAACAGAAAAAAATGCTAATATCACTCAGAAGATACAGAAAATGTACAACTACTATAAGACATCAGTATTTACCTAATAAATTCTCAAATATCAGAAACATTGACACAACTGTGCTAGCAAAGGTGACTCAGATACATAGAGTCAAACAAAAGTGCAAAATGATGCAAGCACCAAAAAAGATTATTGTGATGTTTTTAAATTTAAAAAAACATACAAACAAGTACATTTTTGCAAACTGAGTATCAGTTGAATGCATTCTGATACACAAACACATTTGTTTGTAAGTGCACAAATTATTTCTGAGTTTACTCATGTAGACACACACACACACACACACACACACACACACACAACTTATTTACAATGATTGCCTGCTGAGCATGAACCTGAATTAGGAAATAAAGATTTATTATTCATATTATTATTCATATTATTCATACAAAGAATATTGTTTGTATATATTCATGTTGCACCACTTTGTAAAGGCATACATTTAAAATACACCTTTTTCCAAGTCACCTTACAAGTTAAGTTCTATTATTCAATTTTGTTTTTGTTTTCCTCTTCTATCTCCTTTCTTCCAGAAAAATCAGTTATAAACGCATTAGATAAGCCAGAGCAAGATAGATATCCACATTGAGAATGTGGAAGCTTTGATAGCCCAACTTAGGTTGTCAAACCCGATTTGGGTAAAAAGACCATCTCTATCAGAGGGTTGCCCTGTATATTAACTATGTTTCAACTCATATCTAACTGAAAGAGAAAGGGCATCATGCAGAGAGGTAGCTTAGTGCAGAATGCCAGCACCCAAGCTGGGTGGGAGGAATATTCATATGGGAGTGGTATGTTAAAGACTACAGGATAAGGAGAATCTCTACATGGAGACATAAGTCAGCATAAAGTGTCAGACTTGAGCAGAGCAAGGAGGTTACATATGCAGGAGAGTGGATAAGGACAAAGTCAACAGATTAGTTCCATACTAATCAGAAGGACTGATCAAATAAGCAAATATATTAATAATAACATACGCTTAGTTTTTTTAATATAAAAAAGGACAATACAAATATGGTAAAGGATAAAATTATAATATATTCAGCATTATAGATTGGAATTGAAGATACAATATGAGCCCACAATTTTCAAAATATAGCGGTATAGAAAGAAGCAAACTTTTAAAATTTGTTTATTTTTTGCATGCATACTAACACACACATACCATAACCTATTCACTCAGAGGACAAGCCTTATAGTAAATGAGCACATGCAGTACTCACTTCCTGACTTATAAATACCATTTACAATGAAAGAAAGCAAGGCTGCTTAGAAAAGTAATTGACTCCAGGGTTGGATTAAAAAAATATAAAATGTTGATAGTTATATTGTGCTTATACAGGTTAATGTCTTATTTTGTAAATAAGTATTAGAAAGGGGATGGATATCATGTTGATAACCTACTCTCAATAGGTTCAGAAAAAAAAATTCTGAACTTTACTCACAGTTTTTAAAAATAAATTTATATCAAGACCTGCCTGGGCAACTTGGCGAGACCTCATCTCTACAATAAATCAAAAAATTAGCTGGGTGTGGTAGCGTGTGCCTGTAGTTCCAGCTATTTGGAAGGCTGAGGTGGAAGGATCGCTGGAGCCCAGCAGGTCGAGGCTGCGGTGGCTGGGAGCGGCCACTGCACTCCAGTCTGGGTGACAGAGTGAGACTCCAACTCAAAATAAATAAATAAATAAATAAATAAAAATAAAAATAAATTTATAAATTGTTTCCTTTTTTCACACTTAATATTGCCAGACACAGATTTTTCTTTCTAGTCTTATATGAAATCAACCTTATTGTTATATCAAATTTAAAAACATTTCCATGTTTTAAAGATTCTAGTAAATAGGAAAATGTTACAGGCATACTGTAGTATACACTTCTAGTTTTGTCTTTCTAGTATTTCTTTTCCTTTCTTTTGGAAACTGCACCTCCACTATTGCATGCGGTCTATGTAAGACCATCAGTGTGTTTCATCTTATCCAGCCCAATGGCAGCCAAGCAACAACCATAGCCAAATGCGTAAGACTCTATCTTTCTGGAATTTGATTTCAAAGTGGGGAGCATAAAGATGTGGAATAGACACTATCCATCTACAGATTCCCAGCAATTTTTTCATTTCTGTTCTTTCTGAGAAATGGTTAGTTAGTTTTTTTCCTTAAATCTGACCCACTTTATAACCTTCCAGTAAAGCTCCTATTTGCTCATGAAAATCAGAGTTCATGTCTGCTCTTCTTACTCAAAAATTCCCAGAATTAATATACATAATTAATCAACAAGTCTACAAAGCATTGGGGACAATAATTGTCATGAACTCTTGACAAGCAAGAGTGAGAAACATGAGCTTCATAACAAATAGCAATATCTAACATGTATTAAGAGCTCTAATATTTGCCAGTGCGTTTACTAGCTAATTATTTCACTAATTCATTTAATCTTCATATCTCTATTAGATAAGCATTACTCTGGTCTCACTTTTATAGATAAAGAAACTAAGGCATACGAAAGACCAATCACTTGCACATGGTCACATAGCTAGTAAGTAATACAAACAATTTTTGAAACCTGAACGGTATGGCTTTATAACTTGTCCTTTATCATGACACAATACTGCTTTAAATGGAGCCAGTGCTGGTAACATAATTTTATTCAAAGATGAATGAATCTATTCTACACTAGAGGGATATTTCTAAAATTGGGTTATAAGTTCCAGAGATTATTTATATCATCAACTTTAATGAAGACATGCGACACATTATTATTTAACTTGAATATAATACAAAGTCTGGAGGAATAGCTAATAACACTGGGTGACATATTTTTAAAAGAAATACTTTGCCACACATACAACTCAATGATGTTCACTTCCTTTCTTCCCTTTCAGAGACACTGCAAGACATTTATTCAATGATAAATTGGGCCTCAATTTCCTTTCCAACATTATAATTCTATTTTTTTTCATAAAGAAAACTATGATATTAGGCCTAATTTAAGCTTTTCTATGTGTGGTGGAAATATATCACTTTCTGAGGAAATACTTATTATAGAATTTTATTTAGGTAAAGCAATCAAGAGTCATAAATATAATGGTATCAGCTGGAGAGTAGAACACCATCTTTAATTAACTGATTTACCTCTAATAGTTAAGGACTCTATCTTTAAAACTTCAGTTTGGAAAGTGCATAGTCATAAACTTATGATCATAATTTTGAAAGAGTACCTAAAATAAAATACTTGAGCAATTTAAAAATTTTTAAGAAATATATTCTCCATTAGATAAATACCCAAACACCATCAATTTCCCAAGTTTTTAACCCTAAATAGTAGAAAGGAAGTGAACATCATCTTTGGAAAAGGAAGGTAACGAGTCATAACATTGAACACATAAAGCCCCTACTTACAAAATCATAGTTAGTAACAAAAACACAAATAATTGTATGATAAAATTATTAAAATATCAAGGTATTGCTTATAAGAAGAGCTTCAAGTCAGCTTACTGGAGACATCTGACACTTGCTTCCTTCACAATGAAAAAGCAAAATAATGAGCAAATAATCGGAATTCAAATTTATTGTCTAAGAGAGAACATTGAAATTAAACAGAGAAACGGTGGAAACAACTAAAGCAAGGAAGGTGAGGAAAGCAAAGCGGCCTGCCCAGTCAAGATCAAATGAAAGCCTGACGAGACTTCCCAATGCAGGGAAAGGGTAAGAGAGTAAACCCCAGATGTTACACTCCCACTGTGGATTCCTGCATTTTCACCACAGAAGAATCCCTAGACTCTTGAGAATCCTGACACTAATATAGAAAGCTGCCTGGTGACCACAGCAAGGGATGTCATGTTGGGTTCCACACTCTTTCCAAGCCCTAAGCAACTACAATAAGGCAAAATGTTGAGATCTCAGTGCCCAGGGGCCCAAGAGTCTCTATATGTTGACATCTCTGAAATCCTATTGTGATTCCCCACTTGCACCCACTGCCAGAGCTAACTGCTACCTCCAGGGCAGAAGCACAAGTCATTGAAAAAGACCAACTTTCCTCAGCATTGAAGTCACTGCACAGTTGTACATGTCCCCAGAAACAAACTCCTCTGACCCCAGCAACTCCCACTGTGGGTTGCTGCAGCTGGGAACAAATCATGAAATGTGTGCTTTTAAGCAACCTGAATATAGCTCCTGCTACTAAAAGTAACCTTGCACTCCCCAGTGACAGAGCTTCAGCACAAATCCTGCCACTTCGATGGAGAATTCTGCCTTTGCCCTAAGGATCACCCCACCCCTCCCTGCCAAAACCAGGGCCTACAAGCACCACCAAGAGGACTGAGGACAAGTCTACACAAACTGGCCTACCCTTTCAGTGCCCAAACACACAGTCTACAAACTTTTGTCACCTAAGAACTTCATGCAGTGACCTAAGATTGGGACCACTCAACCTGCTACTACCACCACATTGTCCACACACACACACCTCCAGAAAGCCTAAGGATGGCTTCCCAGCCCATCACAGCCTATGCCAGCATCAGCACACATCAACCTCTTGAAATGTAGAGGTTAGCCTCCCCACCACTACTGCCATAGTCAACATCAAACCCACCACCCAGAGGACTAAGAACATGCCCATTTGCCTGTCCCACTATTGCCACCTGAGAAAACTGTCCTGAGGCCCAATAATTGGCCTGACTGTACTCACTAACGCTACTGCCAACATATGATGCCCAAGGCCCAATGACAGACCCTCTTGGCCCACTGCTGCAACCACTGAAGCCTAAGGAAATGCTTACCTGGTTTTTCCATACTCAGCAATATTTCACTTCCTAAGAATTTACCTCCTAACAATAGTTAGCCTCTCCTAACAATACCCTAAACCAATGAAGAATTCACAGGTACCACTGACATTGCTTACAGCCCAAAAAATGGTATGGAAACTATATTACTGACCATACCCAGAAACAAAAACAAAGTGCTCTACCTAACAAATACTACAGATATATAAACAGAAAAATTCTTCCTTTAATAAAAAAATAAAATTTAAAGAAACAGCTGTTGTATCAAATGCACAAGAGACATAAAAACGTAAAGAAATATAATACTTAAAAGGAAAATAATAATTGTTTAGCCACAGATACTTCCCCCCAAAAGAAATTCATAAAATTCTGGATAAAAGTTAAAATAAAAGCACATTTTTAAAATCTCACTGAAATACAAGATACTTTTGAAAAATAAAATTTCTTATTCAGCATATGAATGAGAAATATACCAAAGAAAGAGATAGCATTTTTTAAAAAGTTGATCCAAGATGGCCCTCATGGAGCAGCAGACCAACAGCTCTCCTACTGAGTGAGGCAGAGAGTAGGGCATGGTCACCATTAGACCCAGGCACCATAAACAATTTTTGGTGGGTGAAATATCCTCTACCCAGTGGAGATCTCTTTGAACACAGAGAGAGCAGTAAGCAGAGTGCAGTGACAGCAGACCCTGGATTCTGGGCATTCCATCCCTCACCGTGTTCCAGGCTCATATAGAAAATGAATTTATACCTTGTGAACAAGAGGGAGTAAGTGATCCTTACACAATCTGTGCTGGTTCTCCCCTCCCAGCCACATTCAAGTCATTGGTCTCATGCAGGAGAAGTCTTGGTCAGGGTACAGTGGCAGGCAACCAGAGTCCAACTAGAACAGGGAACAAACTTGCACTTGAACAGCTTCTGAGTTTGCACCTTCTGCCAGTGGAGCTTGCTAGCAGGCTCCCAGGCCAGGAAAGCTTGACAGAGATTAAACTTGGCTGGTGCCAACCTCCAATATCTAACAGCCAACTCCACACCCACAACAGGCCTACCAGACCCACACATCTGCAGAGCAGATAACCCAGTGGCAGGGAGCTTGGTTTCCTTCAAGTGCTGAATGTGGACATAAACAGGGAAGGAATGACATGAAAGACACCTGAAGTCATTCCTGTTGGGAAGGTATCTGAGCTGCAAACTGCAAACCAGCATATAAGGGGCCCATCTCCCCACCCATTCCTTTTAGAGTACTTGTAATGGGTCTGAAATCCAACCCAAATACACTAACCATGGAAAAAACCCTGCAGCAGAGATTTCGTTTTCAGAGTAGAGCACAGAGCACAAGTGAGTACCCCATTCCTCTGGCTGAGTGATCTATATTCAATGGCAGAAAGTGTACTAGAACAGAGTGACATTAGCATCAAGGCAACAAAACAAAAAATGGAAAAAATATAGAGGAAAGAGTTTCTTTTCATACATGAGAAAAAATTTTTTTAATTGCAAGAAATTCTCAGAGTCTTAAAGAGACAGTGCTCCCCCAAAAGCTATCAGTGAACAAAAAATGGAAGCACCACATAAAGACCTATCCTAGATGACTGTCAAATAACTCAGAGATTGAATGACTAAAATGAATAAAGAGAACTACAAGGTACTGGAAGCAAAACTCACTGAAGTCATACAAAAAGAATACATAGAGTTGACCAATTTCAAAAAGGTTCATTCTGAAATACTGGAAGTGAAGAACTACATGATGGCAGTTAAAAACACATTAACAAGTATAGGAAGCACAATCATTCAGGCAGATGAAATAATATCAGAGCTTGAAGAACAAAATATGGAACTAACCCAGTCTGTCAAAAACATAGGAAAAAACAATCAAAAAGAAGGATCAAAACCTCTAAGAGATGTGGGACTATGTCAAAAAGCCAAATCTATGCCTGATTGGTATCCCTGAAGCCTAAGGGAAATTGAGAACACTGTGGAACAAGCATTCCATGAGGTCTTTTAAGAAAACTTTCCACATCTCACTAGAGAGGGGACCATTCAAGCACAAGATATTCAGAGAACTCCTGCATGGTGTCACATGAGAAGACCATTCCCAAGTAAGCATAAAAGAAAAAAATATTAAAGGTAGAAAAAGAGAAATATCAGACCACCTGATGGAGAAGACCCATGATGATTGCTCAAGACTTTTTTGCAGAACCACTACAAGCCAGAATGGACAGGAATACCATTATACTGTTCTCAAAAATAAGCGATTCCATCCAAGAATTTTTCTATCCCACCCAGTTAAGCTTCATCAGTGATAGAGAATTAAAATTATTTGCAGACATCCAATCACTAAGATACTATGCAACCTCCAGACAAGCCCTTCAGGAGATACTTAACAAGGTGTTGAACACAGAAACAAAAGTATGGTCATAGCCATCACAAAAGTATAAGCAAGCATTGAGTTAACAGAACATATAGATCATTCATAAAAATGAGAATGTACATTCAAATACAAGAGGAAAATGGAAGCAAAGCAACCCTATAAAAGCCCTATGACAGGAATAAATTCTCAAATTTCAATAATTAATTTGAAATGTCAATGAACTGAATACACCACTGAAAAGGCATTGAATGGCAAACTGGATAAAGAAGCATAAAGTTAAGGTAGAAAATTGGGACCATATCAAACTGAAGAGTTTTTGCACAACAAAATAAATCATTAAGAAAGTGGGGAGAAAATCCACAGAATGGGAACAAAATATTTGCTAATTGTGTATCTGAAAAAGGCTTAAAGCCAGTATCTATAAGAAATTCAAACAAGCTGAGAGAAAAAAAAAAACCTACTAAAAAGTGAGCAAAACATATGAACAGACACTTCTCTAAAGATAACATACAAGTGGGTAACAGACACATGAAAAAATGCTCAGTCTCACTAATCATCCTAAAAAGGCAAATCAAAATTGCAATGAGATACCACCTAACTCTGGAAAGCAAGGTTATCATTAATAAGTCAAAAAACAACTGATGCTGGCATTGGTGCAAAGAAAAGGAAATGCTCATACACTGTTAGTTCAACCTCTATTGAAAGCAATGTGATGATTCCTAAAAAAAACTAAAAATTGATCTTCCATACAATCCAGCATTTCCTCTCTTGGGCATATACCTAAAGAAACACAAAAATAGCTCTACAAAAAAGACATCTGTACATGCATGTTTATTGCTGTACTACTCACAATAGCAAAAAACATGGAATCAACCCTGATGCCCTTTGAACGTGGACAGAAAAAAGAAAATGTAGTACATACACACAATGGAGTATCATACAGACATAAAGATGAAGTAAATCCTGGCCTTTGCAACAACTTAGATGGAGTTGGGCATCATCATACTAAGTTAATTATCACAGCAAAAAAGAACTGAATACTGCATGTTCTCACTCATAAGTGGGCCCTGTCACTGATCACATTAGCACTAGTCACATTGGCACAAGGATGGAATCAGAAGTCACTGAGCACTGTTAGCAGAAGGAGGGAGGAAGGAAGGTATGAAGGAAAGTGACAAAACAAGAGTTGCCTGTTCCACTACCAGAGAGAGTTAGAGCCACCTAGAAATCCAAACACCACCTGCATGCAAGCTACACATGTAGTAAATCTTCACCTGTACCCCATATCTATATAATAAATAAATCTTTATTAAAAATTTGGTACTGAAGAATTCATTAAATGAAATACAAAATAAATTTTAAAGCTTCATTACATGATGATAAAAGGATGAATTTAGCAATAGGAAATTACAGTTCCAAATATACATGCACCCAAGATAATCTAGACAAAAATTAACAAAGAAACATTGAATTTAAGCTGTACATTAGATCAAATTGACCTAATAGACATCTACAGAATATTTCATCCAATAACTACAGAGTGTACATCGGCACATGGAAGATTATACAGGATAGACCATATGTTAGGACTCAAAATAATTCTCAACATTTAAAAAAAATAAAAATCATACCAAGTATCTTCTCAAATCACAATAAAATAAAACTAGAAATCAGTAATAAGAAAAACTTGAAAAACTCTACAAATATGTTAAAATTAATTGCATCCTCCTGAAAGATTTTGGGGTACAGGAAGAAATTGATAATAAAATAAAATTATTGAAACAAATGGAACATAGCATAACAAAACCTATAACAGTTGTGTTGAGTGAAAAATGTATTGCAATAAACACTACATCTTTAAAAAGTAGAAAGATGGCAAATAAGCTAATGATGCACTTCAACTAACTAGAAAGGCAAGAACAAACCAAAGCCAAAATTATGAAAAGAAATTAAATAATAACAATCAGAGTAGAGCTTATAAAAATAGAGACTAAAAAGCAATACAAAGGATCAATGAAATGAAATGTTGGCTCTCAAAAAGATAAACAAAATTGGTAAATCACTAGCTAGATTAACTAAGAAACAAAAATAGTGAAAACACCCAAATAAGCAATATCAGAAATGAAAAGGGAGACATTACAACTGATACCACAGAAATACAACAGATTGTCAAAACTATTATGAAGAACTATACACTAAGACACAGGAAAGCCAAGAGAAATTGGGTAAATTTTTGGACACAAGCAACCTACCAAGTTTGAGTAAGTAAGAAATAAAAAGAAAAAAAAAAGCAGCTAAACAGACTGATAATAAGTAATTAGATTGAATCAGTAATAAAAAAATTCAACAAATAAAAGTCTAGGACCAGATAGTTTTATTGTCAAATTCTACCAACTTTCAAAGAAGAACTAACACTAATTCTTTTCAAACAATTCCAAAAAGCTGAACATGAAATTTCACGTAAGTCGTTATAGGAGGCTTGCCATCACCCTGATATCAAAACCAGACAGCAATCCAACAACAACAAAAAATCTACAGGGCAATATCCATGATGAGCATATATGCAAAAATTATCAACAAAATACTAGCAAACTAAATCTAACAACATCAAAAATCCAGTAGAACATCTGGTGAGATTTACCCAGGAATCCAAGGAAAGTTCAACATACATGAATCAATACCTATGATTAATAATCTTAATAGAATAAAAAAAGATCATTTATATAGATGCATAAGCATTTGATAAATTTCAATATCCCTTCATGATAAAAATTTTCAACAAACTAGGCATAGTAGGAACATATCTAAACATAATAGAGGCCACATATGACAAAGCCACATCTAGCATAATACTGAATGAGAAAAAGCTGAAAGCCTTTTCTCTAAGAATGGGAGCAAGACAAGGATGCCCACTTTTACCACTCCTATTCAATATAGTTGAATTTCTAGACAGAGCAATAAGAAAAGGGAAATAAACAAAAGGCATCCAACTGGAAAAGAGGAAGTCAAATTGTCCTGCTTTACAGATGATATGAACTTATATCTAGAAAAAGAACTGGAGAATCTACCAGAAACCTCTTAGATCTAATTTCAGGAAATTTTCAAAATACAAAATCAGCATATAAAAATCAGTAAGATTTATACACATCAATAATGAATTAGCTGACAAAGAAATAAAGAAGGTAATTCTATTTGCAATTCCATTTTCAACAAAAATAAATAAATATCTGGGAAAAAAATGTAACCAAAGAGTTGAGAGATCACCATCACCACAAGAAACACTACAAAACACTGATGAAAGAAATTAAAAATGACACAAGAAAATGAAAAAACATTCCATATTCAAGGATCAGAATTAATATTGTTACAATGGCCATACTGTCCAATTCAACCTATAGATTCAATTAAACTTCTATTAAAATACCAATGTCATTTTACACAGAAATAAAAAGAACAATCCTAAAATTTATATGAAACCATTAAAAAATAGGCAAAGCAATCCTGAGGAAACAAAGCTGGAGGCAGCACACTTGAAAACATAGCCTATAGTAACAAAACAACATGGCATTGGTATAAAAACAGACACACAGGCAAATAGAATACCATAAGAAATTAAAAAGTAAATCCATGTGCTTACAACCAACTAATTTTTAACCAGGCACCAAAAACACACAATGAATAAAGGACACCTTGTTTGATAAATGGTGATGAAAAAATTGGATATCTGTAAGCAGAAAAATAAAACTTGACCCTTGTCTCACACAACATGCAAAAATCAGTTCAAGATGAATTATACAGTTCAATATAAGACCCAATACTATAAAAGTACTAGAAGAAAACCTGAAAAACACTTAAGGATATTGGTCTAAGCAAACATTTTATGGTTAAGACTTCAAAAGCAAATGCAACTAAAACAGCAATAGACAAAGGGTACATTATACTAAAAATCTCCTGCACAGGAAAATAAATTATCAACAGAGTGAAGAAACAACTTCCTGAACGAGAGAGAATATACCCAAACTATTCATCTGACAAGGAACTAATATCCAGAATATGCAAGGAACTCAGCAAAAAATCCCACTTTATCTACTTTTAAGCATAATCCCATTTAAAAGTAGGTAAAGGACATGAATAAACATTTCACAAAGGAAGACACATAAATGGCCAGCAGATATGTTTAAAAATGTTCAACATCACTAATTATCGGAGAAATGCAAGTCAAAACCACAGTGATATATGAGGTATGAAAATTAAGTTCATGAACTCATTCTAGATATTAGCTACATATCTCATTGCTGAATATCATTATAGTCACGTTTGAAGTACTCCATTTGGGAGAACTTCATCAACACCAGCACTTAGTCCACCCATCAAAGCAATTTTGGAACTGATTTCTGGAATGGCCATCAGAGCCATTGTCATGAGAATGTCGGAGTTTGAATTAGGACCAATGATCAAACATTAAATTTCTTGTTAAACTTGGCAAGAGTGGAAGTGAAATTAGGGACATGTTAGTCAAAGTTTATGGGAATAATGTCGTGAAGAAAATGACTGTGTACAAATAGATTAAACATTTTTCTGAGGGGAGAAAAAGCATCACTGATGAACAGAAGTCATGATAGCCAGTAACAAGCACACTGATGAAAATCGTGCAAAAATTCATCAAATTGTACTTCAAAATCATTAGCTGACTGTGAGAAGTATAGAAGACCAAATAAACATTGATAGCGAAACAGTTAGGAAAATCTTAACTGAAACCCTTGTCATGAGAAAGGTGTGCAAAAATGGTCCTAAAGGAGCTCTTACATCATGACAATGAACCAGTTCATGCAGTACTTTTTGTGAAGAAGTTTTTAGCCAGTCAACAAATAACGGTATTGGAACACCCTGCCTATTCACCTGAGCTGGCTCCCAATGTCTTTTTTCTTTACCCAAAGATAAAAGAAATATTGAAAGATAGCCGGGCTTGATGGCTCAGCCTGTAATCCCACGCTTTGGGAGGCTGAGGTGAGTGGATTGCCTGACCCTGAGGGTTCGAGACCCACCTGGGCAAGTTGGCGAGACCTCATCTCTACAATAAATAAAAAAAATCAGCCGGGCATGGTAGCGCGCCTGTAATTCCAGCTACTTGGAAGGCTGAGGCAGAAGGATCACTGGAGCCCAGCAGGTTGAGGCTGCAGTGGCTGGGAGTGGTCACTGCAGTCCAGTCTGGGCAGCAGAGTCAGACCCCTACTCAAAAAATAAAAAATAAAAAAAAGAAAGATAGACATTTTGATGACATTCAGGACATCAAGTGTAATGCAACAACAGCTCTGATGGCCATTCCAGAAAAAAGTTCCAAAATTGCTTTTATGAGTGCACTGGGCATTGACATGGGAACATAGCTTCCCAAGGGGAGTCCTTTGAAGATGACCATAGTGATATTCATCAATGAGGTATGTAGCACTTTTTCAAGGATAAGCTTTCAAACTTAATTGTCAGAACTCATATTATTCTACCCCAGTTAGAATGGCAATTATTACAAAGATAAATAATAACAGGTGCTGGTGAGGGTGCAGAGAAGAGGGAACTGTTTTTTCTGATTAAGCTGAGGTTTTATTTTATTACTATTTTTAATATGTGGGTACAATTCAGAATTAGATAGAAAAGTGGTCATTGTACAGAGAAAGTTTGGACCTCCCTTTGGACCTACCTACCCTGGTTTGAGATCAGGTTCCCTTATTGATGCTATGTGCCCCCCTCCCCGGGCAGCATCCTATTACTTCTAAATCTTTTTTTATAGTATTATGAAAAATGTTTAGGGTCCACTTATGCATAAGAACATATGGTAATCAGTTCTTTGTTTCTGTGATAGATCACTGAGTACGGTAGAATCTAAATACATCCAAGTTGCTGCAGAGTCCATAAATTTGCCTGTCATTAAGTCTGCATAATATTCCATCATGTATATGTACTATATTCTTTTAACCAGTCCACTTTTGATGGGCAGCATGGTTGATTCCATGTTTTTGCTATTACAAATAATGCTGAAATAAATGTGTGAAATAAACGCCCCACAACAGTGTAGAAGCATTCCCTTTTCCCCACATTTCCAGTATCTGTTGTTTTGCGTTTGTGATCATGGCCATCCTGACTGGAGTTAGACAGTATCTAAGTGTGGTTTTGATCTGAATTTCTGTGATAATTAGTAAAGCTGAGCATTTTTTCATGTATCTGTTGGCTGCTTGCATTTCTTATTTTGAGAAGTGTCTATTCATATCTCTTGTCCACTTTTTAATAGGGCTGTTTGTTTTCTTCCTTTTGGCAGCCTTGTCTTGGTCTGATTTTCAGGGGGAAAAGTTTCTAATTTCTGTCTGTTTAGAAATATGTTGGCTGTGGGTTTATTTTAGATGACTCTTATTATTTTGAGGTATGTTCCCTCTGTGCCTAAGTGTTCAAGGGTTTTTATTAAGAAGCAATGCTGAATTTTATGGAAAGTTTTTCTGCATCTAATCATGTGGTTCTTGTTCTTATATCTGTTTGTGAATTTAATTACCTTGATGATCTTGATGTTGAACCAGCCCTGCATCCAGGGAATGAAGCCTACTTGGTCATGGTGGATAATTTTTGAGATGTGTTGTTGGATCTAATTTCCTAGAATCTTACTGAGGTTCTTTGCATCTATGTTCATCAGGGATATTGGCCTGTAGTTCTCTTTCTTTATTGGATTTTTATCAGATTTGGGTATCAATGTGATATTAGCTTCACGAAATGATTTGGGGAGAATTATGTCATTCTTGATTGCCTGGAATACTTTCAATAGGATTGAAATCAGTTCATCCTTGAATGTTTTATAAAATTCTGCTGGAACAATGTCTGGTCAAGGGCTTTTTCTGGTCGGTAGTTTTCTTATGATGAATTGTTATTGGTCTTTTTAGGATCTCAATTTCTTCTTGTTTCAACCTCAGGACGTTGAGTGATGTCAGAAAATCCTCCATTATATTTAGGTTATTTAGTTTGTTTCCATACAGATGTGCATGGTAATCTCTGATAATCATTTTTGTTTTGGGAAGTCAGTTGTGATTTATGATTGTGTTTATTTGGGCTTTTTCTCTTTTTTCCTTGGTTAATCTGACTAGGGGTCCATACATTTTGTTTATCATTTCAAAGAATCAACTTTTTGATTGTTGATTTTTCTGCAATATCTTTGTATCCTGTGTTCTGTATTTGAGCTTTTATTTTGGCGATCTGGATTCTTCTGCTGATTTTGGGTTTTGGAGGTCTTATTATTTCAGCTCCCTTAGGTGATTTCTTATGCTGTTAACTTGTGTTTTTTGCATTTTGTGATGTGTGTTCATAGAGATATGAATTTCCCTCTCAGAACCATTTGCATGACATTCCAGAGGTTTTAGTAGGATGTTACTTCATTTTTATTTATTTCCAGGAATCTTTTAATTTCTGTTTTGATTTCTGTGTTGACCCCAGAGCCATTCATCTTCATACCAGTTAGTGTCCATGCTATTGTGGGTTTGGGGAGAATTTTGTTGGTGTTGATATTTATTTTCATTCCACTGTGGTCTGGGAATATGCATGGCAGTAATTTGTACTTATGAAATTTGTTTATACCTGATTTATGGCCGAATATGTGGTCAATCTTGGAGTATGTTCCATATGGTGATTAGTAGAACATATGTTCTGTGGTTTGTTGGGTGGAGTATTCTGTAGGTACCTATTAAGTACATTTGATTAAGTATCAACTTGAGATTCCTGATTTCCTTGTTAATTTTTTGCCTCAATTATCTGCTTAGGGTTGTTAATGATGTATTTAAGTTCTCAGCTATGATAGTGTTAAAGTAAATATCTTTTTTTTTAGCTTACTTAGTAGCTATTTTATAAAAGTTGGTACTCCTCTGTTGGGTGCATATTTGTTTAGGGTGGATATTTCTTGTTGATAGGCTGAACCTTTTATCATTATAAAGTGTTCTTTTGCATCTTTTTGAATTTATGATAAAGTTTATTTCATCTGATATTAAGATAATGATTCCTGCCTTCTTTGTGTTCCATGTGCCTAAAAATGCATTTTCCATCCTCTAACTTTGAATTTGAGAATCCTTTGTGTTAACATGGGTTTCCTGGAGGCAGAATATTGTTGGACTGTGTTTTTTTAATCCAATTTTCCACTCTATGTCTTTTGCATTTAGCCCACTTGCTTTCAGGCTGATTATTGAGATGTGAGAGTTTATCCTTGTCATGCAGCTTTTATCGAGTACCTTGTTGTTTTTGTTTCTGTTTGTTTATTTGTTTGTTGGTTTTCTCTTATTTTTTAGTGTTGATATATGTATGTGTCATCCATTTTGCAGTCACAATATTTACTGTGTTGATTCTCTGTTTTCCTGCATTCTTGAGGAAACCATGGTCTTTTTTTTTCTTTCTTCTGTGTTTAATATCTTCTTAGGTGTCTCTTGTAGATCTGGTCTGGAGGCTGCATAAACTCTTAGGGGATGAATGTCTGAGAAAGATTTTAATTCTCCATCACTGATGAAGCTTAGCTTACCTGGGTATAAAATTCTTGGTTATAATTGTTTATTCTTGAGAACTTTGAAGATTTGGCTCCTGTCTTTTCTAGCCTGTAATGTTTGTGTAGATAAGTCTGCTGCTATTCTAATTGGTCTTCCCTGGTGGGTACTCTGGTCTTTCTCTCTCACTGCCTTTAGGATTTTTTTTTGATATTTACTTTGTGTAAGCAAATTACTATGTGTCTATAAGTTGGTCATCTCATTTGATGCCTTGCAGGGATTCTCTGAATCTCTTGTGTTTGAACGTTTATATTTCTAATGAGATGAGGAAAGTTTTCTTGGATAACCTCATGGAATGTTTGTTCTAAGGGGGTCTCTGTCTTTCTTTGTGCCTCAGGAATGCTAATCAGATGTATGTTTGGCTGCTTAATATAATCACGCATCTCTTGGAGACTTTGTTCTACCTTTTTATATTTCCTTTTCTATGTTTTTAATAGTTTGGGTTAGTTCCATATTTTGGTCTTCAAGCACTGAGATTCTTCTGCCTGGTTAATTCTGCATTCCATGCTTTTCACTTTGTTTTTTATTTTATTTTCTGTGTTCTTTATTGCCACCATTTTAGTTAACAACTCTTTTATTCTTTTTGCATTGCTATCCATCCATTCTATCAATACCGTTATATCTAGATTTTTGGTTTGAGAGCAGTTGTTCTAGGAGCTCTTAATTGTTTGAGTTCCAAAATCTGTATTCTCAGGTGCTATCTTTCCAGGGGTCTGGAGGTTACCTGTGTTCTTCTGTTGATTCTTCTTCATTTGTGTTAGATTTTTTTCCCTCTTTTTTGCCCCTCTTTAATTTTGTTGCTCAGTGATAGGGAGAATAGCTTTCATTTCTGTTCATTCAATTCCCTATTCTTCCTTAGGTAGATCCTCTGGATTTGTTCAATTTTGAATCCAGGGTTGGGGTGAGGAGCTATGCTGTCTTTTTGGAGTTTTGAGATTTGATTAAGGTGTAATGGGGGAAGCTATGGTTCAGAAGCAGATCACAGTATCTGCTGACTGGTTTATAGGTCCTCTGGAACTCACTTCCCATCACCTCACAATATGTCCATGTGGTGGGAGCATTTGAAATCAGAATGAAATAAGAAAAAGAACAGAGAAAGAACAAAGAATGATGAAAGGAAGATGAAGAGAAAGAAGGAGAAGAAGGGAAACTGATAGGCAAGCAAATGAACAGATAAACAAACAAACAAAAATAAACAAACAAAATCAAAGGTACGTTCTCCTTTAAATATACTTACATGAAAAAAATTTTTTGGAAAAAGGGGCAAATCAAATCAGAAAACACACACAGAAAGATATGTATGGTGAAAGCAGGCAAAAAATTGAATACCCTCTTATGGCTGTTTCTGAAACTTCAGGTTTGTTTCTCTTTTTTTAACTGGCACGTCCCCAGTGCCTCTTTTGGCTTCTTACAGTTGTGAACTGGCTTTGGTCTTTAGACCCTCCCTGCTGCTCTCAGTCGGGCTAATCAGGCTGCTCTCCAGGTGGGTCAGATGTTCCATGGACCGCTGGGGGAAGGGGGGGTGAATCAGATCAGGATTACACAAACTCCTCTGATGATAGGTCTCCGACTCCAATTGCATACATCTGTGTTTAATCCAGTGTGAGGTGTAGGACATCTGTCTCTCCAGTATCACGCACTTGAAGTATCCTCTCTGGGCAAATAATGGTTGATCTCAGGGGGGTGAGGAGATAACCCCTCAGTCTCAGGATGTAGACTGTTCGGAATTGGGATAGAGTGGGTCTCTGCATGGTTCCAGGACAAATAAAATGGCATCAGCCCATGTCTTATCCACTGGCGGGGCTCAGCTCTGGATTTCCTCTCCAATTTCTCCATGGTCCCTGATGCCAGTGTGTGGCCTGTGGCTTCAAGTGGTAGTATCAGCCTGGTGCCTAGAGGCTACTGATTTCTGCTATCTTTTCCAAAGCGATAGCGCAAGAATAGCAGATTTTCCCGCATTTGTGTGTCAAATTCAGAGCAGTGGTAAATTGTAGCCACTTATGCAGTGAAGCCCCAAATGCTTGATCACACATCTCCCCTCAGTTGAACATTTGCTCACCCACTTGAACACATACATACACACGAATTCATCCATATGTGCACTCATCTATGCATAAACCCACATACTGCAACTGGTTTTGTTACCATCTTGCTCCTCCCCACTAAGCTGATGTTTTAACTTAAGTGAGAATTTTGCAGTATCTCTTGTAATGAGTGCCTTTAATAAGTTCTGACATCACTTTCTGGGAGAACTAATGAAAGGAGAAAGGAGATGGTGACCTTGAGAAAGCCCCATATCTAGGATATTCTGAGAAGCCATTAATCTTCCTCTGCCTGGAGTCTAGATGTCCACCTCCTCAAAGAGGGAACACTTACAGACTGTTGGTGGGAATTTAAATTAGTACAGACACTATAAAAACAGCATGGAGATTTCTCAAAAGTGTAAAAATAGAAATATATACAGATCTATTAATGTATATACTTGATAAATATTATTGGGTATTTATCAAAAATAGAAATTGGTATATCAAAGTTATCTGTTTTTGCATACTTATTGTAGTATTATTCACAATCGTCAAGATAAGAAATTAACATGTGTCCATCAACAGATGTACAAATAAGGAAAATGTGGCATATACTAACAATACAATTCTATTTTGCATACAAATGAATAAAATCTTGTCACAGCAACATGCAGGGAACGTGAGATCATTATGCAAAGTAAAATAAAAAAGATAGAAAGACAAATATCACATATTCTTACTCATATTTGGAGGCTATAAAGTAGATCTCATGGAGTTAGATAATAGAATGATAGATGCCAGAGACTAGAAGGTGTGTGTGTTTGGGGGAGTGTAATAAATGTAGGTTGATGGGTACAAGAATACAGTTAGATAGAAACAATAATTTCTAATACTCATAAGCAGAGTGGGGTGAATAATGTTAACAACAATGATGTGTGTATTTCAAAATACTTTGAGAGAAGACTTGAAATGTCCTCAACACATTGAAATGGTAAATACTTGAGGTGCTGGACACTCCAACTACCGACTTGCACCCCATGTACACATAGCTATATAAATTTTAAAAACATGTTTTTAAATAATTTGGAAAATTAGTGACATTAAATTAAATTCCTAAAATATCAATGTTAGGGGTCAGAAACTACCCACAGGGCATAATGTTCACTATCCCAGTGCTACCTGAGACCCTAATTCTTGCTATTACACATTACATTCATGCAACAAATATAAACATGTCCTCCAAATCTAAAATAAAAATATAAGTAAATAAATAAATAGATTATTGGAATTACATATATTTTTGGTTTCTAAATCTCTGTATGTCAATATTAGGATTCTCGTCTTTGGGGGCATGGTTAATCCTAATACTACTACTTACATTTTGAAAATATTTTCTCTAATGTTATAAGCAAACTCAACAGTCTATCTTTCTTAGACACTAACTTCTGTAATTAATATCAGGAAGAAATAATAAAATGTGTTTTATTTATGCCAACCAAACCACTATCTTCACTCCATAAAATATTTTGCCCTCTGTATTTCATTTTCAGTTCATAAGACAAAACAAATCGGGAAATAAAGAAAGAAATCAGAAGTGGAAGAAAGATTTTGAGATGACAGTAGATTTTGATATTTTACCTTTCCCAAATTAACAAAACATAATTTTATTAATTTTATTTGTCAAAGGAATTGTCAAGCAACATTATCCCTTTTTTTCTACCTCAAATATTGATAACACTTTTTCATCGCCATAATATTTGCAAAGTTCTTTAGTCACCATCTGAAAGTCCTTTCTCATTTATGATACTTATGAAATAATTGAAGACAAGAGAAATTCCTATAACCAAGTCACACAGCTGTTTACTTGACTCCTAGAACAGAGTCAAGTATATAATCAGCAGTCAGTGGCTTTAATTCAGGATCAACCAATGTTTACTTCTCTAAACCACATCCCCTTATGTGGCAATTTACATTCCTTGATTCAGTATGCATTGAATGAAAATATTTATTCATGTTTACCACTACTTAAGACACAATAAAATGAAAATGAAATTTCTACCATCAAAAAATTTACAATCTTTTGGGGAAAGAAAAAGCATATATGTGTTGTGCCTTATATAGTGTAGTAGTCTAGTGTTAAGAGCATTGATTTTGGCATCAGACAGACCTTAATTTGAATTCTGCCTCTGCTACTGATCAACTGTGCACACTTGGACAAGTCCCTTCAAATTTGAGATGGTTTTGTCATCCCCCAGATGAGGGCAATAGTGTCTAAACCATAGGATTTATTTGAAGACTAAATGAAATGATGAACATAAAATGCCTGGTATATCCATAAAGTAAGTACTCACTGAAAGCTCCGGTTACCATTGCTATTGCTATTGTTATCATTGTTCTACTTGGATTCTGTTTTGTTCCCCAATGCTAGTATGGAGTCTATCATATCATAACAACTCAATATTTATTAGAATAAAGGTTCTTTATAATATAATTGAAACATGAAATGATTTTGCATACATTTTTGCGTATAATAATCATAATAACAGCATAAGACAAGTTTTATGAGTCCAATTTTAAGAATAAAGCCTATTGTTTTTTCCAAATCTATTGTCCTTTTAATTGTACTGTAATTGCTCACAAATAATCAATCATCCACATATTAAGTTTTAAATTAATTAAAAGTATGTTGTTTACATCACATAGAAGTGAAGTTTAAACAAGATCTGTGCACTGGAATATCCAAAAAGGGAACAAGAAGGATGAAGGTTTGAGTTTCTAAAATAGGTGGTATTTGAGATGGTAGAAGTATTCAAGAGTGGATTTAAATATAGTGTACTCATTTATTTTTTTATAAATAAATGAGAAAAACATTTAGCTAAGGTATATTTTATAAAATAAATAGGTTTGGGGCATTTTTCAATATCACAATTATGGAGATTGGAAATCACTACTTCATCCTAACAGCAAGTAAAAAGTTGAACAGATTTAAAAATCCACAACTCTTTTTGGATTGGTAAGAAAAGTGAGGACACAAGGCAAGATTGGAGAGACTGACAAATACTGAGAGTTACTGCTTATCAAAGCAGAGACTCATAAGCGGAAACTATGGCAGAAATGAGCTCCATGGAAGGGGAACCTGAACTGCAATTAATGAATTCCTTATGACCCAGTCATAAGGGGTACTCCTAAACTTCTGTGAATTTTACCAGTAAGAAACTGACCAGCTTCTCACAGTAGAATTGATGACAAATCCCCTTGTACTTTTGGCAGGCTGAGGGGAAAATAAACCATTTTGGGATATGGCAGAGCATTCTTCTCTTCTACCCTCAGTACAAACTAACTAACCAAAGTCTAACCTGATGGGATATTAGCAAATCTAACTGATCCAAGGAAAAGGAAATACATAACTTTAGCTTAGCATAGCCATCCTATCCCACCTAAAGGGGCAGAAGAAAAAAAAAACACTTGTGAAGTTCAAAGTTCAGAGGATCAATGTCACTAAAAAACTGAGACTTAATTATATGACTATAGGATGCTTCCCCCACTGCCCATGCCTTAATAAAAGCCTATGTAGTGCAGTTCATTTTACTCAGTGCATCATGTCTGACTATCAATAAAAAATTGCAAGACATATTAAAAGGCAAAAAAGACACAATTTAAACATACAGAGAAAGCATGAGAAGCAGAAATGGCAGGGGTGTTGGAATTACCAGACCAGGAATCTAAAATAACTATGACTAATATGCTAAGGGTTCTAATGAATAAAGTAGACAGTATGGAAGAACAGATGGGATATGTTAACAGAGAGTTGGAGGTCGTAACAAATAATTGTTTTAAATGCCAGAGATCAAAAGCACAGCAAGATAACTAAAGAATGGATTTGATGGACTTATTCATAGACAGGACATGACTGCAGAAAGAATATCTGATTTTTAGGATGTTGGTAGCAATCTCCTAAAGTAAAGAAAACAAAAACAAACAAAAAAATGCATACACACAAAATTACCCAAGGAATATGAGGCTACTACAAAAGGTATAACAAACATGAAATAGAAATACCAGAAGGAGGAGGAAAAGAAAAGAAAATAATGTTTTGGTTTCAAGATTACACATGAAACTAGCCTAATTTTCAATACTTCTTTCCAATCATTGTTTTTCCGATTGAACCTTTGACTTTCTAAATTCAAAACCAAGCATTAGGTAAACCATGGTTCATTTACTGAGACTAATCTGTTGCCTATATTTGTAAATAAATTTTATTGAAACACAGCCACACTTTTGTGCTACAATTGCAGAACTGAGTAGTTGCGACAGAGATTGTATGGCTTACAAAGCCTAAAATATTTTATCTGAACCTCTACAGAAAATATTTGCTGACCCTTAAAGTCACCAAAAATGATCTGTCTAAAATAATTAGCCATGGAAAAATAGCCAAGGTTGATGAAATAAAAAATGATAATCTTCTGGTACCAGAAAATTAAAAATATATTTTTAAAAAATGATGGAGATATGTCAAAAGGACAAAAGGAGACAAAGAGAGAGTGTTCACACTGTCAAAGCTGGAAAATTTTGAGCAGCAAAGTAAATAGCATAAAAAACGTCAGATTATAAAACAAAGAATAAAATAAATATACATGAGTCCACTGACATAAACAAATAATTGCATCCAGAAATAAATGTGGGACAAGTGACAAAATGTCCTCATTGATTAATTGCCATAAATAAATAAAAAATAAATGAATAATATTTTTAAAATCACAATTAGAACACCAAAATAAGAAGATTGAGAATTGTGGCTGATGTCTGCCATTCCCACATTTTGGGAGGGCTAAGAGGGAGAATAACTTGAGCCCAGGAGTTTGAGACCTGCCTAGGCAACATAGTGAGACCTTATTTCTACAAAAAAAGTTTAAAAATTAACTGAGCATAGTGGCACATGCCTGCAGTTCTATGTATTTGGGAGGCTGAGGCAGAAGGAACACCTGAGCCCAGAAGGTTGAAGTTGTAGTGATCTGCAACTGTGCCACTATACTCCAGCCTGGGAAACAGAGAGACTCTGATTCAAAAAAAATTAATAGTATTAATTATTATCCTTGCAACTCTTGTATAAATCTAAAATTATTTCATAATAAAGAGATTAGAAACAAAAGGAAGTATGGCCTGCTCTGAAATTTGGACACAAAAAAATATACACACAAAAGCTATAACACATCTTCCCTCTTATTCAGTTTTCACACTTATGTACTGCAAATGAACATAAGAACATTTTTTAGAAAAATAAAGTCAGCATTGTACATATTTATGCATACTTAACACGAGGCCATATTGGGAGCCAGTATAATGATCATTACAATAGCCTGAATACTTGAATATACAATAATCACTTTCTTATAACCATCTCCTTTATGTGATGACAAAATATATTTCGGATGACCCTACTAAAAGATCTGTTATATATTTAACTTTATTGAAAGTTTAACATCTTGTGTCTTGTGTCCAGTGTTATCCAGGATGTGATCTTCTAAAATCTTAGGTTCAAAAGTATTCCTTGTTCACATAAGTTTAGAAAATATTTTATTAAAAATGTTAAACTCTTTTCTTTATCACAGTACTTCCTAGATGTTTTAATGTGCTAATGTACTTTCTGACTCTTATAGAGCATATATAGTATAAAGTTTTCAAATTTCTTTGACCATAGACCACTTTGCACTTCCTGAGGTTTGTACTGGAAAAACTACCTTAATTTTTTCTTTAAACGCTATACTTGCAACTTTACTGACTTACAGTAATATTCATTTCCACTTTTTAGGGTTTTTTTATAATCAATATTTTTTATTATGATATTGTGGGGTACAGTTAAGGGTTAGGTATACAAATACATTTCGTTCAAGCACTTTTGTTGATAAGAGGTGTTTCCCCATCCCCAGACAGATATTTACTACCATTAATCCCGTCTCCCTCCACCCCCATAGTTTCCCACTACTGTCAGTCATTTTCTTATAGTATTATATTGAATGTTCAAGGTCCACTATATGAGTGAGAACATGTGATACTTGGATCTTTGTTTCTGTGAGAGGTCACTCAGTATTACAGACTCTGGTTCCATCCAGGTTGCTGCGAAATTCATGATTTTGTTCTTTTTTTTATGGCTGTGTAGTATTCCATCATGTATATGTACCACATTTTTTTAATCCAGTCCTCTTTTGATGGGCAGCATGGTTGCTTCCAGGTTCTTGCTATTGTGAACAAAACTGCGATGAACATACGTGTGCAGGTATCTTTTCTATAGAGTGATTTGAGTTCTTCAGAATATATTCCCAGTAGGGGGATTGTGGGGTCATAAGGGAGGTTGATATTTAGAGCTTTTAGGAATCACCACACTGCTTTCCATACTGCTTTCCACAGAGATTGCACTAGTTTACACTCCCACTAACAGCGTAGAAGTGTTCCCTTTTCTCCACACCCTCTCCAGCAGCTATTATTTTTTGAGTTGTTGATAATTGCCATTCTGACTGGAGTTAGGTGGTATCTCAGTGAGGTTTTGATTTGCATCTCCCTGATGATTAGTGATGTTGAACATTTCTTCATGTGTCTGTTGGCTGCTCGGATGTCTTCCTTTGAGAAGTGTCTGTTCATATCTTTTGCCCATTTTATACTGCAGTTGTTTGTTTTTTTCTTTTCAGCACGTTTGAGTTCCTTGTAGATCCAAGATGTTAAGCCTTTGTCAGACCTGGTGTTGACAAATATGTTTTCCCAGTCTGTAGGGCTGTCTCCCTGCTCTCTTGATGGTTTCTTTGGCTTTGCAGAAGCTTGTCAGTTTAATAAGGTCCATATTGTCTATCTTCTTTCTTATGACCTGTGGGTTTCAGGTTTTATTCAGGAATTGGATGCCAGTTCCGATTTCCATGAGGGTATGTCCTTCATTTTATAAGGTTCTTATGGTTTGAGGTTTTGCATTTAGGTCTCTGATCCATTTGGAGTTAATTTTTATGTATGGGGATGGATAGGGGTCATGTTTCAATCTTCTGCATGTGGTCAGCCAGTTTTCCCAGCATCATTTACTGAATAGGTTCTCCTCTCCCTAGTGATAGGTGATGGAGGCTTTGTTGAAGCTGAGTTGGTTGAGAAATTGAGGTTTTGCTTCTAGAATCTCAATTCTATTCCATTGATCTATATGCCTGTTCCTATACCAATACCAAGCTGTTTTGATGATTGTAGCTTCATAGTAAAGTTCGAAGTCTGGTAATGTGATACCACCTGCTTTGTTTTTTGTTTTTTGTTTTTTTTTTTGCTGAGGATTGTTCTGACTATTCTTGTACGTTTGTCTTTCCATATGAATTCCTGTGTTGTTTTTTTCTATATCTGAAAAGAATGTTGCTGGTAATTTGATGGGTATTGCATTGAATTTGTAGATTGCCTTAGGTAGGATGGACATCTTCACAATGTTGATTCTTCCAATCCATGATCATGGAATATTTTTCCACTTGTTTGTGTCATCTTTGATTTATTTGAGCAGTGTTTTGTAGTTTTCATTGTAAAGGTCTTTCATGTCTCTGGTTAGGAAGACGTCAAGGCATTTTATTTTTTTTGTGGCTATTGTGAATGGAATTGTGGTTTTTATGTGGGTTTCTGTTTGTTTATTATTGATGTAAGGAAATGCTATTGTCTTTTGCACATTTATTTTGTATCCTGAGACTTTGTCAAAGGTCTTTATCAGTGTAAGGAGGTTTTTGACAGATTCTCTTGGGTTTTCAAGGTAAACAATCATGCCATCTGCAAAGAGAGATAACTTGACTTCCTCTTTTCCTATTTGGATACCCCTGATTGCCTTCTCTTCTCTGATTGCTCGAGACAGGACTTCCAATACTATGTTGAACAGGAGGGGTGAGAGTGGGCGCCCTTGTCTTGTTCCAGTTTTCAGGGGAAATGGTGCCAATTTTTGTCCGTTTGGGAGTATGCTGACTGTGGGTTTCTCATGGATGATTTTTACTATTTTGAGGTATGTTCCCCATATGCCTAGATGTTTGAGAGTTTTTATCAAGAAGGGGTGCTGGATTTTTATCAAAAGCTTTTTCTGCATCTAATGATATAATCATGTGGTTTTTGTTTTGACATCTGTTGTATTTAATTACATTTATGTTTTTACGAATGTTGAACCAGACTTGCATCCCAGGGATGACGCCTACTTGGTCATGATGGATGATTTTTGAGATGTATTCTGGAATCCGGTTTGCTAGGATCTTGTTGAGAATTTTAGCATCTATGTTCATCAAAGATATTGGCCTGTAGTTCTCTTTCTTTGTTGGGTCTTTACCTGGCTTGGGTATCAATGTGATGTTGGTGTCGTAATATGATATGGGAAAAGTTCCATCTTTTTCAATCACCTGGAATACCTTCAGTAGGATTGGTATCAGCTCCTCCTTAAATGTCTTGTAGAATTCTGCTGGAAAGCCATCTGGACCAGGGCTTTTTTTTTTGTAGGTAGTTTTCTCATTATGTAGTCAATTTCTTTGATTGTTATTGGTCTATTTAGGGTCTTAATTTCTTCTTGTTTCAACCTAGGTAAGATGTGTTATGTCAGAAAGTCCTCCATTTCCTTAAGGTTTTCAGTTTGTTTCCATACAAGTGTACATAGTAGTCTCTAATGATCTTTTGTATTTCTTCAGGGTCAGATGTGACTTCATCTTTTGTGTTTCTGATTGTGCTTATTTGCATTTTTTCTCTTTTTTTCTTTGTCAGTCTAGCTAGGGGACCTTCATCTTGTTTATCCTTTCGAAGAACCAGCTTTTTGCTTCATTGATTTTTGGCATTATCTTTTTGTCTTCTATGTCCTGGATTTGGGCTTTTATTTGGTGATCTGGATTCTGCTGCTGAAATTAGGATTTCTGTGGTCTTGCTTTTCCAGCTTCCTTAGGTGGCTTGTTAGGCTGTTAATTTGTGATCCTTCCATTTTCTTCATGTGCGTTTGTAGGGTTATAAATTCCCCTCTTACAACAGCTTTCATGACGTCCCAGAGATTTTGGTAAGATGTTTTGTCATTTTCATTTGTTTCCAGGTATCTTTTGATTTCTGTTTGGATGGCATCATTGACCCAGGAGTTGTTTAGCATCATGCTGTTTAGTGTCCATGTCTTTCTTGGTGTTAATATTTATTTTTATTCCACTGTGGTCCAAGATGGTGCATGGTAAAATTTCGATCTTTTTAAATATGTTTTATGGCCAAATATGTGGTCGATCTAGAGTACGTTCCATGCAGTGATGAGTAGAATGTGTATTCCGTGGTCTTTGGATGAAGTTTTCTGTAAGTATCAATTAAGTCCATTTGGTCAAGAGTCACATTGAGGTTTTGGAACTCATTGTTGATTTTTTGTCCTGATGATCCGTCTAAGGTTGTGAGAGGGGTATTAAAGTCCCCAGTTATGATGGTGTTAAAGCCAATATCTTTCTTTAGTTTTCCTAGAAGTTGCTTTAAAAAGTTGGTGCACCTATGTTGGGTGCATATATGTTTAAGATAGATATTGCTTGTAGGTGGAGTGAACCTTTTATCATTATGTAGTGGCCCTTTGTATCTTTTTCCATTTTTGATAGCTTAAATGGTATTTTGTCTAAATTAGAATTGCGACTCCTCCTTTCTTTTGTGTTCCATTCACCTGAAAATGTGTTTCCCATCCTCTTACTTTGAGTCTGTGTATGTCCTTTCAAGTGAGATGGGTCTCTTGAAGGCAGTATATTGTTCCCTGGTGATATTTTATCCATTTTGCCATTCTATGTCTTTTCAGTGGTGCATTCAGTCCATTCACATTCAGGCTAATTATTGAAATGTGAGAGTTCATCCCTATCATAGAGTTCTTATAGAGTTGTTGTTCTTCCACTTGGTCTTTTTGTCTTTCTTTTGGTTTGGGGTTGATTCATGTGTATTTTATTCTTTTTCCTGTACTCTTGTGAAGAACATTGTTTTTTGGTTTTTTTTTTTTTTTCCTTTTCTTCTGTGTTTAGTACGTTCTTAAGTGTTTCATGTAGAGGTAGTTTGGTGGCAGCATAAGTTCTTAGGGATTGGATATCTGGGAAAGATTTTAATTCTCCCTTGCTGATGAAGCTTAGCTTGGCTGGGTAGGTTATTCTTGGTTGCAATTGTTTGTCTTTTATGACTTTGAAGAAAGGGCTCCAAGCTCTTGTAGTCTGCAGAGTTTTTGTAGATAAATCTGCTGCTATTCTAATTGGTCTTCCATGGTAGGTGATCTGGCCTTTTTCTCCTGCTGCCTTTAGGATTTTTTCTTTTATGCCTACTTTGTTTAGGCAAATTATTATGTGACTAGGAGTTAGTCTTCTCATTTGTTGTCTTGCAGGGGTTCTCTGAATCCCTTGTGTTTGAATTTTTGTATCACTGATTAGATAAGGGAAGTTTTCTTGAATGATCTCATGGAAAGTTTGTTCCAGTGTGGTCTCTGTCTCTCTTTCTGCCTCAGGAAGGCCAATTACTCTTAGGTTCAGTCTCTTGAAGTAATCGCTCATCTCTTGAAGGTTTTGTTCTGTCCTTTTGAGCTTATTTTCTGTGTTTTTAAGAATTTGGGTTAGTTCTATATTTTGATCCTCAAGCTCTGAGAATCTTTCTTATGCTTGGGTAATTCTGCTTTATATGCTTATCAGTGTGTTATTTTTTCATTAACAATATTCTTTATTACTGTTATCTCAGATATCTGCTCCTTCGTAGTTTCTTCTTGTATCTCCTCAATTCTTTTTAATCTCTCCATTAATGTCTTCATATCTAGGTTTTTAATTTGAGACCCTTCATTCTGGGGGATCGTCATTGTTTGCATTCGAAAGTCAGTCTTCTCAGTTTCTGCCCTCCCAGGGGTGTGGGAGAGACCCATACTCTTCTTTTGGTTTTTCTTCATTTGTGTAGATTTTTCTCTCCCCCTCCTTCTTTTTTTTTTTTTTTTTTTTGAGTTGGAGTCTTAGTCTGTCGCCCAGACTGGAGTGCAGTGGCCGCTCCCGGCCACCGCAGCCTCGACCTGCTGGGCTCTGGTGATCCTTCCACCTCAGCCTTCCGAGTAGCTGGAATTACAGGCATGCACTACCACACCCGGCTAATTTTTTGATTTATTGTAGAGGTGAGGTCTCGCTGCCCATGCGGGTCTCGAACCCACGGGCTCAGGCAATTCACCTCAGCCTCCCAAAGGCACGGGATTACAGGCTGAGCCACCGAGCCCGGCTCCCCCCCTTCTTTAATTCTGTTTTTGAGGGAAGGTGGGGTTGCTTTTGTTTCACTTCTGCAATATCATGTTCTTCCTTATGAGGGTCTTCTGGCTTTGTTCACTTCTGAAGTTGGAGTGTGGACTATGGTCTGTGCTTTTTGCAGTTTTGAGGTTAAATTGAGGGGGAAGCTGTGGTTCAGAATGTATATGCTGACTCTAGCATCCACCAACAGGTGTATGAACACACTGGAACCTATTTCCCTCTGTCTTACAATCTGTTCGTGCAGCAGTATGTAGACTTGGTCCCTAGATTAAAAGGGGGTATAAAAGAGGAAAATAATGGAGGATGGAGGGGGTCAATAGGAAGTTAGAAAGAGAGAAGAGCGAGAGGGAAAACAGACATACATACCTACTATCAGGTGAGAAAGAGACACAAGGCTGGAGAGATGTGAAAAAAGACACGTAAGAAAGATTCCCTAAAGAATACTGGTAGCTACACAGAGACAGACCAATAAAATTATGAAACAGTGTAAGTCAGAAAGCAAACAACAAAAGTGATCAAAACAAACAGTCAAAATGATAAAATCAAAAGTCAAAATGAGAGATCAGACTAACGTCACTTCAGCTCTGATCTCCAGCCTCTCTCCTTTGTGTTTCATTGCAGGCAGCTAGATTTACTCACAGTTTGGGTTTGTTTTCTTTTTAGCCTGCTGCCTGGGAGTTGCTTTTGTCTGATTCAGCATAAGCGTGGGGCTTTGTCTCCTGTTAGTGACATTACCTTAGGAACCAAGGTGGGGGTTGATAGGTGGGTGGGTCAATGGAAATCTTTGCCTGCAGAATGGCCAAGGTGGCAGTTTCTCTTTCGCAGATCCATTTATCTCTGCTTGTCTGGGTCCCCAGGCTTGGGGTCATGCACTGAGTGCCTCAGCCAGGGTGGGCCCAGAGCTCCAGAACTCCAAAGCTCCAAAGGGCAGCCAGTGAGTGGCAAGAGTGGCCCTGGGCCCCCCACAGGGTACTTCAGCTAGGAATAGGACTGGTGTCTCTGAGGGGCGGGCACCCAGAGCCTCCCTGAGTGACTGGCAGCTTGGTGCTGGGTGCTGGGTGAGAGACAATGTTGTCAGGGAGGGAGATGAGACCTGAGACTCCCACGCAGGCAGGAGTCACGTTTGGTGGAACAGCAGCAGCTGAGGGCTGCAATATCCGGCCCTGCTTGGGACCAAAGAGTTCCCGGACTTTGGACCAGTGCGGCTAGTGGTGGGCTGGGGCATGGGGGAAGAAAAGTAAGAATCTTTTTGGGAACTCACATTCGGAGAATCTCACAATTCCACCTATGCTGTTGCCATCTTACCAGAACCTCCCACTTTTTAGGTTTTAATGTGTGCTACATTTAGTTACTTTATGTCATCTAATCTTCATAGCAATTCTGTGACTTAAGTATTAAAATAAAATTATGCATTTGCTAAAAACCAGCAAATAAATTCTTTGAACGTTTTTACAAAGCCTGAAGCATTTTAACAGCATTTTAATGCCTAAAAATGCTTTTAAGGGGCTGTGATGAAAATTAAACCCTAACCCATTTGACTAAAAAGCCAGTGTCTTCAACCAGTAAACTATATTACCTCCACAAACTAACCTGGTAATTTCCTGAATATGATGAACAAATTAGCTAGATACTTGGTTATGGATAATAATATTTATTCTGGAATTTCCATGGAGGCACATTCTATCATCATCACCTAAATTACTCCTGGATAGAACCCTCTAGAAATATTTCTGTTAAGCCTTTTACATTTCTGAGCTATTGTCTAGAACACAAAAAAACTCATTAAAATTAAAGCTGAGTGTAGAAACAATAATTAGACATTTGTTCATATGAAGTCAAGAGAGCAGTTGTTAAAACAGAGAAAGCAGCTGGGCTCGGTGGCTCAGCCTGTAATCCCACGACTTTGGGAGGCTGAGGTGAGTGGATTGCCTGAGCCCGCGGGTTCGAGACCCGCCTGGGCAGCGAGACCTCATCTCTACAATAAATCAAAAAATCAGCCGGGTGTGGTAGCGCATGCCTGTAATTCCGGCTACTTGGAAGGCTGAGACGGAAGGATCGCCGGAGCCCAGCAGGTCGAGGCTGTGGTGGCCAGGAGCAGCCACTGCACTCCAGTCTGGGTGACAGAGTGAGACTCCAACTCAAAGAAAAAAAAAAACAGAGAAAGCTGCTATTAGAAATCATTGAAAGCTCTCAGAAAGATGGCAGTGGAGCCAGTAAGACTAAGTGAGTCCCAGAGTAAGTGAGAGAATGGAAAATTATACATACGTGTTGATAAGTGGTCATATGAGTGACTGACTGAGTAGGGATTTGGGAGCAAGTGGCCAGGTATCCCCTGGTTAAGGGACTGGTGCTGCAGCTGCTCTACTTTGTCCCTAGTGCTTCTTGGGGTGCAGAAGCCAAGTGCCAGTTTTTAAAAATCAACAAAGCCCCTTCCCAGGAAGAAACTACTGGAATACACTGCCCAACTCCAGGCTCTGCCTCACTACTGCAGTGTCTGGCCAAACTCTGGCAGCAAGGGTTGGGGAGAGCACAGTGAGGGTGGCCAAAGGCAAAAAACCTCACTCCAGAAAATGAAAGAAACATCCAGGCACAATCTTGAAAATTGGGCAGGAAAGTGCTCCAACTTGCTCACCAGCAGATTAACTGCTCAGTTGTTGATCATGACCCAGAGGAAATATCCTGAAAACACAAACTCTGGAGGTACAGGATGAGTGCTAGTCTCAGGTGTTCCACCCCTACCCTGATTCAACTGTGGGAAAAAAATGTGGCCAGAAAAGGACCAGAAAGACCCCAAAAGGGATCAGTGGTGAGTCCGGGGTTGATCCAACTCCCTTATATCCATCAATCCTTTGAACATTAGACCTACATGCCTGGGGCACAACTGAGAGGGACAAACCCAAGTACATCCTGGACTTCAGCTGCAATAGGAGGACTCTCCTCCAGGATAAGCCTGGCCGGGGCACACCCTGCCAGTACTAGGGGAAGGGATGATTCCACACCACCCTACCAGAGAGGATACCCACCACCATACAAAACTGGGAGGGGAGAGCTGAAGCCCCACCCACTCCCACTGCATTTTCCTCCTTCCCTGAGCCACACACTGGAGATACTGTGAGCAAGGCTGAAGTTCTGTAGGAAACAATAGATGGGCAGCTGAAGGGAACAATTACAGAACCTGCCACAAGAGGGCAGGTCTTTTTATTGTTGTTGTTTTGTTAATTCTTTTATATTTTTCCTTTGTGTGTGAATGTGTATGTGAGGATTTGATCTGCATCTCACCCACCCCTTTAATTTTCTTTTTTTCTCTTTCTTTCTTCTTTCACTTTTTTGTTGTTTTCTGTCTATGTGTGTACATGAAGAATTGAGTGTTCACCTTTTTTTGTTTGTTTTTGCTGTTTTGTTCTCCTTTTTTAGCTCAATGTGTGTGTGAATACATGTGAGGGTTGGATTAGAATTCTTTTTTATGTTATTCACTTCCCTTTTTATTCCCTCTTTTTTTTTCTCCTTTCATTTTGGGTGGGGAATCTGTGAGTGCATGTCTGGATTTCCTGGGTTTTGTTGCTTTTTGTTTTGATCATGAACCTACACCTGATTGGTATCCCAGAAGAAGAAAGGAAAATGAAAAGAACCTTGGAGCAAGTAATTCAGGAGTTTACTCAAGAAAACTTTCCTCATCTCACCAGAGATGTGACCAGCCAAACATAAGAGACACAGAGAACCCCCATAAGACATCAGGTGAGAAGATAAACCCCTAGACACATTCACCTACACAAAAGAAAAAATCCTAAAGATTCCAAGAGAGAAAAATCAGACTACATACTGGGGAAAACCAACCAGAACAACAGCAGATATATCAGCAGACAAACTACAAGCTAGAAGGGACTGGAGTCCAATTTCAAAATTGTCAGTAATAAACTATTTCAACCAATAATTTCCTACCCAGTCAAGCTCAATTTCATCAGCGATGTAGAATTAAAATCCTTCCTGGACACCCAATCCCTAAGAGAGTATGTAGCTTCCAGACCAGCTCTACAGGAGACACTGAAAAAGGTATTAAGCACAAAAGAAAGGAAAAAAAAGAATAACCATGAAGTTTCCAAGAAAGCAGCAGAACACAAAATCAACAGAGACTGCATTACAACAGCAAACTTGAAAAGACAAACATACACCAACCCAAAAGCTAAAAGAAAACAAACAAAAGAAAAAACTTTATAAGAACCTCATGATGGGAACAAACAATCACATTTCAATAATCAACCTGAATGGGAATGTAATAAATGCAACACTAAAAAGACACAGAATGGTAAGATGGATTAAAAAAAAAATGACCCAATAATTTACTGCATCGAGAAAATTTATCTTACCACAAGGGATGCACACATTCAAAGTTAGAGGATGGAAAAGGAGTTTCTAGGCAAATGGATCACAAAGGAAGGTAGGTGTCATAATCTTAAAAGCAGAGAAAACAACCTTTAGGCTATCAAAAATTTAAAAAGATAGAGAAGGACACTATATAATGATTAAAGTTTAAGTCCATCAACAAGAAATATCCACCCTAAACATACATGCACCCAACTTAGGAGGACCAACCCTTATAAAGCAACTACCAAGTAAACTATATATATAAAAAAGATATTGACTCTAACACTATTGTAGTTGGTGACTTAAATACCCCACTAACAACCAAAGTTAGGTCATCGAGGCAAAAAATTAAAAAGGAGATCTGGAAACTCAACTTGACATTCAATTAAATGGACTTAATAGATACTTACAGAACATGCCATCCAACAACCACAAAATATACATTATCACCACATGGAACATACTCAAAGATTGGTCACACCCGTGGCCATAAATCAAACATAAATGAATTTCATAAGACTGAAATACTACCATGCACCTTCTCATACCACAGTAGAATAAAAATAAATATCAACATCAACAAAATTACCCCCAAACCCACAAAGACGTGGACACTAAAAAGCATGATGCAGAACAACTCCTGGGTCAACACAGAAATAAAAGCAGAAATTAAAATGTTCCAGAAACAAATGAAAATAAAGAAACATCCTACCAAAATTTCTGAGATGCCATGCAAGCAGTTCTAATAGGGGAATTCATATCTCTATGAATACATATCAATATAATGGAACAATCACAAGTTAACAGCCTAACAAATCACCTAAGAGAGCTGGAAAGACAGGACCACTAAAACCATAACTTTTGCAGAAAATTCCAGATCACCAAAGTAAAATCCCAAATATGGGACATAAAAGTCAAAACTAACATAGAAAAAAATCAACAAAACGAAAAGCTTGTTCTTTGAAGGAATAAACAAGATTTTGAACCCTTAGAATGACCAAGAAAAAGAGAGGAAAAGCTCAAATAAACACAATCAGAAATGCAAAAGTTCAAATTACAACTGACCCCAATGAAATATAAAAGATATCAGAGATTACTATACACACCTGGATGGAAACAAACTTGATAATCTAAATAAAATAGAGGACTTTCTGACATCACACAACCACCCCAGGCTGAAACAAGAAGACATTGAGACACTAAATAGACCAATAAAAACCCAAGAAATTAACTCCATCCTGAGACACCTACCTACAAAACAAAGCCCTGAACCCGAGGGCTTTCCAGCAGAATTCTACAAAACGTACAAGGAGGAGTTGATACTAATCCTATTGAAGGTATTTCAAGCAATTGAGAAAGACAGAATTCTCCCCATATTGTTTGATGAAGTAAAACAATTGGGTATCACATTGATACCCAAACTAGAAAAATATCTAACAAAAAAAGATAACTGCAAGCCAATATACCTAGTGAACATAGAAGCAAAACTTCTCAAAAAGGTTCTAGCAAATCAGATCCAACAACACATCTCAAAAATCACCCATCATGACAAAGTAAGCTTCATCCCAAGGAAGCAGGGCTGGTTCAATAACCTCAAGACCATAAATGTAATTAAATACACCAATACAAGTAAAAATAAGAACTACATGTCTATTTCATTAGATGCAGAAAAAGCTTTTGATGAAATTCAGCATCCCTTCCTTATAAAAACTTTCAAAAACCTAGTATTAGAAGGAACACACCTCAAATTAGTAAGCACCATGTTTGGAAAACCCACAGCCAGCATATTGCTAATTGGAAAGAAACTGAAAACATTTCCCCTGAACAAGACAAGGCTTCCGATTCTCACCCATCTTGTTCAACATTGTGTTGGAAGTTCTAGCTAGAGCAATTAGACAAGAGAATGAAATCAGGGGTATCCAAATGGAAAAAGAGGAAGTTAAGTTATCCCCTTTTGCAATAATATGATCCTATACCTTGAAAACTCAATAGAATCTGTCAAAAACCTGTTTTCACTAATAAAGGACTTTGGTAAAATCTCGGTATATAAAATAAATGTACAAAAGAAAGTTGCATTCTGAAATATGTTTTGGGAAAATGGTGACAGAGCCAATTGGACTATGAAAGTCTCACTGTGAGTGAGTGAGTGTATGGAAAATTTTGTGTATGTGCTGATGAGCTAGTGGGCATGTGAGTGAATGACTGAGTGAGGGCTAGGGAGCTAGTGGCCAGAGCTCTCCTGGTGCAGCAGCTGGTGCTGCAGCTGGTGTTGCCATGGCTGGGTTTGGACCCTAGCAATTCCAGGGTCCAGGAGAAGCAGAGCGGTTTTTTTTGGTTTTTTTTTTGAATCAACAAAACCCTTTCTGAGAAGAAAATGCTGTGAAAGACTGACTAAGTGGGGGCTCGTGAGCAAGTGGACAGGGCCCTGGTGCAACAGCTGGTGCTGCAGCTTCTGGTCCCTGGCTCTTCCCAGGTTGCAGAAGCCAAGCACCATTTTTTTAAACAGACAAAAGATTTTATGTGAAGGAGTGGTGGGGCGAGACTACTGCCGCAGGTTCTGCCTCACCACTGCAGCAGGAGAGGCTGCTGGCTTCAGGCTTTGCCTCCCCATTTCAGCACCTGGCAGGGTACTGGCAACAGTGGCTGCAAAGGGAGGCCAGGGGCAGAGTATCACAGAAGAGGACAAGAGAGGCACTCTACCAACATCTCGAAGGTGGGGCAGGAAAATGCTCCAACTTGCTCACCACAGAGCAATAGACCCAATCTCTATGCCTGGTGGATAAACAACTCAGGGATTGATCATGACCCAGAGGTAATATACTGAAAGCACAAACTCTGGCGGGATCTGACAAGTGCTGAGTCCCAGGCACCCTACCCCCTACCCTGTTCCAGTCGGAGGACAAAGGGTGTGGCCAGAAAAAGATGAGGAAGGACTCCAAAGAGATCAGTGGTGAGCCTGAGGCTGACTTAAACCCTTTCCTCCCCAGTAATCCTTTGAATGTCAGACCTACACAGCTGGACCACAACTGAGAGTTACAAACCGAGGTGGAGCCTGAATGTCAGACACAATAGGAGAACTCCATTACAGGATACTCCTGGCTGGGGCACCCCCCACAAGTAAATACCTGGGGAATAGATAATCCCACACCTCCCCACCAGAAGAGATCTCTCTGACCATACAAGAGTGGGAGGGGAGGATTACATCTCCACCCACCTCCACAGCCCCTCCTCCTTCCCTGATCTGAACACTGAGGAGAGAGTAAAAGAGGTGGCTCTGCAGGGGAGACCAGATTAGAGGAAAAATTACAGAACCTGCCACAAGAGGGTAGGGATTTTTTAAATTGTTAATTACTTTTTTTAATTGCCTGTTTGTTAGTTCATATATTTTTAAATATTTTACCATTGTGCATGAATGTGAATGTGAGCGTTTGAACTTCATCCCCCATTCTTTTTCCTGTTTTTCTTTTCTTTCTCTGTTGTTCTTTTATTTGTTGTTTTCTGATTATGTATGTATGTGAATGATTGAGTGTTCATATTTCAATTTTGTTGTTGTTGTTGATTTGTTTTTGCTCTTTTGTTTTTCTGGGTCTTTTAAATTTTCTTTTTTTATAGTTTAAGATGTGTGTCAATATATGTGTGAGGGTTTGATCTGAATTCTTTTCTATTTTTATTTTTTCCCAGTCTTTCAGTTTTTCTTTTCCATTCATTTTGTGCTAGACGTGTGTGTGTGTGTGTGTGTGGTGTGTGTGTGTGTGTGTGTGTGTGTGTGTGTGTGTGTGTGTGTGTTCAGTTTCCTTTTTCTTTTTTTTCTTGTTGTTTGTTTTTTTGTTTCACTTTGTTGTTATTCCAGTTTGTTTGGAAATGTGTGTGTACATCTGTGTATGTGTTGTTCAATTGTTTTTTGCTTTGGTTTCAGCCCTGCATTGTCATATAGAGTGGTGATGGGGAGTGGCTCTCAAGGAACACATACCATAATCAGTGAACATTGCAATTTGCAAGTAGTTTCTGAATCTTAGCATCCCTTCCCCTATTTTATTGTTTTCAAAAACTACAAGAAATGGCAAAGTTTCCCATCCATGATCCTATTTAAAACTAGAACAAATACAGAGTACAGATCAGAGAAAAATAGAGGGCTGAGCAAACATCAGAAGGGAAAGTCTCTCCCACTGACACTGCATAACAGAACTAAAGAGATAAACGAGATTTGCCACAAAGGAGAAAAAAACCAAAGGAAGATCATAGGCAATTTCAAGTGTACTAAAGACAAAACTCCTGAAAATTCAGACCTTGGTGCCCAAACAATGGAAGTCCCCAATGACTGGCCACAGAATATGACAGGGATTAGGAAAGGGATGGAAAGAGTGAATAAGACTCAAGAAAAGTTGGGCTCGGTGGCTCAGCCTGTAATCCCGCGCCTTTGGGAGGCTGAAGTGAGTGGATTGCCTGAACCCATGGGTTCAAGACCCGCCTGGGCAGCGAGACCTCATCTCTACAATAAATCAAAAAATCAGCCAGGTGTGGTAGCGCATGCCTGTAATTCCAGCTACTCGAAAGACTGAGGTGGAAGGATCGCCGGAGCCCAGCAGGTCGAGGCTGCGGTGGCCGGGAGCGGCCACTGCACTCCAGTCTGGGCGACAGAGTGAGACTCCAACTCAAAAAAAAAAAAAAGACTCAAGAAAGACAAAATGCAACACTGAAAGAACTTGTAACAGAGATTTTGGTCATAAAAAATAAGTAACATGATGACAATCGTGGAAAACAGAATTATTCTAGCTGAAGAAAAAATCTCAGAACTTGAAAACCAGAACATGGAATTAGCCAGGTCTTTAAAAAAAATTGAACAAAGACTCAGAAAGAAAGAACAAAGTGTACAAAAGATGTGCAATTATATCAAGAGGCCAAACCTATGCCTGATTGTTATCCCAGATGAAGAAAAGGAAATGGAGAACAACTTGGAGCAAGTGTTCCAGAAGGTAATCCAAGAAACTTTCCCCATGTCACCAGAGATGTGGACAGCCAAGCACAAGAGATACAGAAAATCCCCACAAGACATCAAAGGAGAAGACCAACCCTTAGACACATAGTAATTCACCTACACAAAGTAGGTACAAAGGAAAAAATCCTAAAGACAGCAAGAGAGAAAGGTCTGACTACCTACTGGAGTAAACTAATCATAATAGCAGCAGACCTATCAGCAGAAACACTACAAGTATGAAGAAACTAAAGTCCTATATTCAAAGTACTCAAAGATAACCAATTTCAACCAAGAATTTCCTACCCAGCCAAACTCAGTTTAATCAATGATGGAGAGTTAAAATACTTTCCAAACATCCAATCCCTAAGAGATTATGCTTCTTCCAGACCAGCTCTACAGGAGACACTTAAACGATTTTAAGCACAGAAGAAAGAAAAAAATGATTGACCACAGACTTCCCAAGAGAACAGAAGAGCACAGAATCAACAGAGAATACAGGGCAACAAGAAACATGAAAATACACACACATATCAACCTTAAAGCCAAAATAAAACGAATAAAGAAAAATTTTATAAGAACCTTATGACAGGGATAAACAATCACATTTCAATATCAGCCTGAATATGAATGGACTAAATGCAACACTGAAAAGACACAGAAAGGCAAACTGGATAAGAAAGCATGACCCAAGTATTTGCTTCATCCAGGAAACTCATCTCAACACAAGGGATGCACACAAACTCAAAGTTAAATGATGGAAAACGAGTTTCAAGGCAAATGGATCACAATAGAAGGCAGGAGTCGTGATCTTAATAAGAGACAAAACAACCTTTAAGATATAAAAAATTTTAAAAGATGCAAAAGGACACGACATAATGACAAAAGGTTCAATCTATCAACAAGAAATATTCATCCTACACATATATGCACCCAACACAGGAGCACCAGCATTTATAAAGCAACTACCAAGTAAGCTAAAAGAGATATTGACTCTAACACTATTATAACATGGGACTTCAATACCCCACTAACAGTCCTAGATAGATCATCAATGCAAGAAATCAACAAGGATATCAAGAACCTAAACTTGACTCTAGACCAAATGGACTTAATAGATACCTACAGATTATTCTACCCAACAACCACAGAGTATACATTCTACTCATCACCACATGGAATGTACTCCAAGATCAATCACATCCCTGGCCATAAATCAAGCATTAAAAAACTCCATAAATTTGAAATATTGCTATGCACCTTGTCATAACACAGTTTGAATAAAAATAAATATCAACACCAACAAAATTTCCCCAAAGCCCACAATGATATGGATAATAAGCAGCATGATGCTGAACAACTATTGAGTCAACACTGAAATCAAAGTAGAAATTGAAAGATGCCTGGAAACCAATGAAATGAAGAAACATCTTACCAAATCTCTGGGATGTCATGAAAACAGTTCTAAGAGGGGAATTAATATCTCCATGAGCACACATCAAGAAAATGGAAAGATCACAATTGGAAAGCCTAATAAATCACCTAAGGGAGTTGGAAAGAGAAGGTCACCAAAACCCCAACTTTAGCAGAAGAACCCAAATCACCAAAATAAGAGCCCAAATATGGGACACAGAAAACAAAAATATCATAGAAAACATTTACAAAACAAAAAGCTGGTTCTTTGAAAGAATTAACAAGATTGATGGTCCCCTAGCCAGAATGACCAATAAAAAGAGAGAAAAAGTCCAAATAAACACAATAAGAAATATAAAAGGTCAAATCACCACTAATTCCAAATGAAAATCACAATCCCATTCACAATTGCTGCACACACATGCACAGACACATGAAGAAGAATAAGAAGGAGGAGGAGGAGGAGGAGGAGGAGAATAAATACCTTGGTATCCACCTAACCAGAGAATTGAAAAACATTTACAATAAGAACTAAAAAACACTGATCAAATAAATTGAGGATGATACAATCAAATGGGGGGGAAAATGGCATGCTCAATGATTGGAAAAATCAATACTGTCAAGATGCCTATCTTACCCAAGGCAATGTACATATTTAAAGCATTACTCATAAAATTACCAACATCACTTCTCTGTTTCTTAGAATACAGAAACTCATATGGAAACAAACAAACAAACAAAAAAGAGCACACATGGTCAAAACAATTCTTAGCAAAAGAAACAAAGCAAGAAGTATCACACTTCCAGACTTTAAACTTTATTACAAGGCTACAGTAATTAAAACAATCTGTTTTTGGTACAAGAATACGTGTATAGACCAATGGAATAAGAGAGATTCTGGAAACAAAAACATAGTCTCTCAACCAACTCATCTTCCACAAAACAAACAGTAACAATCACTGGGGAAAGGAGATCATATTTAGCAAAATCTGGGAAAACTGACTAACCACAAGCAGAAGGGTGAAACTGCACCCTTACTTATCACCATGTAGAAATATCAATTCATAATGGGTCAAAGACCTAAATGTAAGACACCAAACTATAAGAATCCTAAAAGAAAATGTAGGAAATACCCTTATGCACATCGGAGTAAGCAAGAAATTAATGACAAAGTCTCCAAAAGCTAATGCCATAAAAGCTAATATATGCAACTGGGTCCTCATTAAACTGGAAGGTTTTTAAAATTTTAATAAATCTTTTCTTATTTGTTCATTATATTTCCTTAAATTTTAAAGGTGTGGGTACAGGTATACAAATGTTCATTATGCAGGTACCCTTTTTGATGAGGTGTGCCCTTTCCTCCCCTGGCAGTTTCCCTCCACTGTGAATCCCCCCCACCCCCACCGGCAATTACCCACTATAGGCAATCCCTTTCTTATAGTATTATGGTAAATGTTCAGGGCCCATTTATGAGTGCCAATATATGGTGCTCTCTTCCTTATTTCTGTGATAGATCACTGAATATGATAGACTATAAATCCATCCAAGTTCCTGTGAAGTCTGTATGGTTGTCCTTCTTTATGGGTGCATAATATTCCATTATGTATGTACCACTTTTTTTTTTTATCCAGTCCAGCATTGATGGGCAGCATAGTTGGTTCCATGTTTTTGCTATTGTGAATAGAGCTGCAACAAACATGTCCATACAGGTATCTTTTTCGTAGAATGACTTGAGCTTCTCTGGGTATATTCCCATTGGGGGCATTACTGGGTCATATGGAATATCAATTTCTAGTCCTTTCAGAAATCATCACACTGTCTTCCAAAGAGATGGCACTAGTTTGTATTCCCACCAGCAGTGTAGAACTGTACATTTTTCTCCACATCCTCGCCAGCATCTGTTGTTTGTTTTATTAATGATGGTCATCCTTACTGGATTTAGATTGTATCTCAATGTGATTTTGATTTTCATTTCTCTGATGATGAGTGAGGCTGAGCAGTTTTTCATGTGTTCATTACCTGCCCATGTATCTTCTTTTGAGAAGTGTCTATTCATGTCTTTTGCACACTTTTGAAAGGAGCTGTTTGTTTTTTGTTTTTTGTTTTCCTTTTGGCATGTTAGAGTTCTTTGTAAATCCTAGATGTTAAGCCTTTGTCAGTTATACAGTAGGCAAATATTTTTTACCATTCTGTCAGCTGTTTTCCTGCTCTCTTGATGGTTTCTTTTGCTTTGCAGAAACTCATCAGTTTGAATGAGGGCCCACTTGTCCAACTTATTTCTTAGCGTATGGGCACTTAAGTTTTTGATCAGGAATTGGTTGCCAGTTCCAAGTTGCATAAGGATGCCTTCTGCATTTCCTAAGATTCTTATATTTTGAGTTGTTACATTTGATCTTTGATCCATTTAGAGTTAATTTTTGTGTCTGGTGATAAGTAGAAGTCTTGTTTCAATATTCTACATGTGATCAGACAATTTTCCCAGCACCATTTACTGAGTAGGCTCTCCACTACCCAGTAGCAGTTGTTTGAGGCTTTGTCAAAGATGAGTCTGTTAAGAAATTGAGGCTTTACTTCTGGAATCTGTATCTTGTTCCATTGGTCCATATGCCTGTTGTTGAACCAGTTTGTTTTGACTATTGTAGCCTTGCAGTAAAGTTTGAAGTCTGCAAGTGTGATACCACCTGCTTTGTCTTTTGCTAAGGATTGTTTTGGCTATTCATGGTAGTTTGTTTCCATATGAATTTCTGTGTTGTCATTTCCAGGTCTGAGAATAATGATGGTGGTAATTTAATAGGTATTGCAATGAATCTGTAGATTGCTTTTGGTAGGATGAACATTTAACAATGTTGAGTCTTCCTATCCATGAGCAAGGAATATTTTTCCATTTGTTTGAGTCTTCTTGTATTCTTTGAGCAGTGTTTTGTAGTTTGCATTGTAAAGGTCTTTCACTTCTCTGGTTAGGAAGATGCCAAGGTTTTGTTTCTTTGTTTGTTTGTTTGGGTGACTATGTGTGAATAGAATTGTGGTTTTTTATTTGGTTCTCTGCCTGTTTGTTATTGGTGTATAAGAATGCAACTGTCTTTTGCACATTTATTTTGTACCCTGAGACTTTTCCAAAGTCCTCTTTCAGTGCAGGCAGGTTTTTGACAGATTCTTTTGGATTTTCTAGGTATAGGACTGTATCGTCAGCAAAGAGGGATAACTTGATTTCCTATTTTCCTTTTTGGATACCCCTGATTTCCTTCTCTTGTCTAATTGCCCTAGCTAGCACTTCCAGCAAAATGTTGAACAAGGGGGTGAGAGTGGGCAGTCTTGTCTTGTTCCAGTTTTCAGAGGGAAATGTTTCCAGTTTCTGTCCATTAAGCAATATGTTAGTGTGGATTTATCTTAGATTGTGCTTACCATTTTGAGGTATGTTTCTTCTATGTCTAGGTGTTTGAGGGTTTTCATCAAGAAGCGATGCTGGATTTTATCAAAAGCTTTTTCTCATCTAATGAGATAATCATGTGTTTCTTGTTTTTACATCTGTAGATGTATTTAATTACATTTTTGGTCTTGAGGATGTTGAACCAGCCCTGCATCCTGGGGATGAAGCCTACTTGGTCATGGTGGAAAATTTTTGAGATATGTTTTTGGATTCAATTTCTAGAATCTTGTAGAAGAACTTTGCATCTATGTTCATAAGAAATATTGGCATGTAGTTCTCTCTCTCTCTCTCTTTTTTTTATTGCATCTTTACCTAGTTTGGATATCAGTGTGATTTTAGCTTCATAAAATGATTTGGGGAGAATTCCATCTTTTTTCAATTGCTTGGAATACTTTCAGTAGGATTGGTATCAACTCCTATCTGTACATTTTGTAGAATTCTGCTAGTAAGCCATCCAGCCCATGGCTTTTTTTGTAGGTAGTTTTCTTATGACAGAGCCTATTTCCTGGGTTTTTATTGGTCTATATAGTGTTTCAATGTCTTCTTGTTTCAACCTGGGTGGTTGTGTGATGTCAGAAAGTCCTCCATTTTATTAAGGTTATCAAGTTTTTTTCCATACAGGTGTACATAGTAATCTTTGAGAATGTTTTCTATTTCATTGGGGTCAGTTGTAATTTGATTTTTGTATTTCTGATTGTGCTTATTTGGGAAAATAAGCAATTTTTGTTTGATGATTTCTTTTTTGGTTTTCTTTTGCCTTGTTTGTAGTGAAGAAAGTGAAATAATAAAAGAATATTCCTTTCCTTCACTCAGAAATAGACAGCTAAAAGTGTTTTTGATGATCATTTTTCAACCATTTAACTTAAAAAAATAAACAAAGTCCAGAGTGTTATAGGTAAAGTCATACCCCCAAGATTATTCAGAAATCATCATAATCAATCTTTAATTTAACATTACCCCTACTTTCAAATATTTTAAGCTAAATTACTCTTCTTCATTTTTTTCCTTTTTTTTCTCTCCCTTTTAATTGTTATTTTAAAATTTGGGGGTACAATTCAGAGTGAGATACACAAATACTCATAGTGAAGGTACGCTTGTTGATGAGGTATGCCTCCCTACTCCAGGCAGATATAGACTACTATCAACCCCACCTCCCTGCCCCCCCCCACAGTTTCCCAATACTGTCAATCTTTTTCTAATAGTATTACAGTAGTTGTTCAAGGTCCACTTATGAGTGAGAACTCAGCTCTTTGTTTCTGTGAGAGATGACTCCGTATTATAAACTCTAATTCCATCCAGGCTGCTGTGAAGTTCATGATTTTGTTCTTCTTTATGGCTGCATAATATTCCATTGTGTATAAGTACCACATTTTAAAAATCCAGTCCTCTTTTCATGGTCAGCCCAGCTGGTTCCATGTTCTTGCTCTTATGAACAGTGCTATGATAAACATATGTGTGCAGGTATCTTTTTTATAGAGTGACCTGAGTTTTTCTGGATATATTCCCAGTACGGGGATTGTGGGGTCATATGGAAGGTCGATTTTTAGAACTTTTAGGAATCACCACACTGATTTCCACAGAGGTTGTACTAGTTTACACTCCCACCTACAGTGTAGAAGTGTTCTATTTTTGACACATCCTCTCCAACATCTGTTATTTTTTTGAATTATTGATGATGACCATTCTGATTGGAGTTAGGTGGTATCTCAGTGTAGTTTTAATTTGCATCTCCTTGATGACTACTAAGGCTGAACATTTTTTCATGTATCTGTTGGCTGCTGGTATGTCTTCTTTTGAGAAGTGTCTATTCATATCTTTTGCCCACTTTGTAAAGGGGCTGTTTGTTTGTATCTTTTCAGCATGTTTGAGTTCCTTGTAGATCCTTGAGGTCAGGCCTTTGTCAGAAATGGAGTTGGCAAATATTTTTCCCAGTCTGTGGGCTATCTCTCTGCTGTCTTGATGGTTTCTTTGGCTTTGCAGAAGCTTGTCAGTTTAGTGAGGTCCCACTTTTCTATCTTATCTCTTGTGGCCTGGGAACTTCAGGTTTTGATCAGGATTTGGTTGCCAGTTCCAACTTCCATAAGAGTGTCTCCTGCATTTTCTAAGGTTCTTATTGTTTGACGTTTTAAATTTAGGTCTGTGATCCATTTAGAGTTTAATTTTGTGAATGAGCATAGGTAAGGGTCCTGTTTCAATATTCTGCATGTGGTCGGCCAGTTTTCCCAGCACCATTTACTGAATAGATTCTCCTCTCCCCAGTAGTGGGTGGTGGAGGATTTGTTGAAAATCAGTTTGTTGAGAAATTGAGGTTTTGTTTCTGGAATCTCAATTCTATTCCATTGGTCTATATGCCTATTCTTGTACCAATATCAGGCTGTTATGATTATTGTAGTTTAATAGCAAAGTTTAAAGTCTGGGAGTGTAATACCACTTGCTTTTTTTTTTCCCCCTAAAGATTGTTGTGGCTATTCTTGGTTGATTATGTTTCCAAACGAATTCCTATATTGTATTTTCTAGGTCTGAGAAGAATGTTGCTTTTAATTTGGTGGGTATTGTGTTAAATCTGTAGATTGCCTTAGGTAGAATGAATATCTTAACAATGTGGATTCTTCCAATCCATGAGCATGGAATATTTTTCCACTTTTTTGTGCCGTCTTTGATTTCTTTGAGCAGTGTTTTGTAGTTTTCATTGTAAAGATTTTTCACATATCTGGTTAGAAAGATGTCAAGATATTTCATTTTTTTGTGGCTATTGTGAATGGAATTGTGCTTTTTATTTGGGTCTGTTTACTTATTATTGGTGTATAGAAATGTGATTGTCTTTTGCACATTTATTTTATACCCTGAGACTTTGCCAAAGTCTTTATCACTGCAAGGAGGATTTTGGAAGATTCTCTTGGGTTTTTCAAGGTATTCAATCATGTCATCTGCAAAGAGAGATAACTTTACTGCCTCTTTTCCTATTTTAATACAGCTGATCACTTTCTCTTCTCTGATTGCTCTGGCAAGGACTTCCAAAACTATGTTGAACAGGAGGGATGAGAGTGGGCATCCTTGTCTTATTCCAGTTTTCAGGGGTAATAGTTCCAATTTTTGTCCATTTAGGAGTACACTGGCTGTGGGTTTCTCATAGTTGTCTTTTACTATTTTGAGGTATGTTCCCCGTATGCCTAGATGTTCGAGGGTTTTTATCAAGAAGTGGTGCTGGGTTTTATTAAAGGCTTTTTCTGCATCTAATGATGTAATCATGTGGTTTTTGCTTTTACATCTGTTGATATATTTAATTAAGTTTATGGTCTTATGAATGTTGAACCAGCCTCGCATCCCAGGGATGTGCCTACTTAGTCATGATGAATGTGTTCAGATGTGTTGTTGAATCTGGTTTGCTAGGATCTTGCTGAGAATTTTAGCATCTATGTTCGTAAACTATATTGGCCAGTAGTTATCTTTGTTGGGTCTTTACCATGCTTGGGTATCAATGTGATGTTAGCTTCATAAAATGATCTGGGGAGAGTTCCATCTTTCTCAATCACATGGAATACTTTCAATAGGATTGGTATCATTTCCTCCCTGTATGTTTTGTAGATTTCGGCTGGAAAGCCATCTGGTCCAGGGCTTTTTTTTTTTTTTGTAGTATTTTTCTTATGACATAGTACATTTCCTTGATTGTTATTGGTCTATTTAGGGTTTCAATTTCTTTTTTGTTTCAACCTAGGGAGATTGTGTGATGCCAGAACATTCTCCATTTCCTTCAAGTTTCAAGTTTGTTTTCATACAAGTGTACATAGTAGTCTCTGATAATCTTTTGTATTTCTTCAGGGTCAGCTGTGACTTTATCTTTTGCATTTCTGATTGAGTTTATCTGGGCTTCTTTTCTCTTTTTCTTGATCAGTCTGGCTAGGGGACCATCAATCTTGCTTATCCTTTCAAAGTACCAGCTTTTTGTTTCATTGATTTTTTTTATATTATCTTTTTGTCTTCTATGTCCTGGATTGGGGCTTTTATTTTAGTGATCTGGATTGTTCTGCTGAAGTTAGGGTTTTGGTGGTCTTGCTTCTCCAGCTTTCTTAGGTGACTTGTTAGGCTGTTAACTTGTGATCTCTCCATTTTCTTCATTTGTGTTTGTTAAGATATGAATTCCCCTCTACTGATTTCATGGCATCCCAGAGGTTTGTGCAAGATGTTTCTTCATTTTCATTTGTTTCCAGGTACTTTTTAATCTCTGTTTTGATTTTATTGTTGACCCAGGAGTTGCTTTTCATTATACTGTTTAATGTCCATATATTTGTGGGTTTGGGGGGAACTTTGTTGGTGTTGATATTTATTTTTATCCCACTATGTTCTGTGAAGGTGCATGGCAAAATTTCAATCTTATGACATTTGTTTATGTCTAATTTATAGCCAATGATGTGGTCAATCTGGGAGTTTGTTCCATGTGGTGATGAGCAGAATATATATTCTGTGGTCATTGTGTGCAGTGTTCTGTAGATATCTATCAAGTCCTTTTGATCAAGAGTCCAGTTAGGTTACAGTTCACTATGTATGGAAATACCTTAAGCCTGAACTTAAAATACATAAGGAAACAGCTAGTTAAACTTAATTTATCACCATGTTTGAGAGAATATTTCCAGTTTTGTTAGAGTGATAACTCATTCTGTACTAAGAACAGCACTAAATCATTCACAAGAGAACTAACCCCACCACCCAAATACATTACACTTCCCAACACTACCACATTGGGGATCAAATCTCAGCATGAATTTTGGCAGAGATGAACAAACCATTTCCATATTATAGCATAATGGTAACACCTGGTTAACAGTAAATCCACAGTCAATGTTAGGCATTAAAATTTATTAATATATATTAATTTGTATAAAATTATTAAACTTATAGATTTATAAAAATTCTGGTATAGATTGCATTTTCCAATCAGTAGTCTTATTCACCCTCTTTGCCAACCTATTTTACCTACATTTTGTCCCTATAGAATCCTAATCCCTTTTCTTCTTATCTTTATGTGTCATGCCTTAGCCCAATGGACCTTAACAAAATCACATATTTGTATTCTATGTTCATTCAGCACTCAATCACAGAGAAACAGAAGACTATCTCTAGGGTCACTGATTTTTAATTGTTCTAGAGTAGCTCATAAAAGAGTCTATTTAGTTTTCTGTGCAGAAAGGCACAGAGTAGGTAAGGCAGATATTCTAGAATATATGCAGGATAAGTAATGATCTCTAGAATATATAAATATTCTTGATTTTTAACAGAAGTGAATTTAGAAATATCTGCATCTCTGCAGTTAATCTCTCAGGGGATTAGTAACTGAGGAATTTTATTTTATTTTTGAGTTGGAGTCTCACTCTGTCGCCCATACTGGAGTGCAGTGGCTGCTCCCGGCCACCACAGCCTCGACCTGCTGGGCTCCGGTGATCCTTCCACCTCAGCCTTTAGAGTAGCTGGAATTACAGACACGTGCTACCATGCCCAGATGATTTTTTGATTTACTGTAGAGATGAGGTCTCACCAAGTTGCCCAGGTGGGTCTTGAACCCGCGGACTCAGGCAATTCACTCACCTCAGCCTCCCAAGTCTCTTCTTTTTCTTTGGAGAATAGAATGGGTATTTCCAAGTTTTCACAAAGTATTATAGAAAGTTCTGTGCTGCAGTCAAATTAAGGCAATATTTTGGTTAAGTATTATAGTAAATGATAACTATACAGAAAAACTCAATTGCTAATTTTTTGTTACTGGCATTCACAGTAGTGCCCTGGGCAAAGTTATGAAAGGCTCACTACCATCACTGGCTATGATAAACAAGCATTTCCATTATATTAATGCAACCTTTTTCTCCCAGCAAGTAAAATATTTTGAACAGAATTGGTGTGTTATGTAGATCCTTTAGTATTCATGTCTAGATATATAGAGTAAGCAGCAGATTAGTATTTGCCTTTGAAAAGTATGAATATTGCATTAAGGGCCTATAGTTGTCTCTTTTCTTTTTCAACCTCATTTGTTCCTGACTTTTAGTAGTCCTGTATGCATCACTGTCACTTTTACATTAGTGCTGCTACCATGAGCATTTATGCTAATTTGGTATATGTTTCAAAGTTATTACTGTTAGCTTCCCAACTGAGAATTAAACCTTATAAAGTCAGTTAACTGTGTAAAATATTTTAGTCTGTCACTGTCAATGATTCTTAAAGACTATAGCCCCCTTTAGTGCATTAACTCAAAAAATAGCGAGATATTTTTCATTTACATAATAGGTGAATATTTGCCCTTATAATCCTTTTGAGTACCTAAGTTAAAATGTACAATACTTTCCATAGGCAGTTGTTACCTTATCTTCCAGTTTTTGATAAATAATAAAATGTTCTCACATATATTTTATATAATCATGCACCACATAATGGTGTTTTAATTAATGACAGACAGCAGGTATAATGGTTTTCCCATAAATTATAGTACTATATTTTTATTGTACATTCTTTATGTTTAGATATGTATAGATATACAAACACTTGCTATTGTATTACAATTATCTATAGTACTCAGTACAATAACATGTTGTACAGATTTGTAGCCTAGGAATAAAAATTCATACCATATAGACTAGGTGTGAGTACCATCTAGGTCTGTGTAAGTATACACTATGATATTCCCACAAAAAAGAAATCACCTAACAATGCATTTTTCAAAATATATCCCTGTGATGAAGCTAGACATTACTATATTTAGAGATATATCCAATAGCTATAAACCTTGGATCCTTATAAACCTTGGCAGTTTATAGATGTAGGAAGACTTTCATTTGTTGAATACTACAAAAGGAAGTGAGGAAACTAAAGGAACAAATTGTGTTTAGCAAGTAATCTGCCTCTAGTCCTGATGACTAACATAGCAGTTTATTTCCCAAGGTCCATTGCTGTAAAGTAATAATCAGTTAACAGAAATAGTTTCTTCACTAAGGTGTTAATTATGTTAGAAGTTATGCTTTTAAAAAAGAATTGAATTAATATCATTTTTATTTAACCACTTAAAAGTACCTCTTTTATTCTCCAATATATACTTTAAAATGTTATTATAAGTTATTTAAAACACTAACAGTGTAAACAAAGTATCCCCTAAACAGAGTTTTAAGAATTACTTTCTGAACAAAAATCCAAAGACACTCTATTTTTGTGTGTCTACTTGGTGAAGTGCTTATCCTTTGGGGCACTATACAAACGTCAAGTTTTTGGTAAATTATTCCCTGTCTCTCTTAGAGAGTCCTTGTCAGTCTTTTCTTTAATCTCAACCAATATGTTCACACTTTTCATGCCTTTTTACACCTTTCACTAAAATTATATTTTTATATTTGCCTCACTAAATGAACTGTACATTGTCCAGAGCTGGCATTGGATGTTTACTCATCTCTGTATTCTCACCACCAGATGAAAGACCCCACACATAGAAAATGCTCAATTGTGGCTTAATGAAGAGATGAAAAGTACAGTTGTTGAATTCAGAGTCAGCTTTCAACAGTAGTATGTGACTATGAAAAAAATTATGCTTTAAAAATATTATATCTGGATTCCAAAAAAATAGAGTCACTTTCAAATAAATGGTTAGAAAAGCATTAGCAAAAATGCCAGTTTCTATAAAAATTCAGACATTATAACACATGGCCAAACCATTACCATGCTAAATACATAATTATTTTATTCCACTCTCCTACCAGGATGAATATATACACAGTAAGAATATCTAAGAAATCTTCACATACCTCATTACTTCATTCTCATTCAAACTAAGACCAAAATAAATTTTGGTAATAAGAAAATGTCAAAAGGAGAGCATTTTAGTATGGTTCACTTTTTAAACTAATATACTTTCTGTTTAAATATTTGACATTTTCCTTACGAACATACTGACAACTAACTAGTTTTGTTATTGAATGTTTCCTCCAGATAAATTCTCAGTTTCCCAAAAGAATTGTGTGCACTATTGCATTTGCTATTATTGCATTCATGATAATTTGCTTTCAAGTAGCTTGGTGTGTAGCTACATTTCTATATTTCATGGAGCGCTACTAAACTGCAACAATCTCTGAGTGTACTTTTTAAGCAAAATACTAGTTAATGACAATGCTAGTGCGATAGTGAAAGACAAAACCATTTAACTCTATACTTGACTACTTAATGTGCATGTTTTTGTGTAGACTATGGAACAAATCAACTGTTAACAACAACAAACTTCCTAACCTATAGTCAGAATAAATTCTATATTTATTTTTCATAAACATCTTTGCAACTGTCAAAGTGTTTTATGTCCATACAGTAGGAATGTATACATTATTTATAATCATTCTTTGAAAACAAAACCAGTGATTAGGCATTATTTTATAATGTTTTCTCAAAGCAAATTGTCTTCTTAGGCATCTGTCCCTATCCATTTCCTTCCCACAAAAATTTCACATTCAGTGTCACAGCACAGCACCAGTGCTCCAATAGAGGGCACTATCTGCTCTAAGCAGGAGATTATTGTCCAAGCACAGAAACAAATAAGAGTTAAATTGCTGGAAATTAATTATTTTTAATGGGATACTATATTGATCAGTATTAAGGCCTAAGTATGTGAAGAAAATTAATGTTTTTCAAAAAAGAAATTTATTAAAATAAAATTAGTGACCAGATACCAACTCTTTCTAGCTTTGCCAGATGAGATGACTTCCATCTGTTGACAAGGAATTAAAATTCCCAGAGAAGAATTTAGTGTCATCAAATACATTCAATATTGCTTATTCCACAATATTTTTAATATTTAAAATTTATGCTGTTTTTCTAGTACTAATAATACTAACAATTAAATTCTGTTTAAAACATACTTTCACTAATAGCTAATGAAACTCAGAGGATTATCTTGCAAATACATGTTAGAATAGCTCCAAAAACTGTCACCATATGGTTTTAATATGAAACCTACAGTAAGGGTACCAAGTGAGACATAGCTCAAATTTTACAGACTATTATGTTCTCTTTCTCAGCTAGTGAACTAATGTCTGGAATTATTCATGAGCATAACCACTTTAGAATACATTTTGGTTGCTTAAGTATGACTTTTATGCTGAAACAAGTTTAGTTCTATTAAAAAGGATTATTATAAAATGGAATATGTGTATATTCCTTACTACCCCTAAATAACAAAAAAATTATTGCTTAAGAAGATTTTTGAAGGGTGCAGAAGAAGGGAGAGTGAAGACAAAGTGAATAAAAAATATCTTCAGAGCTAAAATTTGCAAGATCATTCTTTTCCAAAAATATATCCATTTTTGTTTTCACAAAGATGTCATCACTCTTATATTTAGTAACTTTGCAATTAATGTTGACTGTTTCATAAAGACTATTCCATATCTGCTTTTTCATAAGTATTTTATCTTTGGCATCCAGCTGTGTTTTTCTGGTCTACTAATTAGTGAGCTTTTCTCATTTTGTGATTATCTAATTTTTACTTAATTGCTTTATAGTAATAAAGTTCATCTTGCATTCTTCCCCATAAGAATGAGAGTTTTTTAATGCAGTAAATCTTCATCTTGTAGAGCTGAAAATGATACATTATGTTAAGATGGCTTTTCTTCCTCTGAGATTAAGAAGATTACAATCTCAACTGAAGGTTGAAAATGGTATTATAAGCCTCTTATATCCAGTTGTTCATAATGTATTGAATGCCATACATAAACTTTCTTTGAAAAATGATATTTTCCAGGAAAAATACAACACAAAATAATATTATACCAGGTCTGTATCTTTTTCATAAATTTTTGATTTGAGAAATCTTTCATGCTCACTCTTTCACCCAACTTATTTTTTACAATTGATCAGCAGGTGCTCAAATCTAATCTGGGCTATTGATTACACACACACTACAACATCTAAATAAATTTTTAAATGTTTTTTTCATTATGTCCATCTTTTGCTCTAATAAAAATGTGCACATTAACTGCACATTTTCAGTCATGACAAAATTTTTTATGTTTGATACCAAATATATTACTGGAAGAGAAATTTGGATGTTAAGCATAAAGTTGTAGCTGTCATGTAAATTAAAAACATTTAGGCTCAGAACAATTACTTAGACCTACTTTTCATATCATCACTTTACTATAACTAACAGCAAAAATGAAAAACAACAACAAAAAAACCATTACAGCCTTATAGGCAAGGCCTCTACATATAATATCTTTGTTCTTAAGAGGTGTAGCTCAATTCTACCATCAGAATGAAGTAAATTTGTAAGTCAACTCCCTTCATGAAACTTTTCAATCATGTAAATGCCTATAAAAGAAACTAATTTTTATTTTTCTTACAGATCACTCAAGAATGTTGGAAATTCCCTAGTTATGATCTTTATGATTATAACATTAGTTCACCAGATTTAAGAAGCCAATTCAAATATGGATCAATAATCACTCAGCTATGTAACAAACTGATATTTGCCTCTCAACATTTAAGGTAAAATAAAAACTGAGATTCTGTATTGTGAGCTTCCAAATTTGTTTATTCTCTAATGTATTCATCTAGATAAATTTTGAAAAAAATATGTTCCTTTCAAATATGATTCACTAATTCCCCATAAATACTTAATTTCTTTAAATAATACTTAGCACAGATGCTTTTGGAACTCAGTATTGAACAGCTGTTAATGAGATAATTAGTTATGATAACCGATGAGACCTCAAGATTGGTATATTTTTTATTTTATGTAATAAATATTGCTATTGAGTTTTGAGAGGTTCTTTGTTAACAAGTGGCAACATGAAATTACTTTTATGTAATTAGAAAATTATAATCACTATCTATATGATTTTAATATACAATGACAGAGTGTTTCATGTTTGAGTTGTAAAATCTGTACTTCTGAAATAACTTCCATTAATCTTGAACACTGCTGTTACAGCTTCATTTAGCTAGAAAATTGTCAATGAGAGCCACTCTAATGAGTGATACAATTGTAAAACACCATAACTACCCCAGTCTGATTAGTTTTATAAAAGACATGAAGAGTTATCTCATGAATAGCATAATGTCATAAAAAAGACATTGTTGCTATGATTTATTCTTGATAATACAACTAACTTTAATGAATTAGAGGACTAGATAAGTAACACTGGTATGGACATGATCCAAATTATGACCATTCAGTGACTGTGAGAACCCACCACTAATTCAGATGATGTAAGAAGATTCAAAATGTGAAAGAACTTGGGCTAAATCATAAATTTCAGAAACATATCATCTGTTAAACTATGTGAAGGAAGGTAGATTTCTAAAAGGCATTAAATCTCTACTAGTTTGATATCAACATATCTGTATAGGGAGAAGTAATAACATTTTAACAGTTTAAATATGAAAAAATAAAGTTAAAGATCAGATATCCTTGACTTTTTTCCACCAAGGGGAGCAACTTGTTTTTGTCCTTAAAAAAAAATTGAATTGTCATTGAATAGGAGTGTGTTATTGTGAACTCTTCTCTCAAGATAAAATTCATGACATAGTAGTGAAGTCTTTGAGTAGAGAATTGATGTAGAAAGGTAGATAGAGAAGAACATTTTTTGGAGAGCAAATGACATGTCAAAATACATGGAATGAAGGAAAAGATGGCATAGTCAAAGTATAATAGGTATGACAAGAGATCAGGGGATATATTCATGGAGGAAACTAGATTTTATATGGGACTGGGAAGGCAGCCACGTCCTGTGCAGATTATACCAGGCCTCATATGCTAAGAAGCTTATTGAAAAAATTTTTAGAAGGATTGGCATTATCTGATTTTCATTTTTCAAAGATTACTAAAAAGGCAGAGTAAAAGACTCATTGGAAAGAACAAAGACTGGAAGTAAAAAGATTGGTTGGGCAGTTTTTGCCATGATCTGTGTATGAGTACTCAAACTAAGACAATGTCAGTGCAGTTGGAAATGAGGAGACAGATTCTAGAAATATTTAAATTTAGAATTCATCAATTATTTTGAACAAATGGTGATGAGAGATGGAGAGAAAATTTACAAGGAAACTATAAAATTTATATCCTGAATAAATGTAATATTTGGAGTGAAGATGATAAACTTGACTTAATATTGATTGCATGAAGATGCAAGTAGGACATGGCAGTGGATATATTGGGAATAAAATTATGATTCCTGAAGCAATATCAGTGGAAAAATCACCTTGGGAATCATAAGCATTTGGACTTTAGTTGAACCCATGGCTGCAGATGAGATGACATGGTGCTGTGCTGGCATCAAAGATGTCATGAATGGGAAGAAAATAGTTCTTCCTTTAAAAGGACAATGAACAGAAGCACATATTGTCATTTGGGAGAGAATGCACTTATTTTTCAGTTATTTTTTATCCTTTTTGCTCTATAGTTTAATATATTGTATGTTATTTTTTAAATACAGTACAAAACAGTTCTTTCACAAAATAGATAATTAATATGAAGTATTTGTTAATTTCATTTTGACCCTAATGTAATCCAATAATATATTATGTCTGGTCCATTCTCACTAAGGTATTCACATAATCTCTGCTGAGTCCCTTTATTCAAAACAGATTCTGTAACATAATAAGAATTTTTTAAAATAATTATATGTTTGGGATTGGCTTTGAAATAATCCAGTGAGAAGAAAAATGAGACATGGTGTTATCAATAAAACAAGATTTGCCATGAGTTGATAAAAGTTTTTGAAACTGAATGATGAATACACTAAGGTACATTAGTCTCTCCTCTATTTTCATGTGTTTGAAATTTTTATAATAAAATGTTTAAAATACAGTAAATAACACTTTGCACATTAAATGCACCAGAAACACTAACTGTAGTAAAATTGAAAATGTATAATATTAACATTTGATCAGCAATTACTAAATAAAAGAACTTCTAAAAATGGTGTTTAAAGTAGTCTCCTACAAAGAAGAAAACAAATAAAGCATCAGAGTGCTTCTGAGTTTTATATACGCTAATTTTGTGTGTGTATATATGTATGTGTGTGTGTGTATAGATATAGATATAGATACAGACAGTCGTGATTCAAAGCCAGATCTTTGATATATTCAAGATCAATTTTTCAGAACAATCCATAAAACAATTACAAATGTAAGTAGCCTCTGGATAGAATTGCTTTTCATATTGTGATTATTTTGCCTAGTTATATTCTACTGTGACATTATATCAAACTTAGCAGTGAAATTCATAATATGCTTTTTAAAAAGAAATTTAAAATAATGCTTATTTTATTATAAACTAGGGAAATTGGTCAACAAATTTAATTTTAACATTTTAATATTTTAACATTAATTATATTGAATCTTTCAAATTTTTGTTTTGATAACTATTTCACTTTTTTCTTCTCTTTACTTGTGGAAAAGGTGAAATAACAATCTTCTATCCCATGACTAAAATACTCAAGAACAAAACAAGAACAAAATTTTCAAATGCAGGAGGTATGTATTTGTTAGTTAATTATTACGAATAGTAAGTACATAAAATGTGTTTTCCTAATGGATGAAGACTAGATCCCACATGCTTAACACATATCTAGAAAGATGCACCACTTTGGAACTCTTCATAGAGTCCTCACCAGCAAGAAGGTTCTCACTAGATGCAGCCCCTCAACCACGGACTTTCGGCCTCCAGAACTATAAGACATGTCTAGGAAAAAGAATGACCCACTTGGCTCATAATTGGTGATCAATAAGTATTCGTTGAATAAATGAACGTAAAGTAAATAGACTATTGTTATTATTATACAATTTTGCATTTTGTTATCAGCACAAGATGTAATCTCTAGTCATGAAGATACAGTCATTTACCAAACATTAACCATGTAGAGCACTATGTGAAGGGAAATATGAACAACTGAGTTAGTGAACACATTTTTTCCCAAGCAGCAAGATTTAAAAAAAAAACTTCTTGAGTACTAGGTTATTTTGAACTCCTGTAAATTCGTTTCACTTTAATGCATTTGGTTTGTACTTTTTATTTTAAATTGCATAAACATTATTATTAACAGATAATGTTAAATAAAAATAAATGATTTTTTTCTAGTACTTAGCTGGAACAGTGAAACCAGTAGTGGTCAAGGTAAGAAAGTTTAGGTTTTAAAAATATATTTAATAAAAAACAGTTCTCCTAGTGTGATAGATACTAATATGTGCTTACCAAACCAATTAATTTCTCCTTGGCACACAGCTCTATTTTATTTTTCAGCCTCCCTTGCTTAAGTATGACTTTGTGTTTGATTTCTGGACAATAGAACGTGGGTAAAAGTGTTGGGCAATATATTCAAGCTTCTCCAATAAAAACCTCTCACAGTGATTTCAGAAGTTATGTGCTGAATATAAGGAAGCCACAAGATGAAATGTGCCTGAAATGTTGAATCACCAATTGGATGAGAGGTTCTTGACTCACTGAAACCTCTGTTTTTCACCTTATTTAGATGCTAAGCTACCTACATTTAAGGAATTATTTGTAACAATAGCTATTATAACTGTATTTAACAGAAATTAATTCTTTGAACTATAAAGTTGCCAAAGTAAAAATTTAAAAGACATGCCATAAGTTTAACAGTCAAACAGTGAGCAGTAAGGTAACTGATTTGGAAGTTGAAAATATGAAGTTCTGGTTCTTTGAAAGAATTAACAAGATTGATGGATCCCTTGCCAGAATGACCAAGAAAAAGAGTGAAAAAGCCCAAATAAACACAATAAAAAATACAAAAGATCAAATCACAACCCAAAGAAATACAAAAGATTATCAGATATTACAATGTACACCAATATGGAAATAGACTTGATAACCTAAATTAAATGGAGGACTTTCTGACATCACACAACCTCCCCAGGTTGAAACAAGAAGACACTGAGACATGAAATAGACCAATAACAACCCAGGAAATTGACTCTGTCATACTAGCACTACCTACAAAAAAAAAAAAAAAAAAAAGTCCTGGACCAGATGGTTTTCCAGCAGAATTCTTCAAAACATATAAGGAGGAGCTGATACCAATCCTATTGAAAGTATTCCAAGTAATTGAGAAAGATGAAATTCTCCTCAAATCATTTTATGAAGTTAACATCACACTGATACCCAAACCAGGTAAAGATCTAACCAAAAAAAAAGAACTACAAGCTGATATCCCTTATGAACATAGATGCAAAAATGATCAACAATTTTCTAGCCAATCAGATCTAAAACACATCTCAAAAATCATCCACCATGACCAAGTAGGCTTCATCTCCAGGATGCAGGGCTGGTCCAACACTCGCAAGACAATAAATGTAATTAAATACATCAACAGATGTAAAAACAAGAACCACATGATTATATCATTAAATGCAGAAAAAGCTTTTGATAAAATCCAGCATCGCTTCTTGATAAAAACCCTCAAACACCTAGGTATAGAAGGAACATACCTCAAAATAGTAAGTGCCATTTATGATAAACCCACAGCTAACATACTGCTAAATGGACAGAAGTTGGAAACACTTTCCTGGAAACTGGAACAAGACAAGGTGGCCCACTCTCACCTCTTGCTCAACATTGTGTTGGAAGTCCTAGCTAGGGCAATTAGACAAGAGAAAGAAATCTGGGGTATCCAAATAGAAAAAGAGGAAGGTAAGTTATCCCTCTTTGCTGATGATATTCTATATCTTGAAAATCCAAGAGAATCTCTCAAAAACCTGCTTGTGCTGATAAAAGACTTTTGCAAAGTCTCAGGGCACAAAATAAACATGCAAAAGACTGTTGCATTCCTATACACCGACAACAAGCAGGCAAAGACCCAAATTAAAAGCACAATCCCACTCACAATAGCCACACACACACACACACACACACACACACACACACACACACACACACACAAAGAAATACCTTGGCATCTGCCTAACCAGAGAAGTGAAAGACCTTTACAATGAGAACTACAAAACACTGCTCAAAGAAATCCAAGTCACAAACAAATGGAAAAATATTCTATGCTCATGGATAGAAAGAATCAACATTGTTAAAATGCCCATCCTACCAAAGGCAATCTACAGATTCAACGCAATACTTATTAGGTTACCAACATCATTCTTCTCAGACCTGTAAATGACAATACAGAAATTCATATGGAAACACAAATGACCACAAATACCCAAAACAATCCTTAGCAAAAAAAAACAAAGCAGGAAATATCACACTTCCAGACTTCAAACTTTACTATAAGGCTACAGTAATCAAAACAGGTTGGTATTGGTACAAGGATAAGCATATAGACCAATGGAACAGGATACAGATTCAATTCTCAACCAACTCATCTTTTACAAAGCCTTCATCAACAACCACTGGGGAGAGGAGAACCTATTCATAAATGGTGCTGGGAAAACTGGCTGATCACATGCAGAAGACTGAAACAGGACCCCTACCTATCACCATATATGGTAGCAAAGCGTTTGTTAACACTGGTGTTTGCTATAACTTGGAAGGCAAATAATCTGTCCACTGAATATGTAGTTCTAAAGAGTCAGAGTCAGGTCCATAGTGTGTCATGTTCTGATTTTCTACTTTGAAAAAGTATTAAAAGAGATTGGATTAGTAAAGTATTGGCTAGCTTGCAAGCAAAAAATGAACCTGTCTACCTCCAGATCTGCATAGAGCAGAGCTCTGAAAGTTCTTTCTGCACCGCAATATGTGTATTAGAAGTACTTTGGCCTCTCTATCAATCCAAGGAAGACAAAAGGAAATTGGTTTCAGACTCTAATTTAGATAATAAAAATAAATAATTATAATTTATAACTATGTACTGTGATCAGTGGTTCATTTAAAAAACACAAAAAAATAGAAGACAGTCTTTAAATTTAGGAAGAATGAAATCAAATTGAATAGAAAAAATTAAAAATACGATTTTAAACTAACTACAAACAAGTCTAGCTCAGTCTAGATAATTATACATTGCATTGTATGAGGGTCCTCTAAGTGATGGTAGTGATGAACAAATTATTACATTACGTGGTTTACAGGGGCAGTATGAAACAAAAGGCAATGAATCAATAATTACACAAGCTTAGTGTAAGTTTGATACTACACTCTGAGAGATTCAGGGAAAAAGCATCTAAAAGAACAGATAAATGTATCCCAGAAGTGAGTTGTAAGCCAAGTGTTTAAGAAGATGATATACATTAATTGATGAAAAGGGAAGATATCAAAAGGTTGTTTTATCTTCATGTTTGTAAAAAGTTTTAAAATGTGACAAGATTAATAGGGTCAAATAGGAACATGAAAACCTATGTGCCTAACATTAGTGCATTGACCTTGTGACAGGTAAATTTTTAAAATAGTTCATATTTACAACTGTACTGGTATACTGACATTGTTTTACAGTGGGACAGAGCTGCTAAAATGGAAACATAGATAGGCACTCACAGTCAGACTAGAATTTCCATTCCAAAGTACTTTTAAATCATCCTAGATCCGACTTTCTTACATCAAAGAAACAAAGATCTGTGAATTCTAGTTCTGAAATAACTTTTGGTTCTGTTCTCTCCTCTTCCATTTCACTGCTTTTGCACCGATGATTTCTATCTATTAGACAGTGGCAACAGACTCCTAAACTAGTTAATCTGCCTGCCCACACCACCCTCTCAACCCTCACCTGCTTAATGCATCTACCCTGCTCATTGCCAACAAAGTAATATTTATCAACTTCAAGTGCCTGTGTCAGTCCTCTGCCTAAAGTTACGCACCAGCAGAGGTCTATCACTTATAGTATAAATTATAAAATAATTAGAGTAGCATGTAAAGTCACTTAGAGTGACAGACAAGACCCTAAGTTTTAGTTTCCTTTCATACCACTTTTCCTCATGAATCCTGTACTGGACTGATAGTTGTCGCCTGACACCATAATCTTTTTTATGTCTCTGCACCTTTATATACACTAGTACACTATTCTCCCTGTCTACAATGATCTTGCCTTTATTTTAAAGCCACCTGTTGTCCTTTGTTTTGTGGTTTAAGCATTACCGTTTATATGGAAGTTACCCAGATACTGCCTTCACATAAACAGATAGATACATAGATATCATTCTTGTACTCTCTGAAACCTCTATATATTGATTTAATCACACTATGTTTCAACTGTCTATGTGTTTGTATACTATTAGATTTTGAAGATTTGGAAGGCAATGACTGGCTGATTCATCTCTAGAACCCCAGTTCATAGCAACACAGAGCAGGTGCATAATAAATGACAGTTAAAATTATGAATATTAATATGATGCAAATAAGCAGAAAATGAACATGGAACAATAAGATAATGGTGAACATGAATTCAAGGCAGAGTCTGTTTTCCTGGAGAATCAAAGGTGTCCTGTTGGACAATCTTGTGTGAATGAGAATAATGTCTTGAATAAATTGCTCACAAAATTCATGCTAAACTAATTCTCCAATGGCTCCCAATGGTCACACAGGTCTTTTACACAAATCTCTGCAGTAATTGACTGACCTCATGGGCCTCTCACACCTCAGGAAATGGGTCAATGGGGGCATTTGCCTGTTTTCTTTTTTAAGAAAAAAAAAGCTTTCTGAATTTAGGCTAAATGCCATATAATCTCTGTAATGTATAAACGTAATAATTATTGCAGCTGGGCTCATGCACCACTTCTTATTAGAAAAGGATCATTTACTTCCAAGATTTATAAAAACTCAAGACATTTAGATCATTCATACCGCCACATTTTTATTATTAATCATCTATTATTAAACCTGCCAAAAAGTATCATGTCCAATGCTTTCTCTTCAGTTATTTAAAATAATAATATTTGCACATTCTAAGACATTGAGATACAGCTATTTTATACATTCTAAGTTTTTAACAGCACATTTCATAGGTGCACATGAGAATCAATATGTTGGTAATTAGAGAAACTATAGTTAACTGTATCTCAGTTATCTTACCACTTTTTAATTTTAAATAAATATACTTTTATATTGAAGTCAGAACAAGTTACTATTTCAGAAAATAAAAAGAAATAGAAGATATCTCTTCAAAAGCTATTTATAACTTTATCATCAAGGTTCTCTTGATTTTAATGCTTTAAATTAGTGTGATTTTATGTATTTTCTGATCTATTTACTTTCTATGTTTGCTGTCATAGATACCTGAGCCAGAAATGACTTTAATATTATTGTTATTTCACTTAGTATTTTTCATTGTCAATTTTCCTATCTCCGTTCCAAAAAAAAGCACTAAAAGAGGGGTATTTAAATGGCAAAATAAGTATTTTAAAGTTTGAGTCAAACTTCCTGATATTTACTACTAAAATTAGGAAAATAGCATCAAGCAATGGGCTAGAAGTGGAAAGACTAAGAGTTTTTGTTTCCACTTTGCCTCTAACCAGTTCTGTGTCTACAGGCATGTACTCAATAGTCACATCAGCAAAAATGGCATTATCAGGTTCTCATTTCTCTGAGTTGTGGTAAAATTTAAATTTTTCATGATTGGTCTAATGGGTTCATGATTTGTAACAGGTAAAAGGAAAAGAGTCATGGGCTGTATGGGTAAGGTAAAAATGTCTAGCTTTAAATAAAAATACATATTATATATTCAGAGAAAAGTGCAAAAAAGAATAGGAAATATAAAAGCAAACGGTATCTAAGAATTAAACCTCCAATTATGTGCAGGAGTAAACACTATATGTGCATATCTTCTTTTTTAGAAAGCTTTCCTCTATGGTGTCTACTGTTACTTCAGGATATTAGTTGACAATGTTTGGAAAGATGTAGTTGATATTATGGCAAGGGCTATGAATGTCTTGATACATAATCAAGAAATGAGACTATAAGATTATAAAGAATTTCACTGATCTGATACATCTTGAAAAAATATATTATATTCCTCTACTAACTAAAAAGCTCCAATTACCCACAGAGGGAAGTCTTGACAGCAACAGGAATATGATAAAAAATAAAATATTTGGGAAAAAACTTATAAGGGCACCAGTGCATATTTAAGATGATAGGCAATCTTCTTTTACTGACTTTAAAATAAATTGTATTCTGATTGCAATAAAATATTCTTCTTTCTGAAAACAGGTAATTTTTAGTTCTAGGATTTTGTATTATTATCTTGGAACTAAAGAATATCTTTTGCTAAAAGGCTTTAAGTTACTTGTCTGTTCTTTATTTAAAGTCTGAAGAAATATTTTTTCCAAAGATCTTCTCAGACTTTAATATTCACAGAGAAAAGATACACTGTTTTGAGCCCCTTTCCTGTTTCTTGTGTTTTTTTTATGAGTTGTAGCTGAGTAAGAAATCCTATTATCTAAGTCACTGTGAGTTATTGGTCACAAGATTATTTTTCTGATTACTTTTCAGCTTTATGTTTTTGAGTATGTTCTTCCTTAGTGGTCTCTGCTTTGCTTTGTTTAAGATTTGGAAATAAACAAACAGATAGTTTTCTATTTTGTTAATAAAAACATTTCTAAGTGAATACCATGGATTGGAAAAAATCCAAGTTACCACTTCATCCTATGCTCTAATGAGAAGGCCCAAATTTTTACAGGCAATTTAATATCTGAGAAGGGAACCAAGAAAGAATAAGGCAGGCAGAACTTGTGATCAAGATCACTCAAGACTACTTAGTTATAACTAAATCAGATATCAAACCTTACGTTAGTAAATGAAATATTCCTATCATTAGACAATATCACAGATGATGCTTTTTAAAAATTAGAGTGAAATTCTGCAGTAATTAGTGTTTTATAAAATTAGAAACACAATTCTACAGCTGATAAAATGTTTTAGAATATCCTTGTTTGGCTAAAACTTTCTCTAATAGATTTTTACAGAGGATAAAAGAAAAGAATGAGGCAAAATAACATCTGAATTGTGTTAAAGTGAATTATAGTAGGTTTAATTTCATTGCATCACTTCTTCCAAGCTAGTCGTATTTTACATGACCCAACATAAATGTTGTGGTTTTAAAAGATGTTGATTCACAAGATTCAAAGCAAACATAGATGGCAATTTCTGTTCTGGGAAAAAGATAAATTCACAAAGTAGATTAGTTGCAGTAAAATTTAGTGTCGAAAGTAAATAAAACAATGTAAATTTTAACTTTGATAGTCATAGTGTGACTGTGATTATGCCACTTAACTAGTTATTTTTATAATAAAATAAATTTTATTCGAGGGGGTGTGGTAAATTTCTTACGGAATTTTAATTACGGAAAAATTGGCAATTATGTAATGCTTTAAGGTACCTGAGGGGGAAAAAGAATAAATGAGCTAAGATATTCAAATATTTTCAGCAATTGATGATTTTTCCATTTTTCAGATTTTCCTTTTAAATAAATCTTTACTCAATAATCCATTTTTCTAAATGTTTATAGCCACTGATAAAATAAAGAAAGAGTAGTTACTTGGGGTGTATTTATACCAAGTTTTGTCTCTAAATATTTTTATGAGAAAATGGATTAAGTAAAAAGTATTCAGCATACACCAAAACGTTGTATGATATACACTTAAGATTCCATGTTATAAAAATACATTGTTTACAATACTTCATAAAAGTTTCCAGGTAAACAGAAAACAGCTCAACCACCACAACCATGTGCTTACAGGGCAGAATGCAAGAAAGAAAAAAACCTTACAGAACCTAAACTACGGGGCTATTCAGTAAGTTAAGGTGTAACAAAAGAGTCATTTGTTCCCATTCTGTTAAGAAAAGCATTTAACAAGAAAGTTAATGAAAGGGATCCAAGTCTGGACAGTCTGATAAGTCATTTATAAAGCAAAAATGCTTTATCATATGAGTGGCAGCAATCAGCATAAGAGCTATGCAGAATTTAAACCAACATGTGTGACAGCACGTCTGAAAAAGAAAAAACTCACAGTATGAAATTGCATGTGTCAAAAAACATGTGTCTCAGACTTAGAGCCTGTGCGTGCTAAGCTCAGCAAACTTTCAGCACAAGGGCTTACTGTCAAGGCAAGGTTAACACAACAGAAAACAAAATACATAAGCATTCTTTACTGTCTATACTGAGATATGATGGAGTTTAAATTATGAGAGCAATCAAATCAAAATTATGACAGAGCCATTGGGCTTTTTTTTTTTTTTGAGTTGGAGTCTCACTCCCTCGCACAGGCATGTCGCTGTTTTTCAAGCTGCCACTGGCATATCCTAAAAAGGGCTCCAATTTGGAGATAGATTTCTTGTGAAGAATACTTACAATGGTTTATTCCTGTAAGAGTCTTAATTAATATCATTGAAGGGCAAATGAATCTATTGTCCATTGCTTACTCTATCTTTAAAACCAGCAATAGAATATTCTAGAAATCCTTTATATAAAAGAGGAAGACTTTTCTTTATTACCATGTACAAATCTTTTGAGGAAAGACTTAATATAGGAACAAAAAATGTTATTTTGTTATGAAGAGCAAATCCCTATAGAATAAACACATGGGCTTAAAAATAACTGCAACAAATCTTGGCGTTCATAGCCTGTGGCAGGGAACTTAAGGAAACTGAAGTTCTGGAGTAGCAATCTTTATTCCTATTTATACCAAGTTATAGAACTCGTCTCTACAAGGAATTAAAAACAATTAGCCAGATGTGGTGGCCCACGACTGTGGTTCCAGCTACTTGGAAGGCTGAAGCAGAAGGCTTGCCTGAGCCCAGCAGATGGAGGCTGCAGTGCCGTGAGCATGCCACTGCACTCCAGCCTGGGTCATAGAGTAAGACTCCAACTCAAAAAAAAAAAAAAAGTAAAAGAAAAACAGTGACAATATTAAAGTTTATCTGAACCATATGCTCCAGAAAAATAGAAAGAAATTACCCTTCCCCTCTGAATTTTAGTGTTCTGAAAAATGACTTATCACAAAGAAATATCCTTCCCCATATGTCTTGGGTAAGACTTGCAGATGACTCTTCTGGGCAGATACAAATATTTCAAATTCTCATTTTTTTATGTCATAAATTTGTACAAAATAACCACTACATTGACTTGACCAAACTTTAGTCAGACTTCCCTTTCCTGAGGCACCTGAACTTCTGCTTTCTTCACCAATTAAAATTTCACTTCACCATCTAGCCACCACTTCAGATTCAAAGCTGCTGCCTGATACTGACACTTTGCAGATGTAGTCTGACTATTCCTATATGTCTCCATTTATTGATGAGGATCATGTTCTTTTAGTATCAAGTAGTACAACTGACTTCCAATCAATTAGCTCTGGTATAACCCAGAAAAGAATAATTAACCTTAGAATTTCCCTAATCACTGCACTTGCGCTACTTCTTGTCACTCTAGCATTTTGACTCCAGTAACTAAATGTATATGTAAAATATTTAGCACCTACAAATATGGCTTTGACCCAACAAAATCTTCCTGCTTACCTTTTTCTATTGAATTCTTCTTAGTAACCATCACCTTCCTCCTATTTGATCTAGAGATCACTTTCCTTTTTCCCCCTCTCCTGAACTTCCCAAACAACCTTATTCTCATAGTAATCATGGCTCTAGCCTTAGTTTCCATCTTAGCCCTAGGTCTCACCTATGAATGAATTCAAAAGGCGCTTGAGTGGATGGAATGTGGTAATTAGTTTAAAATAAAATACATGATTTCGACTCATATGAATATGAATATATCATAATTGCCAAAATGCCCTCTATTTATATTAGCCTACTTCTAGCTTCCTCCACATCTCCCCCAGGCATATTAATCTACTGATCACACCTCATATCTTCCCTACTATGCTTAGAAGGCATACTACTATCAATATTTATTATAAACTCACTTACAATCTTAAATCTTCATTTTATACTGGCTAACATAATTCCAATAATCCTGTTAGCATTTGCAGCATGTGAAGTTGCTGTAGACCTAGCACTACTAGTGATAATATCTAACACATATGGCCTAGATTATGTACAAAACCTAAATCTTCTACAATGCTAAAAATTATCTTACCAACATTTATGCTCCTACCACTGACATGACATTCCAAAAAACACACCGTTTGAATCAACACCACCACACACAGCCTACTAATTATCTTTATTACCCTTTCCCTTTTAAATCTACCCTACAATAACAACATAGATTCTTTACTCACCTTTTTCACCAACTCACTATCAACACCGCTCCTTATCTTAACTACCTGATTGCTCCCCCTAACAATTATAGGTAGCCAAAACCACCTATCCAAAGAACAACTTGTACGAAAAAAACCTCTATATCTCAATATTAATTTTACTTCAAACATTTCTAATTATAACTTTTACCACCACAGAACTAATTCTATTCTATATCTTATTTGAAGCTACCCTAATCTCTACCCTAATGATTATCACCTGATGAGGTAACCAAACAAATTATTAAACACAGGATTTTATTTTCTATTCTATACACTAATCAGCTCACTACATTTACTCATTGCACTCATCTATACTCAAAACTCTTTAGGCACATCAAATATATTAATTAACTCTTTTACTGTACAAGAGTTTCCAAACTCTTGATCTAACAACCTCCTCTGATTAGAATGTATAGTGGCATTCATAGTAAAAATACCCCTATACAGACTCCACTTATGACTACCTAAATCCCATGTCGAAGCACCAATTGCAGGTTCTATAGTACTTGCAGCAGTACTTCTCAAACTCGGGGGCTATGGGATAATACGAGTAACAACTATCCTGTACACCCTAAGAGAATTTATAGACTACCCCTTCCTAATACTCCTCCTCTGAGGAATAATTATCACCAGGTCCATCTGCCTATGCCAAACAGACCTAAAGTCACTAATTGCTTACACTTCAGTAAGTCACATAGCACTTGTTATCATTGCCATTCTCATTCAAACACCATGAAGTTTTATGGGAGCAACTGCCCTTATAATTGTCCATGGTCTCTCTTCCTCCTTGCTATTCTATCTTGCAAACTCAAATTACAAACGCATCCACAGCCGGACCATACTGTTAGCTTGAGTCCTTCAAACCTTTCTACCCCTAATAGCCACATGAGGACTCCTAGCCAGCCTCACAAATCTTGCACTTCCCCCTACCATTAACCTAATTGGAGAACTATTCGTAACAATACCATCCTTTGCATGATCCCAATTAGCCATTATTTTAATAGAAGCAATCATACTAATCACTGCCCTCGATTCTCTCTACATACTAATTATAACACAACAAGGAAAATTCACTTACCACATCAACAACATCAACCCCTCCTTTACACAAGAGAATGCCTTAATATCCATACATCTTCTACCCCTTCTCCTACTATCAACTAACCCTAAACTTATTTTATGCTTTATATACTGTAAATATAGTTTTTTTAAAAAAGCATTAGATTATGAATCTAATAATAGAAACTTAAAATTTCTCTTTTTCTGAGAAAGTATATAAGAACTGCTAACTCATGCTTCCATACTTGACAATACGGCTTTCTTAAATTTTAAAGGGTAGTAGTAATCCATTGGTCTTAGGAACCCAAAAAACTGGTGCAACTCCAAATAAAAGTAATAAATCTATTATCTTCCTTCATCCTACTTTCACTCACCCTTTTAATTCTCCCCACCATCATAACTGCTACTAAAAATTATAACAATGATATTTACCCTAACTATGTAAAAAATGTCATCACCTATGCATTCATAACTAGTCTTATTTCAACAATCATATTTCTGTACATAGGCCAACAAATAATTATCATTAACTGACACTGAATGACTATTCAAACCATAAAATTTTCTCTAAGCTTTAAAACTGACTACTTTTCCATAATCTTTGTACCCATAGCACTTTTTGTTACATGATCTATCATAGAATTTTCAATATGATATATACACTCAGACACCAACATTAACTGCTTCTTTAAATACCTGCTCCTATTTCTCATCACAATACTAATTATAGTAACCACTAAAAATCTATTTAAACTATTCATCAGGTGGAAAGGCATAGGAATTATATCTTTACTTCTTATTAGCTGATGATATGGATGAATAGATGCCAATAAGCAGCCCTTCAAGCAATTCTCTATAATCGTATTGGAGACATTGGCTTTGTCCTGGCAATAGCATGGTTTCTAGTACACTCTAACTCATGAGAATTCCGACAGATATTTATCCTTGACTTAAACTCCAGTACTCTTACAATAATGGGTCTTCTACCAGCAGCAACAGGAAAATGGAAAATCTGCACAATTTGGACTCCACCCATGACTTCCCTCAGCCATAGAAGGTCTGACCCCTGTCTCCACCCTACTTCACTCCAGCACTATAGTTGTAGCAGGAATTTTTCTCCTTATCTGATTCTATCCCATCTTAGAGATAAACAAAACATTTCAATCTACCATGCTCTGCCTAGGTGCCATTACCACCCTATTTACAGCAATCTGTGCATTAACACAAAATGATATTTTAAAAATTGTTGCATTTTCCACCTCAAGCCAACTAGGCCTTATAATAGTAACTATCAGCATTAATCAACCCTACTTAGTTTTTCTTTACCACACATTCTTCAAAGCTGTACTATTTATATGCTCTGGATCCATTATCCACAACCTAAACAATGAACAAGATAATCGAAAAATAGGAGGTCTATTCACAACTATACCCTTTACCTCTTCCTCATTAATCATCGGAAGTCTTACCCTTACAGGCATGCTCTTCCTTACAGGTTTCCACTCCAAAAAACTTATTATCAAAACTGCCAATACATCATATACCAACACCTGAGCCCTCCTAATCATGCTAGTTGCCACATCCCTAACAGCTGTTTACAGCACTCACTTTATCTTCTTTGCACTCCTAGGCCAACCCCTTTTCTCAACCCTAGTAATTATTAATGAAAATAACTCCCTTTTAACTAACTCTATCAAACCCTTAACAGTAGGCAGTTTTTTTTTGGCAGGGTTTCTCATCTCTAATAGCATCACTCCTGTAGCAACTACCCAAATAACTATATCCCCTTACCTAAAATGTACAGCACGTATTGTTACCATCCTAGGCTTTACACTAGCAATAGAACTTAACACCATTACATACAACCTTAAGTTAAATTTCCTCACCCAAACTCACTTATTCTCCAATCTACTGAGATTTTTCCCAACCACAGTTCATCATCTACACCCCTTTCTAAACCTCTATGCAAGTCAAAACACATCATCCCTACTCCTAGATCTTACTTGACTCAAAAAAACGATACCAAAAAAAATGACCCAAACTCATATATCTGCCTCAATTATCACTTCCAATCAAATAGGATTAAAGTATATTTCTTCTCCTTCCTTATTTCTCTTATACTAGTCACTTGCTTAATCCTCTAATTCCCATGAAAAATCTCAATAACAATAAAGATACTGACAAATAATGACCAATCAGCCACTACCATCAGTCAACTCCCATAATTATATAAAGCTGCTATCCCTACAGAATCCACATGAAAAAGACCAACCATCTCATCCTCAAAAACCACCCAATCCTCTAAATTCTTAAATTCAACTACCATCTCCACCCCTTCATGTCCCATCATTCATACAACTATGAACAGCTCCAATAAAGCTCTCATTAACAATGTCCCTCAAATAGAAGCATTCAACCCTCAAGCCTCCAGATACTCCTCAGTAACCATAACTGTCATATACTCAGAGACCACCAACATTACACCTAAATAAATTAAAAACACTATTAAACTCATAAAAGCCCCACCAAAACTTAGTATAATCTCACACCCTGCTCCCCCACTAATAACCAACCCCAAACCTCTGTAAATAGGGCAGGGCTTTGAAGAAAACCCTACAAAACCCATGACAAAAACCACACCCAGTAAAAACACAAAATAAGTCATAATTCTCACATGGACTCAAACCATGAACAATGACATGAAAAATCACATTGTTATTCAGCTATAAGAACTCTAATGACAAACTTCTAAAAAAATCACCCCCTCATCAAAAATACTAATCACTCATTCATCGATCTTCCTGCAACAACTAACATTTCTGCATTATGAAACTTTGACTCTCTTTTAGGACTGCTTAGCAATCCAGATCTTCACAGGACTATTCCTAGCCATACATTACACATCAGACACAGTAACCGCATTTTCTTCTGTTACGCACACCTGCCAAGATGTCAACTATGGTTGAATCATCCGATACATACACACAAATGGAGCATCCATGTTCTTCATTTGCTTGTTTATACACATAGGTCAAGGCTTATATTATGGATCCTATACCTTTCTACAAACACGAAATATTGGTATTATTCTACTATTTGCTGTCATAGCAACAGCATTTATAGGCTACATCCTCCCATGAGGCCAAATATTCTCTCAGCCTGAGCCAGCATCCAATATGAAACAACCAGCCTTTCCTTAACAGTTCCTTCAAAGAATAGGCTAAGCATAAGAAAAAAAAATGCCTGATAAACTGTCTGATAAAGCCACTAGTTTGCTCCACTCCTCACACCAGGTTCCCTCTAGCATTTCTGCTTGACCACTGAGAGACAAGCATTTTGCAAATCCTTTCCCTGTATTGCAGTAGTCACCTTCCCCTTTATGCAGTATTTTCCAATGAAGTCTCTTCTTACTTTAGGCTGGATTTATTTTTTATTTGGCAATAGTTAGACATTTCACTAAGTACCCTCCCACCTTCAGTGGTTACTACTATAGGTATCTGCTGAAAAGCAAAAAATTCAGTCAACCTTGTAATATTTTGTGTCCCATCATTTCGGCAAGCTAGAATATTTCTCCTTAAACAGTCTACATGGAAAAAATGGTTCTTCTGTCAGGTTGCTGTGAAGAGAGACAGCCTATAATTAAAGACTTGGCTCAGCTCACACATGTATGGTGGAAAGGTTTCCAATAATAGTAAAAGTGTTGCTGATAGAGGAACTGGATGATCTATTCTGGCAAACAGGTGAAAAATATGCACTTCATTGTACGCTTGTTGTTCATGGCTTGTTTTTTCATATATGATAAAAAATTATGTTTCTACTTTAAAAATATTTATCTTATGAAGAAATTTTCCTATGAGAAAATGGACTGCCTTAAAAACATACTGTGATCACTAGAATAATACAATTTTTGCTACATTAAGTATTCACACATGGAAAAATAGCAATTGCTTAGAATTATTGATTACTTAATTGTTACAATGTTCATCAAGCTTACAAAATTGTTTTACTATTTCCAAAATACCTCTCAATGTTTCTCTATGATCAGTGATTAAATTATTAGGCTAGAACTGTGGAAATAAATCCTATAGAGGAAAACAGTAATTTACAATTTTCATTTTCATTTTCAGGTTATATTACTGCAATTCAGATAGGAAAATAAGTTGTGACCTATAGCTGAGAGGACTGTAATAGAGTATACCATAGACTTAGGTTAGGAGCATGCTATAACCCAATAAATATGTAATCGGCTTGTGGACAATAGCACAGCCATTTTTAGTTTTTAGTTTTCTGTCTTAAAACATAACCTTTAATTTTAAACTGTTTAAAGTTCCAGGTATGGGAAAAACTGCAAAGCTCCAGTTATTCTTCCCTTATCTCACTTTCCCCTTAGCAACAGCCAGTCAGGGGCCAGGGGGTAATCACCTAAGTTTCCAGATGTCTCTGCAACTTCCCTAGCTAGTGGACCAAGGTCAGCCCGAGTCAGGCTAGCCAATCCTCCATGATTAAGCTTACCACCAGAGGAACTACCCAATTAAATGGTAACAAAACTGGAAAGCCCCCCAAACTCCTCCTCCCTTTGTGTAAAAGCATAAAAGGCATCTGCTTAAGGAAATCAGAGCCTCTGAATGTACTTCGCTGTGTCGGTTGTTGACAGAGGTCCAGGCTCGAGCTTGTAAATAAAGACCCTCTTGAACTTTCATCGGAATTGGCTCTTGGTGGTCTCTCGGATTGAACATTCGGCCACTACATAGCCAATAAAGAAAAACGATTGCAGAATTAAGGTAAACTTATCAGTTGTCCCAGAGGAAACTATCCTACAACTCAATTTTTTTCTAATTTGACATGACTAACAAGGTGTCTGTGAGAGAAACAATTTATTAGTGACCACTAAATGTTTACAATTTCTTAGCATAGTAGAAACAAACAAGAGGACATGGCAGTGCTATCATGCTTCAAAACAGTCAATGCACAAAGCAAATTAAAAGTGAACCTAGACTGTGATTTTCTGCTCTGACATACAATAGCCTTGGAAGTCATTATTCCTTACGTCAAGAGAATGCCAGACACACAGGAAATCAACAAGCGATTTTAGGTCTATTAGAAAACTGAGATTGCAAGGCAAACTGACATCCTGAAATATGGAAGAGAAAAGCTTATGTGGAGAGACAAGCGTTCATGCATTTTCTTACCTGGAGCAGAAGCTGTTAGAGACCATAACTAATAGTACCACTTACTAGCAGAGAGTGAGAAACTCCTGGGGACCCCAATTATAAAAGAGCCCTCGCACTCTTTCAGGCATTTTCCTCCAGGAACCTCACCAGGTTCTCACACTCCTCCCTGCCCTGGAATACCCATTGTGAAACTATAACAGGTCATTCTCTATTACAAAAAGTGTAAGAAAATTCTTCCTCATCATATCAGTATAAACTCCCCAACTGAGATGAAAAGAGAAAAAAAGGAAGGAAAAAATAAACAAGCAAGACAGATCATCTAAAAACTTTGGGATAGTATCCAAAGGTGTAATAATATACCTATCTGGATTGTCAGAAGAAGAAAGAGCTAAGTAGAATAAATATATGAAGTGAAAGACCTAATCACTTTTGTAAATTTCTAGCCATTTCATTTATCATTTCATTTATTTATTATCAATCAATTAAAAAAATTTGTATGGTACCTACTATAGTATACTACTATGTATTAGTGGTACAAGAGTGAACAAGACCGTTATTGCTTTCAAGAACAGTGCTGAAATAAAACAATTCAAAAAATTAATAAAAGAACTGCCGAGTGTAAATTATGTATCGTGGAGGAAATAAACAGAACACTAAAATATAGTAGTAGTTTCACCTCATTGGTAGTTTTACTTTCTGTGATTTCAGTTGCCAGCAATGAATCTTCCTTTGGTCCAGTGTATCCACTCAATATTCACTATACATCCATTAGTCCCTTTGTAACCATTTCAGTTATCAACTTGAAAAACCACAATATAGGGGGACCACTATAGAGAATAAGGGTTGGGAAAATATTTAATACTTGGGTGATTAGGAAAGGTCATTCTTTTAAATACGTGTGTGTGTGTGTGTGTGTGTGTGTGTGTGTGTGTGTGTGTGTATGTCAATGGCTCTAGGAAGTACAAATGACTTCTAATTACACAGATCCATTTTATAGTGGCAACAGTGTCTGTGCTTTAAGTATACCTCCACTTCCATTTGTGCACATTGTACCTAGTAGGTGATCTTTCATTCCTACCCTCCATACTCCCCACTTCTGTGTCTTCAATGCCATTCTATAAGCCTTTGCAGTTCCTTAGTTTAGCTCCCACTTATAAGTCAGAATATGTCACATTGGTATTCCCTGCTTGCATTATTTTACTTAGAATCCGCTGATAAGTTGATGGTCATTTAGGTTGATTCCTCATTTTTGTAATTGTGAATTGTGCTGTAATAAACATGAAAATACAGGTATCTTTTTTGTATAATGACCTCTGGGATTTTGTTTGTTTGTTTGTTTGTTTGTTTGTTTGTTTGGCAGATACCAAGTAGCGGAATTGCTGGATCAAATATTAGATCTATTTTTAGTCTTCTGAGAAATCTCCATAATGATTTCCATATAGGTTGTACTAATTTACACTACCATCAACAGTATATAAGCCTTCAGAAAGGCCACTATTAAGATGAGACATTTAAACTGAGACTTGTAAGATGAGATGGAGCTAGCTGAATGGAGCATAGAAGAATGGAATATGATCATTTAAAGTGTTAATTATTCTAAATTATGCAACTTGTTTTTTCACAGGATATGAGCAAAATTTCTATATTACAGTGGTTTTTAGACTTTTGTATTGCTTATCTTTTTAAGAAATGCTAACTTTTAAAATTTTTATTTTAAAGATAGATATAACTCAGAATTAGGTGTACAAATGGTCATTGTACAGGTAAAGTTTGGGCTTCACTTTGGTCCCCACTTCACCTGCTTTGAGATCAGGTACACTTATTGATGAAGTGTGTCCCCCCTCCCCTGGCAATTTCCCATTAGTGCCAATCCCTTTCTTACAGTATTATGATAATTATTCAGGGCCCTCTTATGAATGAGAACATGTGGTACTCAGTTTTTTTGTTTCTGTCTGTGTGAAATATTCCTTGGCTCTGCTCAGTCAGAATTCAGTTAATCGTTCTTTATGTCCCCCAACATTTTGCCTATTTTTCTGCTATGCTACCTACATTAGCTTTCAATTTACAGTAATTTGAGTCTCCTTCACTAGACTATAAATATCCTGTCTTCATTTTTTGCAGTCTTATTTGGATACAATAGTGCATTGTAATGAAGTTAGTGCTTCTGAATGAATGTTCATATGTGTATATGGATGAATGAAGAAATAAACTGGATAGCATTGAGTAAAAACAATAATATGCCTATAAAACTTTGTTTCTCTGTATTTCAGTAATTCTTGTTGAAATTTTCTAAATCCTTAGTTTATTATGTTTACAATCAAAGAGATGCTTCTTTTTATCAATTAGTAGTTCAAAAGAATCTTAGTTTTTAATGACTTAGGCACAGGTGGATATTTTTAAATAAAATATAAAAAAGGCTTATAAAAATATAAACCTTTTAAATATTTTTTATTATGGAAAAAAGTAAGAAGTATTGATTATTTTTAGGGTCATGTTTAAAAATAATTACAGCTGCCCTCCTGCTTAAAGTCATTTCTTCTAAAAAAAAAAAAAAAACACTTTCAATCAGATGTCTTCTTGCACAGTCTTAACCATAATATATATATGGAACAATATTTAAGTAATTAAAACTAATTAAAATCTATAAAGCAGGAATTAAAGGTTATAGTTTTAGGTAAATTTAGAGACTAATTTTCAAAATTAGTTAATGACATTTCCTAATTGCTGAGTTTAATATGTGCATTAAGACAGAATATATTTTTTATAACAGCCCCAATTATATTCCAAGGAGATTATGTGTAGATTGGATTGTCTCTTTTATTTAGTCTGCTTTTACCACACAGTTTGATCATCAATCAGTTAAGAGGGATCTATCTACCAGGCAGTAGAGTAAGACTACTAACTCATTTTACTTAGTTTCTGAATAACCAACAGTATGTAATAATTTTCTAGTGCTATGACTCTGGGCATCATGAACACAAATATACTCAACAGATGATAGATCATATGGGATCACCTTCCTTCACCATGAATAATTTCCACATGATTCATCAAAAGTCATAGTAGTAGTTCATATTTATCCAGTGATCACTAAGTGAGTAATATGCGACCTTATAACTATAGCCAATTTTCTAGTAGTCATCTTCAAAAACAACAGGAAGATACATGTCCATCTTTTTTTATGTGTTTTCTAGTTATATTGTGTTCAGGTTACATGACTTTTCTGAAGAATATGTCCTCTTCTAATAAATTATCTATAAATAGTGGTAGTTAAAATTTAATAAGGCAGAGCTCTATCAGTTCTCTGCCTAGTAAAGTTTTAAGTGTCATTTAAAAATATTCATTAAAAGTTAACATAAAAAAACTTTTTAAATGAAAGACCATTGAGTGGGATGGAGAAATAATGAAAACAAAGTAAAAACACCACTTATTCTGCACTGATTGAAAATCAAATGATAAAACCATCCATGTATCAAGTAAAGTACATTTAAAAATTGTTTCAACATGAAAACATATCAGGTAAAATGATTTTCAAAAAATAACTTTAAAAGAGAATAGCCCTGTAAAATGGAATGCTTTATCCACTAAAGTGAAAATAAAATAATTTTTTTACTCTGCTGTTTAATATAGGCTCTCTGGTTGTCTATTGTCTTAAGGGATTTCTGTGAGAAAACTGGTATTACATCATACAACTTGTCATTTTTCTTTTATAGAAACCAAATTAATTATCATGCCTGAAACAACTAAAAAATCAAAAAATTCAAGCAATAATAGAAACAATGGCATTCAAGACATAAGACATCAAGCAACAAATGACTGATTCATTAGTGATCGTAAACAAATGAGCTAAATCCAATGACTGCTGACCTGACTGCCTGAAGAGAATTTCAAGGCCATGATGCAGGGAGAGGGAACCCAGGTGAAACCCTGTGATCTTTCTAAGTTGAGGAAATGGATCTGAGAATTTGAAGAGATCAAGAACACCAAGATTTACAGGACAGAATATTAAAGTTGAAAAAGCTGCATAGAAAAAAGAATGCCAGAGATCTGCAGAGAGTCCACCTCATTTCTCTATTTGGTCTCAATATTATGTTTTGTATTTCTTCTTGATTTATTTATAATGATTTTGTGTATCTTTTTGTACACTTGTCTAAGTGGTTTCTCTGGGTTTTATAATATAAATATTTAACTTAATTTATTAATATGGACATTTCACTACTTTGAGAAAAGTATGGAAATCTTATTTTCATTTTGATTTCTTTGCCTTCCCCACTTTTAGAAATCATTGACTGGATATGATTTACAAAACACATGAGAAAAACAGTAGTCCATTTATATGCACATAATTTTACTCTTTCCGTTGTCTTCCTTCCTGATGCTCTGAGATTATTTTTTATTCATAGCTTTACTGTTTGACAAATTTTCTTTAGCCTGTAAAGCAGGTATGGTAGAGACAAATTTAGTTTTCTTTAATTGGATAAAGTTTTTATTTCCCTCTTCATTCCTAAAGGTTAGTTTTTTTACCTATAGAATTAAGAGTCAACAATTCTTTTCTTTCACCACCCCTAAATTGTTGTGACACTTAAATTCTTAGCTTCATATTTTTATGATGAGAAATCCACTGCTGTTGGGATTCTCCTAACAGTAATACATCATTTTTCTCTGACTGCTTTCAAGGTTGTTTTTTGTTTGTTTGTTTGTTTTAGTTTTCAGAAGTTTAATTATGATATGTAGATTTATTTGTGTTTATCTTATTAGGGTATGCCTATCTTCTTGTCTCTGTTATTTTTTTTCACTAAGTTTGGGATGTTTTAAACCATTATTCATTGCAAAGTCTTTCAGCCCCTTTTTCTTCTTTCCTTTTGGGTCTACAATAATGTAAATCATTAGAGTTTTATTTGTGTCCTGTAGGACACTGAGGCTCTGTTCTTTTCTTTTTTCAGTCTATTTTCTCTGTCTTGATCAGAATAGATAAATGTTATTGATCTATCCTCAAGTTCAGTGATTCCTTTCTCTTTCAGTCCTTCAAGCACATTTTTTTCCTATTATCATACTCCTCTACAAGTTCCATTTCATTCTTCCTTATAACTTCTATTTCTTTTTTTAGGAATCCTATTTTCATTTGTTTCAAGAGAATTTATAATGAACTGTTGAAATGTTTTTATTATAACTGCTTTAAAATCCTTGTCAGATAATTCAACAGTTAACAACATGTGTGATTCAGCTCAATGTTGGCATTGGTTGACTATCTTTTCTCATTCAAGTTGTAATTTTCCTTATTCTCCATATAACTAGTGATTTTAAATTGCATCTTGGATATTTCTTCTATTATGTCAGCAGACTTTTGGTCCATTTAAATCTTTGATTTTATCAGATCTTTATTCTGTTTATATTCAGCCTGTGAGTTCTTGACTATTTTCTGGTCTGTGATTTAATTTTCAAAGCCTTTATTGGGTTATTTTGTTCTGCTTAGTTTATCTGATGTTGCAAGGCTTCCAACTATCCACATTAGTGATTTCTAAATTTGCAGAAGAGGTTTTCCTAGGTCAGGCCACTGAGTGCCTCTTATTGGGAAAAGGTACTTCCAGGTCTCTTGGGATTAAGAGATATTCCAAGTAATAATATTGTTTTCCAAGAATTTCTAAGAGTCTATGAGCTGTCCCTGTGTCCGTCAGTGATGGGAATGGCCATCTACTGTTGCTGGGTTCTTTCTATTCATGTGCCTGCTTGCCACCTTGTGTTCCAAGAAGCAAAGGGAGTGTGTCCAGCATATGAGGTGCTTCTCCAGCTGGGTATTGCTTTTCTTGGGGGGGCCAGGATCTTACTTACCTTAGGAGGATGGAGAGAGCTTCTTGGGCGGGGCCAATTGTTGGGGTAGGATCCCCTCACCTGTGTCCACAATTTCCCTAGTATCTCTGAGAAGGGGAGGGAAATCTCAGACTCACTGGAAATAAAGAGAAATTCCATGTCAGATCATTTATTTTTTCAGGGTCCTTCTTGCCTCTCTGTCCCTTCTTTATCTCTCAATGAGGGAAGGAAATTCCAGGTCCTACAGAAAAGGAAAGCACTTTTCATGGCTGCTTATTTTTACTTGGGCTCCCAATTAGTCCATCTTGTGAGTAATCTCAGGCTTATTTAGTATGTTGTTAAATGGAGGTATAGACTCATGTGGGCTGCCCTTTAATTCTGGGGTTTGGAAATAAATGCTGTGTCTGGGTCACCCTTTGATGTGTGGGAGGAGATATTATACTCTGCTGCTGTTTTTTTTCTTCTAGCTCTGAATTTCTAAACCAATACACCTTTTTCTTTCTACCTTTTCAGAGTACTTTGATTGCCTCTTACATCATGTCCAGGGTTTATAGGTGTACTAATTGAGTCAAGCAAAATAAAATGAATTTGTACCATCTTGTTCGGACTGAAAGTTGATATGTTATTATGATTTTCATTTTCTTTTTTCCTAGTGAGATTCTACTCATATGCTTTTTTAGTTTCTCTGCCTTTCTTTGCAAATTGATTGCTATATGTTTGATATCATTCCTGTGTATTTGTTTCATTGTCGTGGCTTTTATCACATCATTTTGTAATCGATGGGTTATTTATTTGAAGTTTCCACCAAGACCATTGGTGGCAGAAACTATGGCTATTTTTATTTTGAGGTTAAGCCTACCTCCTGGGGTAGTTATTGGCTATATTATATGCTCATTGAATATTTTGTCAATGAATGAAGGAAGAAATTGTAATTTAGGAAATTAAGAAAAAAATCTGATATTTGTTCTTACTTTAACTACTACAATGTAAAAACACTATGTAACACATTATTTTACATGCTTTAATAGGGTGGTAAGAATTACTTTATCATAAATTATGACAACAAAATGTAAAGCAGATTGTATAGGGAAAAAGCTATTTTTCTCTATACTATTACAACATTTATTACTTCACTTCTGACATCAGATATGTGGTTTTTCCCCCACACTAAGCAATTATCCAAATCTCTGTGAATATCTCTGTAGGGTGTTCTACAAGTTAGCTGAATTCTGATACTATATACCTGGATTTAACATCAGGTTTAAGCCTCAGTCCCACAAGAAAGTTTCAACTTTAAATGCCAATCACAAGTCCAGGTTGCCATCTGTGCTTCTGATCTAGTAGCTAGAAATCAGACATTCCTATGACCCCATCTTGGCTTGATCATTTGCTAGAATGGCTCACAGAACACAAGAAAACAATTTATTTAATAAAATACTGCTTTATTATAAAATAATACAATTTAGAAATATTCAAGTGGAACAGATTTATAAGACAAAATATGGAGAAAGGACAAGAAATTGTCCTACTTTCTCCAGAAATGCCACACTCCCAGTGCCTTTTTACCAACCTGAAAGCTTTTCATACTGTTTGGGTTTTTATGGAGGCTCCATTATGTAAACATGGTTGAATAAATCATTGCTCAGTGGTAATCTACTCAACCTTCATCCCCTCTCCACTTTCTGAAGGTAAGTACTAGGTAAGACTGAAAGTTTCAACCGTCTGGAGAGAGATAAAAGATGGCCACTGTAGAGCAGCAGACTGGAAGCAGAGACTAGGGACCAAATTGACAATAGACAGAGATACCTTGGATGCTTTTGGAAGGGTGAAGCACCCTGCACCCAGCAAAAGTCTCCCTGAACACATAGAGACAAGAAAATTATGGCAAACATGGGAGTCAGGGTATTCAATTCCCCACCATGCCCCAGCTTCACACAGGAACTGAAACCCTGTCTGGTGAACAAGAGTGGATGAGTATACATAAGACACTTTGAGTCTGTTCACTCCCACCCAGCCATGCACAAGTCATCATTCCCATGCAGGAAGACTCCTATTCAGAGAACAATGGTGGGCAACAAGACCCCAGGCAGAACAGGCAAAAAAACCCAAAAAACATGCTGAGTCAGCAGCTATGAGCGCAGCTCTGGCCAGCTCACAAGCAGAAAAATCTTGCCTGCCCAGTGAAACTCACTGATGACCAGCCCATCTTCCCAGCCAGATCATGAAGAATTACCTCCAAGCCCTGCATGCCTACAGGGTGAATCCCTTTACCCATTCCTCATAGCAAGAAAATCATGCTTTTTCAAGAGCAAGAGTATGGACTTGAACAAAGAGAACGCAACATGAAAGACACCTGAAGTCTTTTTTGGTGGGAAGGCTTTTGGGCTACAAACCACAGGCAACAGACAGTGGGACCCACCTCCCATCCACTCTCTGCAGAGTGCTAGCAGCAGGTGCTGCTACAGGTGAGAAACTTGCCACAGGGTGGAGCACAGAGCAGAAGTGACTTCCTCTCCCTCTCTTACTGAGTGACCTGTATTGAACCACAGAAGGAACCCTAAAACAAGGCTCAATAACTACCTTCAGAGCAATAAAACCAACAGAAATTACAGAGAGGGAAGAGAGGCCTGACACAAAAGAAAAAAAATCAATGAAAAATGTAAACAACCCTAAGAGTACTAAAGAGATAGCACACAAAATAGCAGTTTTCAGAGCGGAAACTATGACCCCTTCCAAACAACCTGCCCCAAATGCCAGTCACAGAAATCAGAGGTTGGATGGTGAAAATGAACAGAGAGAACAAAAAAATTAGAAGCAAAACTCACTGGTCATACAGGAAGTAAAAGGAGAGTTGGCCAATTTCTGAGAAGCCTATTCTGAAATAATGGAAATGAAGAACTCTATCCTGGGAATCAAAAACAAAGTAAAAAGCATAGAGAGCAATATCAACTAAGCAAGGGATAGAATCCAAAAGCTAGAAGAACAAAGGAGGGAATTAACCCAATATTTAAAAACATAGAAAAGTTTCAAAAAGAAGGAGCAAAGCCTCCAAGAAATGTGGGACTATGTCAAGAATCCAAATCTAAGCCTAATTGTTATCCTTAAAGCAGAAAGAGAAACTAAGAGCACTATGGAACAAATGATACATGAGGTCATCCAAGAAAACTCCCCATATCTTGCCAGAGAGGTGACTATTTAAGCACAAAAGATTGAGAGAATCCCCACAAGATATCACATGAGAAGTCCTACCCCAAAACACATATTACTCTAGCTCCATGAAGTAAGCATGAAAAAAAAAAAAATACTAAATGCTGCAAGAGAGAAAGGTCAGACAACCTAACAAGAAAGACCCATCAGAAGTGCTCCAGACTTACTGGCAGAAACACTACAAGCCAGAAAAGACAGTAGTCTAATATTTAACATTCTTAAAGATAAGTAATTCCAGCCAAGAATTTCCTACCTTGTCCAGCTAAGCTTCATAAGTGACAGAGAAATAAAACCCTTCAAGATATCTAATCCCTAAGATAGCATGACACTTCTACACCAACACTTCAGGAGATGCTTATGGAAGTGTAGAACACAGAAAAAAAGGAAAAGAAATGGTCACATCCATTGCAAAACTTATACGCAATCACAGAAACAACAGAGTATATACAGCACACAAAAAATTAAAATACACACATATATGAATACAAAAATTGAAAAAAAAAGAAACATAGTAGCCTCCTTAGAGTCTTGTGACAGGGATAAACTCTCACACTTCAATAATCAATTTAAATGTGAATGGACTAAATGCAGTAGTGAAGAGATATCCAGTGGCAAACTGAATAAAAAAGCATGATTGAACAGTCTGCGTCTTTCAGGAAACTCATCTCACTGCAAAGGACACACTTAGGCTCAAAGATTGGGGCTGAAAAAATAGTCTTTCAGGCAAATTGAAAGGAAAAGAAAGCAAGAATACCCATTCTGATATCAGACAAAGCAGATTCAAACTATAAAACGTTGGGCACAGAAGGATACTACATAATGATAAAAGGCTAAATCCACCAGAGAAATATACATCTTAAATATATATGCACTCAAAACAAGAGCACCGGGTTGTCTAAAACAACTACTAAGTAAACTAAGAGAGGACATTGACTCTTATACAATCATAGTTGGAAACCTAAATATCTCACTAAGAGTGCTAGATAGATCATTGAGGCAAAAATCTAACAAGGAGATCTGGAACCTTAACATTTACTCCAAAAGATTAAATAGACATCTACAGAACACTCTACACAAAATCTAAAGAGTATACATTCTACTCATCAGCACATAGAATATACTCCAAGTCTATCACATTCTTAAACATAGCTCATGCATGAACAAATTTCAAAAGAACAAAATAATACCAAGCTTCTTCTCAGATCACAGTGCAAAAAAAAAAAAAAAATTAATACTACCAATAAGATTTCCTTAAAACACACAAAAACATGAACACCAAACAACATGCTGCTGAACAACTTCTGGGTCATCACAGAAATCAAGACAGAAATAAAAAGATACCTGGAAAAAAATTTTAAAAGGACACCTCTTATCAGAATCTTGGGATGCCATGAAAGAGGAAAATTAATGACACTACATGCACACATCAGAAAGAGCACAAGTAAACAACCTGTGTCACACCCAAAGGGGCTGGACAGGCAAGATAATGTAAATCTTAACTTCAATAGTAGAATCTAGATCATCAAGATAAAATCACAACTGCATGATATAAAATACAAAGATAAAGGATAAACAAGATGAAAGGCTGGTTCTTTGAAAAGAAAAATAAGACTGATGGACTCCTAGCCAGATTGATTAAAATAGAGGGAGAAAGTTCAAATAAACACAATTAGAAAGGAAAAAGATGAAGTCACAATTGACTCTGACTAAATTCAAAAGATTATCAGAAATTATGATGAACACCTACATACAAATAACCTAGAAAACCCAGAGGACATGAAGGACTTTCTGACATCACACAACCTCCCAAGGTTGAAACAAGGAAAAATTGAAACTCTAATCAGATGCATAACAATCCAGGAAATTGACTCAGCCATAAGAAATCTCACCACCCAAACAAGTCCCAGACAAGATGGCTCTGCAACTGAATTCTACAAAACATACAAGAAGGAGTTATACCAATCTTATTGAAAATATTTCAGGAAATCAGGAATGACAGAATTCTTCCCAACTCATTTTTTGAAGCTAGTATCATACTGATACTCAAACCTGGCAAAAACCCAACAAGAAAAAATAATTACAGGCCAATCTCCTTGATATACATGAATGCAGGAATTCTCAGCAAGATTCTAGAAAATTGGATCCAACAACACATCTCAAGAATCATTCACCAGGACCAGGTAGACTTCATTTCTGGCATACAAGGTTGGTTCAACATTTGCAGGACCAAAAACATAATTCAGCACATTAACAGATGTAAAACCAAGAACCACATGATTATATAATTTGCTCACCAGGGTTCTCTGCCCACAGCACCCAGGAAGTCCCAGAGGGAGCCCCAAGTTCTTACTGTAAGCTCTCAAAATGTGGGCTTGGGAAGATTTTGCACACCTAGTAATCAGAACAATGTCTGACACTTTTAACTGAGCTGCAAATACTCCTTTAATGAACAGAAGAACAAGTGAGTCAGGGAGGGATAAATATGAGAAACAGTAGAGAGACCATTTGTTCCTGGAGACCATTTGTTATTTAAAAGATCTTATTTTTCTAAATACAACCTTGTAAATTACAAAGAAAATATGTAATCGCTCAACACGACTCCCTCCCTTACCTAAACGAAGGTATAAGACGCCTCTTCTTCCATTCTGCAGGGCTCAACCTGGGAGCATTAGCCCGTTGAGCCTGCCGGCTGGCATCATACAGTTGCCATGTCCTGTAATAGTCGCGGTGTCATGACCTCTCTATCTTCCCGCTACATTACTAGAGAATGGAGGGAAGTAGAAGGGTGGAGAGGGCACATGACAACACAAAGGGTACTTGGTTCATTACCATGGGCGTGAGAGCCAGTTAAAACCAAACTTCATCTGCATGTAGCCAAATTGTATAGTTAATCCTCACTTGTACCACACATTCCTATATAAAATTAAATTTGTTTTTTTAAAAAAGAAAATTTTAACCCTAGTAAATCTGAAGAAAATTATTTACCCCCCCCCACACACAATCTTTTAAATTCTCTGAAAATAGTCTTAAGGGTAAACAGCAAATGAAAATACATTTACTTAAGAAAATTTACAAAATTTTGGCTAGAAGTGAAAGTCTATAGTATTTAAACCATGAGCATTGCCTTTATCCCCACTCCCAGCTGCAGCCAAGAACACTGGGATATCTATCTTCCTAGCTTCCAAGGCAGGGGTTTGTTCTCCACATGAACAAAAAAAAAAATAGCATTTTTCACTGTAATTCAGCGGCTGGTTGCTAAGGATAAACTTCAGGTTAGTTTGATCAAAACATGAGAGCTTTCTTTGCCTCTGGTGAAAAAGATGCTCTGTCTTGGACATGACACATTGATGGTACTGGCAGCCTGGTAGCTTTCTCAGTTCTTCCACACCATGAGAAAGAAGGCAAGAGGATCTCAGGGAACTGCTCTTTTCTACACTGAGCACTTAGATCGTGGAGATGGAGTGTCACTGAGAGGAAAGGTTGACATTGTCTGCATTCCCAGAAATAAAACACTGGCTCAAAGATTTTGCCTAAGGAGAGAAGCAGGTTGTAAAATAATTTTCATCTCTTCCCTTAGGAACTGACCTCATTTGCAACACAGCTTAAAGAACTTTGAACCTAAAGGTGCTTTCAAGAGCAGTGGATGCTGTGACCAAAAAAAAAAATGGGAGGAAGTTCATGCATCTAATGAAGAAATTTTAGACTATAGACCTGCTGGTTTGCAGGACAAAACAGGAATAAGATGCCTGGAAGTGCTTTTCTCAAGTGAGCACAAATAACAGACACTGACCTCAGAAAATAATCCATACAAGGATTCATTATTTGATTGGAATAGTTTGAGGAGAAATTTATGCCCAAGGATGTTGTTGAAAACAACAGAACAATTGGTCAGCAATCAGTGCAATGTAACAGTTTGCTGTGACCATGAAAGGCTTAGACGAGAGCTCTGTCAGTATTATTCTCATTATGGGTGACTGTGGGTATACTCAAAGCTGCACATTCGTGAGAGAAAATATCAGAATTAACACTATGCCTGTGTGTGGAGGGGAGAGTAGAGGGGATTGGGGGTTGAAGGAGGAAAGATTTTACTAAATTAATCCTGCTATTACTAAAACATAACAAGCAAATAACTGTAAGAAACTCAAAGGCAGAAGAGAACATCAGTACCCAGAGTTATTGTAATATATTATTGAAAACTCTCAGATTCCAATATTTATAATGCAAAGAAACAAGAGTATAACCCACACATTGGAAAAGAAGTAGGCAACAGAAACTGCCTTTGAGTGACCAGATGTCAGATTTAACAAAAATATTTTTAAGTAGCTACTATAAATATGTTCACAGAACTAAATTAAAACATTTAAAAAGAAAAGGAAGTTAGGATAAGAATGTTGCATCAAGTAGAGAATCTCAGTAAAGAGACAGAAATTATCAAAAAGAATCAAATGGAAATTCTGGTGTTGAAAAATACAATGAATGTTTACTCAACTGAAAGAAAAGTAGTCAAGGAAGACTAAGGAACAAAACAGACACAAAGTACATGAAAAAAATAAAATAAAATAGCAGATAAATCTAACTATATCAATAAAAACATTAAGCATCCTGATCAAAAGGGAGATATTGTCAGACCACTTTTAAAAGTGACTTATTTGTGCATTCTGTTGTCTACAGGAGACGTATTTTACATTCAAATGTACAAATAGAATGAAAGTAAAAGGATGAAAAAATATGGCATGCAATTAACAAATAAGAAAACTGAAATGGCTATACTAATATTAGATAAAATAAATTTTAAATATGAAGCATTTCTAGAGGTAGTGACATTTCATAATGATAAAAATGAGTCAATATATTAGACAGAAATAACAATTATAAACATATCTGTACCTGATAACAAAGTTTCAAAATATATAAGGCAAAAATTGACAAGAATGGAGGGAGAAATAGACAATTTAACAAGAATTGCTAAGAATTGAAGATTTGTATACCCCATTTTCAATAATGAATAGAACTAGACAGTAGATCAACAGAGTGAGCAGAATTGAATACTATAAATCAACTAGACCTGATTGACATCTGTAAAGCACTCTTCCAGCAGAAACGGAGTACACAATCTTTAAACATGCACATGGAACATTCTTCATGATACATTGTATATTAGACAAAAAAATAAAACTAAATACATTTTTTAAAAGAAATAATAAAATATGTTTTCAGATAACCACAAAATAAAATTTAAAATCGACAGATAAAATTGGGAAAACTAAAACATATGTTGAAATTTAATAACACACTCCTCAATAATTCATGAGTAAAAGATAAATCAAAAGGGAAATAAAAAAATTTAGAAATGAATAAAATATAGGATGTAACAAACTTATAAGATGCAGCAAAAGCAGTGCATAGAGGATTTACAGCAACAAATGACTGTATTAGGAAGAAAGACCTCAAATCAAAAACCTAATCTTCAGCTGGGCTCGGTGGCTCAGCCTGTAATCCCGTGCCTTTGGGAGGCTGAGGTGAGTGGATTGCCTGAGCCCGCGGGTTCGAGACCCGCCTGGGCAGCGAGACCTCATCTCTACAATAAATCAAAAAATCAGCCGGGTGTGATAGCGCATGCCTGTAATTCCGGCCACTCGGAAGGCTGAGGTGGAAGGATCACCGGAGCCCAGCAGGTCGAGGCTGCGGTGGCCGGAAGCGGCCACTGCACTCCAGTCTGGGCGACAGAGTGAGACTCCAACTCAAAAAAAAAAAAAAAAAAACCTAATCTTCTACCTTAAAACATTGGAAAAAAGAGCAAACTATATCTAAAGCCAGAAGAATGAAATATGTAATAAAGAAGAAAGAGTAAAAATTAGTAATATAGAGATAAGAAAACAACAGGAAATATAAATAAAGCCAAAAGTGGATTATTTGTAAAAGCAAACTTTATATAGTTTGACAGAGAAAATGAAAGAAGACTCAAAGTACTTGACTCAGGAATGAAAGAGGTGACATTACTACAAACCTTACAAAAAGAAAACGTATTATAAAATAGTACTATGAGCAATTACAGCCCGTGCAGTAAAGATTATCTTTACTATACCATATCAGTTTTAAACTCCAAAGAAACTGGAAAATAAATGTAGTCTGCACCTCCTAGAAGGGATAGAGACTGCCACATGAACAATATGTTATTAAGCCCAATAAAAACTCTGAATATCAAATCTCAGATGAGTATTCCTGTTTAACAACAGATGGTATATGATGGGGGACCCAAAAAGAAAACTGTAATTATTTTTTTGGAGGGCAGGCTCTTTGTAGAACGTGTCCCTCACTAGATAAGAGTTCTAAAACCCATAAGCATCAGTGTACCAAACAGCATTGTTATGAGAAGCTCTGTATGCCTTAAGTAATTTTTTTAAGATTCTTTCAATGTGTTTGCCTATTTTTTGAAGGATGATTTGTGATTGCACCCGCCCACACTACGCTGAGTATTCAGAAGTTTTTTACCTAAGACATAATGACACACCTGCTCTACCATCCCTATGTACCCCATCTCACCCAGAGCAATTTTTTCCACCCTTGATGAAAAAAAGTCTTCAAAGGGAAATGTTTTGCTGGTGCAGAAGAGATAGAAAAAAAAAATAGCAGAAGCACTAAAAGTCATAAAAATTGATGAATACCAAAAACTGTTTTGAGCAGTGGAAAATAATCTCACTAAATGTATTGCTCAAATGGAAATTAGTTTGAATGTGACTGAAGTTTAAACACTTAAGATTAAATATACAATTTTTGATAAATTAATGATGGGTTTTTTGACCCTCTGTCTTGTATATTATCACAACCTTGAACAGGAGAAAAAAGTGGTAACCAATATCCATGACTACATAGGGAGAAGATGATTGGAAACTCATGGTTTTGCTCCCTTCTGGCCTCTGCCCTGTGCTTATCTTCCTTTGACTAATTTTAATTATAATTTTTTCAGTGTAATTAAATGATAGTCATAAGTATAACACAACTGAGTTCTGTGAGTCATTCTAGTGAATTGAAAAATCTGACGGTGACTATGGACCAACGAAATTTTTAGCCATCCATCTAGAGTGAAAGTGGCCCTGGGAACACCTGAACCTGTGGCTGGTGTCTGTAGTGAGAGTAGTTTTGTGGGGACTTTGCCCTCTAACTGTATAGTTTGCTCAACTCCTTCTATATCCACAAAGAAAAACCCAGGCCCAAATGTCTTCACTGTTAAATTCTACATTCAGAAATTAATAACCTTTCCAAAAGGTGGAAGAGAAAGAAGCACTTCCTACCTGTCAAGAATGTGAAATTGGTTTAACATTTAAAATCTAATTAATGTAATACTGCACATCAATGAAACAAAAAATTAATAATTGTATGATTATCTCAACAGATGCAAACAAAAGCATTCGAAAAAATTCAAATTTCTTTCATGATAAAAACACTAAACAGAATAGAAATAGAAGAAACCCAGCATTAATGTCATATTCAATAGTATAAGACTAGATTTTTTCCTCTTAAGATCATGAACAAGACAAAAATTACTGCTCTAGTCACTTATTTTCAATATTGTATTAGAGGATCCAACCACATAAATTAGGCAAAAAAAAAAAAAAAAAAAAAAACTAAAGAAAAGCACATTAGCCGGGCTCGGTGGCTCAGCCTGTAATCCTGCACCGTTGGGAGGCTGAGGTGAGTGGATTGCCGAAGCCCGTGAGTTCGAGACCCGCTTGGGCAGGCGAGACCTCATCTCTACAATAAATAAAAAAATCAGCCGGGCGTGGTAGCGCATGCCTGTAATTCCGGCTACTGGGAAGGCTGAGGCGGAAGGATCGCCGGAGCCCAGCAGGCGAGGCTGCGGTGGCCGGGAGCGGCCACTGCACTCCAGTCTGGGCAACCAAGTGAGACTCCAACTCAAAAAAAAAAAAAAAAAGGAAAGAAAGAAAAGAAAAGCACATTGAAAAAAACACAGAAAGATCTATTTACATTAGCAGATGGCATGAAAATCCTAAGAAACCCATTAAAATGATTGCAGCTAATAATAAGTTCAATAAGTCTGCAGGATGCAAGTTCAGCATAAAAATCAGTTCCATTCCTGTACACTTGCAATAAGCAATCTAAAAAAGAAATAAAAATTTTTATTCACAATAGTCAAAAAAATCAAATACTTAGGTATTATGCTAACACAAGAAGTGCAAAACTCACATCACGAAAACTATAAAAAATTGTTGTAGATTAAATAAGACCTAAATAAAAATAAAAACATCCTATGCTTATTGATTAGAAGAATCAACATTGTTAAGATGGCAATACTTTCCAAACTGTTCCACAAATTCAAGGTAATCAGAACCCCAGCTGACTTCTTTATAGAAATTGACATACTGATTCTAAAATTTATATACAATTTCATGGAACCCAGAATAGACAAAACAATGCAGAAAAACAAAAACAAAGTAGGAAGACTGATTCTTCCCATTTCAAAACTTACTACAAAGCAATGGTAATCAAGAGAGTAAGATACTGGCACAAGAGTAGACATGTAGAATGAGTGAATAAAATTGAACATCCAGAAATAAGCCCCTGCAACTATAGTCAATTATCTTTAATAAGGGTGCAAGATCATTTGTTGAAAAAGTGACAATTGGATAGCTATATGCAAAATAATAAATTTAAACCTTTATCTTATGTCATTAAAAAATTAAGTCAAAATGGATCAAAACAGAAATATAAGAGCAAAAAATAGAAATATTAGAAGAATATCTAAGGGTAAACATGAATTCAGGTTTGTCAATGAATTCTTACATATAACACCAAAATCACAAGTAACAAAAGAAATAATAGAACAGTTTGACTTTCCTCAAATTAAAAATAATTTCACACTTCAATGGACCATTACTAAGAAAATAAAAAGACAACTTATGGGATGAGAGAAAATATTGCAAATCATATATCTAATAAGGGGTTTGTATCTAAAATATATAAATAATTCTTACAACTCAATAATAAAAAGGCAATGAATTGAATTTAAAAATTAGAATACAATCTGAATATACATTTCTTTAAAAAATACACAATGGCCAATAAGCAAACTTAAAAGATGCTTAACATCAGAAGTCATTAGGGAAATCCAATAAAAACCAAAACAAGATACTGCTTCATATCCACTAGAATGGATAGAATCAATAAGCCAGATAATATCAACTGTTGGTGAGCATGTGGAGAAATAAAATCATTCATCCACTACTGGTGAGAATACAAAATTGTGCAGCTGATTTGGAAGACAGTCTACCAAGTCCTCAATTAAACATAGAGTTAACATATGATCCAGAATTTCTACTCCTAGTTATTAACTTAAGAGGATGAAAACATGTCCCTGAGAAAACTTGTACACAAATGTCCATAGCAGAATTACTCATAACAAAAAATGAATGAATAGATGCACAATATAAAGTATTCATATTCATAGAATATTAATTAGCATTGAAAAGAATTGAGGTTTTATATATGATACAACATGAATGATCCTTGAAAAAATAATAGGAGATGAAAGAAGCCAGTCACAAAAAAACACATCCTTCATGAATCTATTCATACGAAAGTCCAGAATAGAAAACACTACAGAAGCAGAGAGTGCATTAATGGTTACTTTGGGCTTAGGTGGATGGGAGGGGAAATAATAGCTAAATGCTAAGATATTTCTTTTTGAAGTGATAAAAATATCTTAAAACTGATTGTGATGATGGCTGCACATATCTGTAACTATATTAGAATCATTTACTCTACACTTTAAATGGGTTAATTGTATGATATGTGAATTACATCTCAATAGAGCTGCTAAGGTCATTAGCATAACCATACCATTATCTTCACATTATAATCCAAGTTATTTAAAAGTTTAAATGTGCCATCTTTGAAAGATGTCAACAGAGCCAGTTGGAATATATGAGTCCCAGTGTAAGTGAGTGAGTGTAAGGAAAATTTTGCATATGTGTCTGTGAGTAAGTACACATGTGAGTGGCTGACTGAGTGGGAACTTAGGAGCATGTGGGCTTTCTTGGTGAAGTGGCTGGTGCTGCAGGAGCTCTGCTGGGACTCTAGTACTTCCCGGGTCCAGAGACTGAGCATCATTTTTTTCTTAATTAACAAAGCCCTTCTCAGGAAAAACTGCTAGGAGTGACTGCCAACACCAGGCTCTGCCTCACCACTACAGTGCCTGGCCAGACACTGGCTGCAAGGGCTGCTGAGGGAGCACAGCAAGGGAGCTAGAGGCATAGCTCCACTGGAGAAGGTGAAAGAGGCACCCTGCCACCATCTTGAAAATTGGGCAGGAAAGTGCTCCAGCTTGCTCACCATGGAGCAACAGACCCAATCTCTGTGACCAGTGGATTAACTACTTGGGGATTGATCATGACCCAGAAGGAAAATTCTGAAAGCACAAACTCTGGAAGGACAAGACGAGTGCTGAGTCTCAGGTGCTACAATGCCTACCCTGAATCAGCTGTGGTACAAAGGGTGTGACCAGAAAAGGATGAAGAAGACTTCTGAAGAAATCAGCAGTGAGTCTGAGGCTGACCCAATCCCCTCCTCCCCAGCAATCCTCTGAATCTTGGATCCGCATGGCTGGTACATGACTGAGAGGGACAAACCCAGGCAGAGCCTGGACATCAGCCAAAATAGGAGGACTCTACTCTGGGATAATCCTGGCTGAGGCACTCCCCATCAGCACCAGAGGAAGAGACAATCCTGCACCTCCCCACTGAAGGGCATCCCCCTGAAAATACAAGAGTTGGATGGGAGAACTGAAGCCCCATCCACCCCAAATGCCTCATCCTCTTTCCCCAAGTTGGGCACTGGGGAGATCGTGAATGAAGCCACAGCTCTGCAAGAGATAGCAGAGGGACTTACCTGTGAGTAGCTGAGAGAAACAATTACAGAACCTGCCACAAGAGGGCAGTTTGGTTCGTGATTTGGGGTTTGTTTATTTGTTTCTTTGTATTATTATTATTTTTTAATTATTTTTTACCTTTGTGCATGAATGTGTAGGTGAGTGTTTAATCTAGAATCCCTTCACTTTTTTTCTGTCCTTTCTTTCTTTCCTTCTTCTTTCATTTTTGCTTTCTGCTTAAGTGTGTACTTGAATGATTGAGTATTCATCCTTCAGTTTATTTGTATTGTTTGTTTTGGTTTTTTGTTCTTCTCTTTTCTTAGTTTAATGTGTGTGTGAATGTATGTGTGAGGGGTTGATTTTAATTCCGTTTTTATTTTTTCTCTTTTCTTTTTTTCATTTTGTGTAGGATATATGAGTGCTTGTGTGTGTGTGTGTGTGTGTGTGTGTGTGTGTGTGTGTGTATGCGCGCTTAATTGTTTTTTACTTCGGTTTCTGCTTTTATTTTATTAGGCTTTTAAAATTTTTAAATTTCTGTCCATCTTATTTCATTCTGTGTTCCTTGGTTCTCCTCATTGCTGTTATTGTGTCTTGTACTTGGGAGTTACATATGCAACCACTGCATTATGTTTCTTTGTATGTTTCTGAGTGGTGGTGGGGAGTGGGTCTCAGGGCACCCATACCACAATAAGTGAACATTGTGATTTGCAAGTAGTGTCTGAATCCTAGCTCCCCATCCTATACTTTATTCAACTCTTAAACCTACCAGAGACAGCAAAGATTCCTACCAACAGCCCTGTTTCAAAATAGAACAAATTCAGAGACCTGATCAAACATGAAAAGCAGAATTAATCAAGCAGAAGAAAAAAATCTCAGAACTTGAAGACCAGAATATAAAATTAACCTGATCTAACAACAGCAACAACAATAAAAAACATTGTAAGAAAACTCAAAAAGAACAAAGCCTCCAAGAGATATGCAATTATGTCAACAGGCTGAACTTATTCCTGATTGGTATCCAAGAAGAAGAAAGGGAAAGGGAGATCACCTTGGAGCAAGTAACCCAGGAGGTTATCCAAGAAAACTGTTCCTATCTCACCAGAGATGTGACCCTCCAAACACAAGAAATACAGAAAATCCCACAATACGTCAAATGAGAAGACTAACCCCTAGACACATAGTAATTCATTTACACAAAGTAGGCACAAAATAAAAAATCCTAAATGCAGCATAAGAAAAAGGTCAGACTACCCACCTAGGAAAATCAAAGAAAATAGCGGCCCTCACAGATAAACAATTTTAACCAAGAATTTCCTACTCAGCCAAGCTCAGCTTCATCAATTATGAAGAAATAAAATTCTTCCAGAAATCCAATCCCTAAGAGATTATGCAACTTCCAAACGAGTTCTATAGGAGATGCTTAAAAAGGTATTAAGCACAGAAGAAAGAAAAAAAGAATGACCACACACTTCACAAGAGAACAGGAGGATACAGAATTAACAGATAACACATTGCAACTGCAAACGAAATATATCACATATATCAACTCAAAAGTTAAACACAAACAAACAATCAAACAAAGGCAAAATATTATAAGAATCTTCTGATGGGGATAAACAATCATATTTAAATAATCAGCCTGGCTATGCTCGGTGGCTCATCCTGTAATCCCAGCACTTTGGGAGCCTGAGGCTAGTGGATTGCCTGAGCCCATGGGTTGGAGACCCACCCGGGCAACTTGGAGAGACCTCATCTCTACAATAAATTTAAAAAGAAAATTAGCCAGGTGTGGTAGCATGTGCTTATAGTTCTGGGTACTTGGAAGGCTGAGGTGGAAGGATCATAGGAGCCCAGCAGGCGGAGGTTGCAGTGGCCAGGAGCATGCCACTGCACTCCAGACTGGGTGACAGTGAGACTCCAACTCAAAAAAAAAATAAAAAAAAATCAGCCTGAATGTGAATGGACTAAATGCACCACTGAAAAGACACAGAATGGCAAATAGGATTAAAAACAAAAACATGACCCAATAATTTGCTGCATCCAGGAAACCCATCTCTCTGCAAAGGACACACAAAGACTCAATGTTACAGGATGGAAAATGAATTTCCAGGCAAATGGATCACAAAAGAAGGCAGGAGTCATGATCTTAATATCAGACAAAACAACCTTCAAGCTATCAAAAATTTAAGAAATATGGAAGGTCACTACATAGGGATAAATGGTTCAATCCATCAAAAGAAATATTCGTCCTAAATATATATACACACAACACAGAAGCAGTAGTATTTGTAAAGCAACTACTAAATAAATCTTTAAAAAATATTGATTCTAATACTATTATAGCTAGGGGGCCTAAATAACCTGCTAACAACCCTAGATAGATAATTGAGGCAAAAAATCAACAGAGATCCAAAACCTCAAATTGACAGTTGATCAAATGGGCTTAATAAAACCACAGAATATATATTTGACTCATCACCACATGGAACATACTTCAAGATCAATCACATCCTCAACCATAAATCAAACATAAACAAATTTCATAAGATTGAAATACTGCCAAGTACCTTCTCAGACCACAGTGAAATAAAAATAAATATCAACACAAACAAAATTCCCCCAAACCCCACAAAGTCATTGACACTAAAAAGCATGATGTTGAATGATTACTGGGTCAACACAGAAATCAAAACAGAAATTAAAAGATTCCTGGAAACAAATGAAAATGAAGAAACATCTTATCAACACTTTTGGGTGCCATGAAAACAGTTATCAGAGGGGAGTTTCTATATCTCAAACACACATCAAGAAAATGGAAAGTTCACAAGTTAACAGCCTAACAAATAACCCAAGGGAGCTGGAAAGAGCAGACCACTAAAACCCGAATTTTAGCAGAATACACATCACGAAAGTAAAAGCCCTAGTTCAGGACACAGAAGACGAAAGTTTCATAGAAAAAAAATCAACAAAACAAAAGGCTAATTCTTTGAAAGAATAAACAAGATTGATGGATCCCTGGTCAGAATGACCAGGAAAAAGGAAGAAAAGTCCAAATAAACACAATCAGAAATGCAAAAGATCATGTCACAACTGACCCTGAAGAAATACAAAAGATTATCAGAGATTGCTAAGCACACCTGTATAGAAACAAACATGATAACCTAAACGAAAAGGAGGACTTTCTGACATCGCACAATCTCCCAAGGTTGAAACAAGAAGACAGTGAGACACTAAATAGACCAACAAAGATCCAGGAAATTGACTCCATCATAAGAAAACTACCTACAAAAAAAAAAATCCCTGGATGAGACTGTTTTCCTATGGAATCCTATAAAATCTATAAAAAGGATCTGATATTGATCATATTGAAATTATTCCAAACAATTGAGAAAGATGGAGTTCTCACACTGATACCCAAACTGGGTAAAGTTCCAGAGAAGAAAGAGAACTACAGGTCAATATTCTTGATGAAAACATATGTAAAAATTCTCAACAAGATTCTAGCAAATCAGATTCAACAACACATCTAAAAACTCATCTACCGTGACGAAGCAGGCTGCATATCCAGGATGCAGGACTGGTTCAACATCCACAAGACCATAAATGTAATTAAATATATCAACACCTGTAAAAACAAGAACCACATGATAATATCATTAGATTCAGAAAAAGCTTTTGATAAAATCCAGCATTGCTTCTTGACAAAAACCCTCAAACTCCTAGGCCTGGAAAAAAATACCTCAACACAGTCAGCACTTGCATGATAAACCCACATCCAGCATATTGCTAAATGGACAGAAGCTGGAAACATTTCACCTGAAAACCGGAACAAGACAAGGCTGCCCACTCTCACTGCTCTTGTTCAACATTGTGTAGGAAGTTCTATCTAGAGCAGTCACACAGGAGAAGGAAATCAGGGGTATTCAAATAGGAAAAGAGGAAATTAAGTTATCCCTCTTTGCTGATGATACGATCCTATACATCAAAACTCTAAGAGAATCTGTCAAAAACCTCCTTGCCCTGATAAAGGACTTAGATAAAGTCTCAAGGTACAAAATAAATGTGCAAAATTCAGTTGCGTTTTTATACACCAATAACAAACAGGCAGCAAATCAAATAAAAACCACAATCCCATTAACAATAGCCACAACAAAAATGAAATACCGCAGCATCTTCCTAACCAGAGAAGTGAAAGATCTTTACAATGAAAACTACAAAACACTGCTCAAAAAATTCCAAGAGACACAAATGGAAAAATATTCCATGCTCATGGATAGGAAGAATTGAGTTTGTTAAGATGTCTATTCTACTAAAGGCAATCAATAGATTCAATGCAATACTCACCAAATTATCTACGTCATTCTTTTCAGACCTACACAGGACAATACAGAAAATCATATGGAAACAGAAATGACCACGAGTGAAAACGGCCCTTAGCAAAAGAAACAAAGTAGGAGGTATCACACTTCCAGACTTTAAACTTTACTATAAGGCTACAATAATCAAAACAGCCTGGCACTAGTACAAGAACAGGCACATGGACCAATGGAACAGGATAAAGATTCCGGGAGCAAAACCTCAATCTCTCAACCAACTCAACTTTGACAAAACCTCCACTAACAACCACTGGGAAGAAGAGAGCCTATTTCGTAAATGGTGCTGGGAAAACAGGATGACCACAAGCAGAAGATTCAAACAGGACCCCTACCTATCACCATGCACAAAAATCAACTCTAAATGGATCAAAGATCTGTATGTAAAATCTCAAACCATAAGCATCTTAGAAAATGCAGGAGACGCCCTTACAGAGATTGGAGTAGGCAACCAATTCCTATTCAAAACCCCATATGTCAAAGTCATAAGAGCTAAGATAGACAAGTGGGACCTAATTACACTGAAAAGTTTCTGCAAAGCTAAAGAAACCATCAAGAGAGTAGGAAGACATCCTACATAATGGAGGAAAAATATTTGCCAACTGTATCTCTGTGTAAGGTCAGGAATGTGCAGCTTTGAGTATACCCACAGTCACCATGATGAGACTAATACTGACAGAGCTCTCACCTAAGCCTTTCATGCTCACATACATACAAAAATACCTTGGCATCTTCTCAAAAAGATAACTATAAAACACTGTTCAAAGAAATAAAAGAGGACATAGATAAATGGAAAAAACATTTCATGCTCATGGATTGGAAGAATCAATATTGTCAAGATGCCCATCCTATCCAAGGCAATCAACATATTAATTGTAGTACCCATTAAATCACCAACATCAATCTTCTCAGACCTGGAAATGACAATACAGAAATTCATATGAAAATATAAACAACCATGGATACCCAAACAAATCCTCAGCAAAAGAAACAAAGTGGGAGGTATCACCCTTCCAGACTTTAGACTTTACTATAAGGCTACAATAATCAAGTTGCCTGGTATTGGTACAAGTACAGGTATACAGACCAATGAAACAGGGTAGAGATTCTGGAAGCAAAAACTCAATCTTTCAAACAACTCATCTTTGACAAAGCCATCCATAGCAACCACTGGGGAGAGGAGTCCTTATTTAGCAAATAGTGCTGGAACAACTGGCTGGCCACATGCAGAAAAATGAAACAGGACCTCTACCTATCACCATGTACCAAAATAAACTCTAACAGGAACAAACACTAAACATAAAATCTTAATCTATAAGAATCTTAGAAGAAAATGCAGGAGACACCCTTATACACATCGGAGTAGGTAGATAATACATTCTTGATCATAACCCCAATAGCATATGCTATAAAATCTAAGATAGACAAGTGAGACCTCATCAAACTGAGAAGATTTTGCATAGCAAAAGAAAGTAAAGATATAACCCACAGGCTGGGCTCGGTGGCTCAGTCTGTAATCCCTCGCCTTTGGGAGGCTGAGGTGAGTGGATTGCCTGAGCCCGCGGGTATGAAACCCGCCTGGGCAGCGAGACCTCATCTCTACAATAAATTAAAAAATCAGCTGGGCATGGTAGTGTATGCCTGAGGAGGAAGGATCACAGGAGCCCAGCAGGCGAGGCTACGGTGGCCGGGAGCGGCCACTGCACTCCAGTCTGGGTGACCGAGTGAGATTCCAACTCAAAAAAAAAAGATAACCCACAGAATGAGAAAAAAATATTTGCTAACTGTATATCTAACAAAGGGCTAACATCCAGGATCTACAAAAAACTCAAGTGAGCAGAAAGGAAAAAACAAAACAAAATAAAACAAACAAAAAATACCCTATTAAAAAGGGGGCCAAAGACATGAACAGACACTTCTCAAAAGATGACATACCAACAGTCAACAAATACATAAAAATGCTCAGTCTAGCTAATCATCAGAGAAATGCAAATCAAAACCACATTAAGATACAATCTAACCCCAGTAAGAATGGCCATGATTAAAAAATCAAAAAACAACAGATCTTTTTGAGGATGCGGACAAAAGGGAGCTCTTCTACACTGTTGGTTGGGAATGAAAACTAGTTCAACCTCTATGGAAAACAACATGGCAATCCTTAAGAGAACTAGAAATTGACCTTCCATACAACCCGGCAGCCTTCCTCCTGGGAATATAACCTAAGGAACTCAAATCATTCTACAAAAAAAAAAAAAAAAAAAATACTTGCACATGTATGTTTATTGCAGCACTATTTATAATAGCAAACACATGGAACCAACAGTTCTGCCCATCAAAAGTTGACTGAATAAAGAAAATGTGGTACATATACACAACCAAGTAGTACAGAGCCATAAAGAAGGACAAAATTATGTCATTCGCAGCAAATTGGATGAATTTAGTGTCCATTATATTCAGGAAAAAATAACTAAATACCATATGTTCTCACTCATAAGTGCGTCTTGAACATTTATCACAATACTACAAGAGAGAGATCAGCGGTAGCGGGACACCACCAGAGAATGGGGTGGGCACGTAACATCAGTAAAGGTAAGATCCAAAATTGGGGAAGTGAGAACCATTTGAAGGCCCAAGTTTCACTTGCACATAGACTACTTATGTACCTGATCTTGACTTGTACCTCACTTCTTTATAATAAAATAAAGTAAAAAAATAAAAACTAGAAAAAGATTGACAATTAAAACAATAAAATAAATACATGCGACAACAATGATAGTGTCTATTAAACTGTTTCTTAGACTCTGTAAACTTATAACTTGGTGATAATGTCAAGTCACTGAAGACATTCAGTTTTCTTCTTGTTTTTTTAAACATGACTGAAATGCATAAATATGCTCTTTCTTTCATTTATATATTGTAGTTCCTATAGGAAAAAATTATTTCCTTTTTATATCCTATGAAGAATTTGTTGAATAGCATGTTGTCTGTTTGTAAGATGTTTTTCCAGATGTTTCTACCAAAATAATTTTGTGCCCATCATACTAATACTTTTATCTAAATTTTATTTTTATATTTTAAATATGAAATATAATCTTGATAGTATTTATTTAGGCATGATGATGGTGTAGAAGATGATGATGAAGACGATAATATTAGCTAAATTTATTTTTTAAACATTTTAGGCATTATATACAATATGTAAAACAATTCTTTGTCATGCTATAGTTTAAAAAGCACATTCATGTATGCTATCTCAAAGATATTCATTATCTATTTTAGTAAGTCTAAAATTAACTTGACTACTGATTTTCAAATTCAGATCTATTATTAATTTGGACCAAAATGTTTAACTACATGAGCACCTCTAAAATTTTCATGAGCTTATATATTTCAAATTTCCTATTTCACGAATTAACAAAGAAAACTCCTGCTATGTAAAAGCTAGTAAATTTTTTCTTCACATACTTAGAAGAATAAAAAATATTTTAAGATGGTCACTGTGAACAACTATTTCATTTTTTATAGGGAAGCAGCTGAAATCATGGTGAGGATAAAGCCTTGAAAAATAAAAATTCTTAAAAGAGCAAAACAGCAAATACGTGTCTAGGGAGCAATGCCAAATATTAAAATATTACAAATTTCTAATGTGTACATCATGGGATTTCAAAATAAATATTCCAAAAATTTTATAACTAAAGTATTTGGTAGGTAAAGAGTCAACAGATTGAAATGTATATTTATCACTTTATATATAGAAAACATCAAAGAAGAAATTTTTTGGTCTCATTATGGACTGAATGTTTGTGTCCCCCCCAAAAGTCACATGTTGAAATCTTAATCCACAGTGTGATAGAACCAGAAGGTGAGGTATTTGGAAGGATATTAGGACATGAGATTAGAGTCAATATTAAAAGACAAGAATGTACTTGTTTTCACTCTGCTTTCCACCATGTGAGGATATGAGAAGACAGCCATCTGCAAATCAGGAATTAGTGCCCTCTCCAGGCACCAGATTTGATCTTACAATTCCCAGCCTCCTGAAAATATCGAAAAAAAAATTCTGTAATTTAAGCTACCCAATCTATGATGTTCTGTTATAGCAGGCTGAACTAAGACAGCTGTAGTCTATAAAATTATTCAATGAACATATTGAATAATTAAACATCTATCAGTAATAATAATGACTTGTATCTTATTTGAAAATAACTGTTTGAAAGCTTATATAATAAAAAATAATTTAAAATGAGCAAATTTAATGTGACTAAAGTAACATAAGTTCAATATTAAGTATGATCCCAAAAGGTCTTTGGAATTTAGTTACTATATTAAAGATTTGGGGGGGCTAAATATCTTTAAATGATTTCTGATATTTTCTTTTTTCTTGCTCCATTTCAGCCCCAAAGTGAAAACTGTCTTATGCCTCTCAAAGAATTATAGAAATATTATGTAGTCATCAAGACTTCCCGATTATTTTTTCAAAGTACCTTTTCTGTTTCCCTTCATTGTTAATTCCACTAGCATTATTTTAGGTCAAAACACCTATCTTACCAGAACATTTTCTTGGCAGCTTCTCAACTATTCTTTCTGTGTCCTAACTTCTTTCCACCCTACTTCCTATAATTCATCCTATAAGACACTAGTATGGAATAAAAGTTTATTATGTCACATCCACTAAAATTCTTCCATTGCTTCTTGTTGCTTATTAGAAAACATGAAAAAAAGAAAAGCTCTCTACTCTCACATTCTAGATTCTCCATAATTTATTCTAACCTATCATCTACTCTAACCTTACCCCATCCTTCATTACTCAAATATCTTCACCGTTTCTTGCCTGAGAACTGAGTTAGAAAAAATACAAAAAGGTGATAAAGGAGGATCATTGGTTTTATAGTATGGAAGACTTGGACACTGTCGTTCACTAGCTGTTTGGTTTTGGAGTAAATTATTTAATCTCTTCGAATTTTAATTTTTCATCTGTAAAATGAGGATAATAATACCTACCTTTGCATGAAAGTTGTAAGGATTTGCATGAAAGTTGTGTGCCTAATATAGTGCTTGACATATAAAGGCCACCCAATAAATATCGGTGACTATTGACATTATTATTAGCATTTGTTTTAATAAAAGAGGTTTTGACTAACAGAATTTCAGCAAAAAAAGATGCTAGAATATTTAGAACATAGTTACTAGAATCAGGGTTTTTGATTATAGAGAAACCAGAGAAAGACTACGGGTATTAACAGGATGGCCGGATGTGTAAATATTGAATATGAATTTCACATTTCTGTGGTATCTACTTCAAATACAATCTGGCAAATACATTCTGAGGCATGGGCTCAGAATCTAAAATCTAGACTGCACATGATAATTCTTCTTTTCTCATTTCAGGAAATTCTTTCTGGATAATTGTCACAAAAACCAAAGCATATAATTCAACAGATATTGACAGTATTATTAATTAACAATTTGTACTGTTATTTGACTTGCCATGCTTTACAAAGTGAACTGTATTGAACCTCTTTGAGCACATGAACAATGTCCTCCAGGTACTTCCATGACTCACTTTCTCATTGAATTGTGGTTTCTGCTCCCTACACACATTATTTGTTTAAAGTAATTCCTTACCTTCTTTTGTTTTCTTGAAAGAATTTATAACCAGTTATGATGGCTATAAAAAACACAAACGATACCAAGGGTTGATGAGGATGTGGAGAAATTAAAACCCCTTTCTGCTGTTGCTGTGCATGTAAAATGTCACATCAGCTATGACAAACATTTTGAAGTTTCCTCAGAAAATTAAAAACAGGCATGGTGGCTCAAGTCTGTAAATTCCAGCACTTTGGGAGGCTGAAGTGAGAAGATTGCCTGAGCTCAGGGATTCGAGACCAGCCTGAGCAACTTGGTGAGACCTCATCTCTACAATAAATTAAAAAAAAAAAAAAAAGCCGGGCGTGGTAGCACGTACCTGTAGTTCCGGCAATTTGTAAGGCTGAGGTGGAAGGATCTCCTAAGCACAGCAGGTCGATGCTGGGGTGGCCGTGAGCATCCCACTGCACTCCAAGCTGGGTAAAGGAATGAGACTCCAACTCAAAAAAAAAAAAAAACATTAAAAACAAAAAAGCTGTATGATCCAGCAATGTCACTTCTGGGTGTATATCCAAAAAATTGAAATCAGAATCCTGTGGCACTTTTATGTTCATTGAAACACTATTTAAATAACAAAGATGTGAAAATAAGTCAAATGTCCATTGACAGATTTTTTAAAAAGATATAAATACACAGTGAGATACTATTAACCCTTAAAGAAGAAGGAAATCCTGCTATATGTAATAACATGGATGAGCCTGGAGGACATTGGGCTAAGTGAAATAAGCCAACCACAGGAGGACAAATACTGTATGATTCCACTTGTATGAAATATCTAAAATAGTCAGACTCATAGAAACAGAGAATAAAATGGTGTTTACCAGGGGCTGGAGAGAGGGGAAATGGGAAGTCGCTGTTCAACACTTTTATAGTTTTATAGTTCAGTTATGCAAGGTGAATACATTTTAGAGATTGGCTGTACAACATTGTGCCTATAGTTAAAAATACTGTATTGTACACTTAAAATTTTGTTAGAGAGATCTCACGCTGAGTGTTTTTTACTACCATAAAAAATTAATGAAAATTTTTAAAATTTAAAAATTAAATGACTCTATATTAGCCATCACTCAAATTTATTCATCCCTAGGCAAACACTGGAAAGTTAAGCAACCAAGATTCTGTAAATAAAGAGTAGAGGATTTGAAAACTGTTCAGGATAAAAACATATATCTGAGAAGAAATCTGGAAATATGAAAACTAAGGCAAGTTTAAAAATTTGCTATTTCTCAGCCTGGGGATAAAAAAAGGAAAGTAGCATAATACTGGTCATCATTAACAAGTGAGAACTGATCATCAGAACAAAATGGGAAATTGTTTCTAATTCCAACAAAGATAGAAAATGAGTATAACATTCACATTGTAGTATGAAATCTAGACCTCCTAGCATTATCTTTAAAATGTAAACATCTCTAATGCTTTTGGAAATAGACACCTTTGAATCGGTCAGTACTTTTGGAGGCTGAAGTGAAAGGATCAATCAAACCCAAGAGTTTGCATCTGTCAAGAGCTATGTTCATGCCACTGTACCTCAGTCTGAACTACAGAGCAAAACTCTATCTCAAAAGTATAAACGAAAGGACAAGAAAACAATTTTGCTTTCAGTCATTTGGATTTCATGTGTGATCCTAAAGTGGGAAGACTGGATGTTTTCTCAAGAAAACTCGTGTGTGTTTGTGTGTGTGAGTGAGTGTGTGCGTGCGTGCATGCGTGCGTGTGTGTGTGTGTGTGTGTGTGTGTGTGTGTGTGTGTGTATGAGAGAAAGAGAGAGAGAGAGAGAGACAGAGCGTTGGTAAATTAGCAAGTTGCAAGAAATCTGTTGAAATAGCTATATTTTGTATTGTTTGGTCAAACACCAAACTTGGCTGTACTGTTTTGCAGAATAGCTCTTATCCAAGACCTCTTACTTTCTCACCAGAATACGTTCCTGTGCCTGATTTAAGAAAATACAGCTTGACAGATATGGATAAATTTGAGACTGTCCAGAGTACACAAGTGAAGCTGATTAATGTGATACATAATAAGCTCTCTGATTATGTTGCAAATCTGTCCTAGCTGTAGGAGCCAACATAGTCTTAAAGGCTCTTTTGCTTAAAAACTTACTTTATTTGTTCACTAATTGCTTAAATAATTATATTTGAAACAATGAAATATTTTAATTTTTAACTGAGAAATATAGCATTTGAAATTGCTCCTTTATGGTGAAACTAATTTATCTTAATAAGACACAATTAATAATCCTATTAATGGTTCTAGTGGTTTTCTAAACCGAGTGAACTGTATGGTGAATTAGTTATCTCAAATGTGTAAATGAAGGTTCTTTGATGCAAGTCTGATTGCTTCTCCTTTGAGGTTTTGTGTGTGAGGTAGATTACTTGAGCAGAAACCTGCACTGAGAGGAGGAACTCATGATTTTTAAAGTTTATTATTTAAGTAATCTTTGATATTCTCGCATGTTTTTGGTTATCCTCCATTTCATGGGATTATGAAAAAAGAAAAAAGACAATTTTAGAAAAATTCATTGGGGCTAGATATAGCACATGAATATATATTTCTGTTTATTTATAAACATTGTTATATAAAAAACTCCCCAAAACAAAAAATATGAATTTCAGAAAATCAAAGAAGATACTTGAGAGTAAGTATCTCAATAGTTTGATGATTTTCACCCCACTGATATTTTTAAAATAATTACATACAAAAATATTTCCCAGCAAACTCTTATGACAAACAATGAGAAATTTCTGTAACTAACAGGTAGCTTTTTAAGTCTAGTCAATATGATAGTTAGAAAGCTATAGATGCTCAAGGAATTTCCTCCATAATATGAAAAATTATATAATGCCAAATATGTTAATTATGTTTAATTTAACTTCATAGTTATAGAACTTTTATTGATGCCTTTTCAAAAATGTGTTGCTAATTCACATCCTCATTCTGAGCACCATACTGATCACTGTTCATAAATCTCAGTTTGCAAAATTATAGTCAGAGCTGTAATAAAAAAAGAATATAAGGTATTGAGTATTATAACATAACTTCCTGAGCAAAAAGGACAAGAAGATGAATTAGGAGACAGAGAAATTAAGAACTAGCATTTCTCCAAATGAAAGCATAATAAAAACTGGTTGACAGCTTGACAATAGGACTAATGTTATGCTTCTGACTTTGAACATAGTTCTTAAATGTTAACATTAACAATCTACAAATGTTCATTTACAAGTTTACAAACCAACTTGTTAAAATCATAGTAGAAAGCAGTTTACAGGTAAGTAATATTTATTCTTGTTTCTGGTGGCAGTGGAGCTTTCATTCTCAACATTCCCTGTTGCTCATATTCAAGAAAGTAGATTGTAATACTGGGAACATTCTTATGACTTCTTACAAGTTATTCATACAATAGTTTGGATCAAAGTGGTAATTAATCTGGAGACAGGGAATTCATTGAAGAGTCTATGTCATTGATAAGCACCAACACCGCATGCCTATGTATCGCATGTGTTCGCAATGGCTAAAAATTTTAATGACAGTAATGCAACTCCAAAATATAAAACTAGTACATAAAAGAGAACAGGAATCCCAACTCTTTCTTACTGCTCTTCATTTCTCTGCTTTCTAATTTTATTAAAACACTAACATCTTTTTAATTTTTCCACTCAGAAATGTAAAATTGAAGCAGGCCCATTGGTAGTAAAATTGATCTCAGTCCAAATTCTTAGGGCCTAACAGAACTTTGGTTCAGCCTAAAACAAGCCAGATGTTCATATAATTTCTCTTAAGATAATTATTACATGAAACATCAGACATGTCAATTCTAAGACATAATGAGTGCAGAATTGAGAAATTTGTTTGTAAACTGAATAATTCTCCTAATCTTAATTTTTATCTTACAATATCAGCATAATGAACACTTCATGACTTCTTAATATGCTTTAGAAAAAGAATAACAAATCAACAAATAAATCCACCACTAGCTCTGAAATTCTTCCCTACATCAATCCCAGGAAAACTGCATTTAAATACAAAATTTATTTCAGAAACTTTCACTCTGAAAAATGTAATTATTGCTGAGGAGGAAGAAACAGCGTTATGTCTATGAAGAGAATTGCTGTGCTATATTTGCATACTCAACCATGATAAGAAAGAAATGCTTATGATATCTATTTTTGACAGTTTGACAGATCCACTGTTCAGATTTGACAATCAACATTTAAAAGGCAAGTAATTGAAACTGCTATTCCCTGCCAAACAGAGATTATGAGCTATTGTTGTGGATTTTCATAGATGTTAAGAGAGATGACATTTTCATACACTTCACTATCAGTCTGTTTAAAATGGTAAGTAGAATAATGTACTTGCTATTACTCATGGTAAATGTGTTACAATACTTCACTATAGTATACATATTAGCTTCCCACTTATGCCATATATATCCATTCTATGTCTCAATTAACTATACAACAATCTTACTAATATTTAACATGAGAATACATGAATGCTTTATTTATACTGTAATATTTTCCTATAAAATATATATATTTCCCATTTTGGAGGGAAAATACTTCTATATTGCTTAAAAACAGGAGTTTGCTTGCATAAATTCAATATATGTTGATATATTAAATGCATAAGCAATCTTCCTTTTTCTATTTTACTTAGTTATTATGTCAGTTTGTCAAAACTGTGTACTATTTTAAAAATGACATGGTTAACTTTTGCCATAGTGTGTCATTTACAGATAGAATATGTGTAGGAAGGTGGACCTTAGGTACTTAAACCAGATGACCAAAGAATAGTCAAGAGTAATCTCAGAGGACATGTATTCTGTCACCCAGAATATTTGTTCTTTGGTTCAGCAACAAATATGAAATATATTTTTGGACAATATTCCTTAAATGTCTTGAATAAATTTCAATTGCATTGTTTTATTAATATTTTTCCTCTAAAATAAGCCTGTAACAACGTAGTGAAGGGCTGGACATGATGGCCCACGTCTATAACTCCAGCACTTTTGGAGACTGCGGTGGGAGCATTGCTTGAGTCCAGGAGATCAAGACTAGCTTGAGCAACATAGCGAGACCTCATTTCTACAAAAAAATTAAAAAATTAGCTGGGTATTGTGGCATACATCTGTAGTCCCAGCTACTTGGGAGACTGAAGAGGGAGGATTGCTTGAGCCCAAGAATTCAAGGTTACAGCAATCTGTGATTGTGCCACTGTACTCCAGAGAAAGTGAAAGAAAACACACAATAATTTTTCTTCTAACAAAACTCCTAGCATACTTGGAAACAGAGGCAGAAGATAAACCTAGAGCTCAGTTGCTGATTTTGACACAAGAGACAGTATGGTAAAAAAAAAAAAAATTATAGAATAGAATGTCAATAAAAGAAACTAATTATGCAATTGCCTTTTAATAGAACAAACATTGTGAAAACTTTTAGTAATTAAAAGCAATGTTTTATTTATACTCTTTGGTTGTGCATTCAGAAAATAATTAAAGAATACCATATAGTAACACAATTTTGAGCTATTAGTAATAAAATTGCAATACTTCATATTTTAAAATATAAAATTGATTTGTATATTTTACAAGGTCATCCAGTGATGCTAATTAATATCTGACCACTTGGCATTCAAAAAGATGTATTAAGTACATGTGCTATTATATATTGTGAAAACAATTTCCTTTTTAAAAGTTTGTACAGATTTATGTGGTGCATGTGAAATTTTGTTACAATTATACATTGCATACTGATCAAGTCAGGAAATTTAGGGTGTTCACCACCTAAGTACAATATATTTTGTTAGGTACAGTCTCCCAACTATTCCATCAAACACTGACTTTATTTCTTCTGACTGCAAGTCTGCATCCATGAACCCACTTCTCTTCCTCCTTTCTCCCCCAAATTACCATTCTCTGTTTCTGTTATCTATGTTTCCACTTTCTACCTCATGTTATATAATATTTTAGCTCCTTTATATGAATAAGAAAATGCGGTATCTTTTTTCTGTGCCTGGTTTATTTCATTGAAGGGAATGACCTTCAGTTTAATCCATGTTGCTGCAAGTGAAAGAATTTTTTTTTATGGCTGAGTAATATTCATATATATATATATAGTTCTTTGAGGAAATTATTTCAACTTTTCCTTATTTAATATGAGGCTAGCTGTGGGTATGTTGTATATGACGTGTGTTACTTTGAGTTATGCTCCTTCTATGCATACCTTGCTGAGAGTTTCTATCATGCAGGGATGTTGAATTTTATCAGATGATTTTTCTGTACCTTTTGAGATGATTATATATATTTTTTCTTTCATGTTGGTTGATGTGATGTATCACAAATGTTGACTTGCATATGTTGAATCAGTCTTATACTCCTGGTATAAATCATGTTTGATCATGGTGTATGTTTTTGATGTGTTGTTGGAATTTTTTGCATCTATGTTCATCAGGGATACAGATCTATAGATTTATTTGTTTATTATATTTTTTTCTGGTTTAGATATCAGGACAATGCTTGCCTTGTAGAATTAGTTAGGGAGAACTTCCTCCTCTCCAATTATTTGGAACACCTTCAGGAGGATTGGCATTAGTTCTTCTGTATGTATCTAGAAGAATTCGGTTGTGAATCTGTCTAGTTCTAGTGTTTTGCATTTTGGAAGGCTTTTCATTACTGATTCCATCATATTCCTCTTTATAAGCCTATTCAGGTTTTCTCTTTTTTATATATTTATTTGTTTGTTTGTTTATTCATTTATTTATTTTTAGTTTAACGATGTGGGGTACAATTAAGGATTTACTATACAAGCGGTCATCATACAGGTAAAGTTTGGGCTTCCCATTGGTCCTCACTTTGCCTGGTTTGAGATCAGGTACCCTTATTAATGTTAAATGACCTCTCCCTCCCCTGAGAGTTTCTGGGTAATACCAATCCTTTTTTTATAGTATTAAATATTCAGGGTCGGCTTATGAGTGAGAACATGTGGTACTCAGTTCTTTGTTTTTGTGATAAATTACTGAGTATTATAAACTCAAATCCACCCAAATTGCTTTGAACTCCATAATTTTGCCCTTCTTTATGGCTATATAATATTTCATTGTGTATATGTAATACATTTTTTTAACCAGTCCAGTTTCAATGTGTAGCATGATTGGTTCCATGTTTTTACAATTGTAAATAGTGCTGAAATAAGCATGAGTGTGCAGGTATCTTTTTTGTAGAGTGATTTAAGTTCCTCTGGGCATATTCCCAGAAGGGGGAATACTGGGTTGTATGAAAGATCAATTTCTAGTTCTTTTAGGAATCGCCACACTGTTTTCCATAGAGGTTGAACTAGTTTGCACTTCCACCTGTAGTGTAGAAACATTTGCTTTTCTCTGCATGCTCACCAGTATCTGTTATTTTTGTTTTATTAATGACGGCCATTCTGACTGGAGTTAGGTGGTATCTCAGAGTGGTTTTGATTTGCATTTCTCTGATGATTAGTAAGGCTGAACACTTGATCCTGTGTCTGTTGGTTGCTCCTATGTCTTCTTCTGAGAAATGTCTATTCATGTCTTTTCCCCACTTTTTATTTTTATATTTATTTTTATTTTTTTTGAGTTGGAGTCTCACTCGGTCGCCCAGACTGGAGTGTAGTGGCCGCTCCCGGCCACTGCAGCCTCGCCTGCTGGGCTCCAGCGATCCTTCCGCCTCAGCCTTCCGAGTAGCCAGAATTACAGGCATGTGCTACCATGCCCAGCTGCTTTTTTGATTTATTGTAGAGATGAGGTCTCACTGCCCAGGCGGGTCTCGAACCCGCATTCTCAGGCAATCCATTCACCTCAGCCTCCCAAAGGCGCGGGATTACTGACTGAGCCACCGAGCCCGGCTTCCCCACTTTTTAATGGGGCTTTGTTTTATTTCTTTTGGCACGTTTGAGTTTCTTGTAGTTTCTGGATGTTATGGCTTTGTCAGATATGCAGTTGGCAAATATTTTTTCCCATTCTGTGGGCAGTGTTCCCACTCTCTTCACTGTATCTTTTGCTTTGCAGAAGCTTTTCAGTTTGATGAGGTCTCACTTGTCTATCTTAACTCATATGGCATTGGGCTTTTGGGGTTATAATCAGGAATTGGTTGCCTATTCCAGGTTATGTAAGGGTGTCTACTGCATTTTCTAAGATTCTTAAAATTTGGAGTTTTAAATGTAGGTCTTTGATCCACTTGTAGTTGCTTTTTGTGTATGGTGATAAGGGTCCTGTTTCATTCTTCTGCTTGTGGTCAGTCAGGTTTCCCAACACCAGTTACTGAATAGGCTCTCCTCTCCCCAGTGGTTGTTGTTGGAGACTTTGTCAAAGATAAGTTGGTTGAGAAATTGAGGTTTTGCTTCCAGAATCTCTATCCTGTTCCGCTGGTCTGTATGCCTGTTTTTGTACCAATACCTGGTTATTTTGATTATTGTAGCTTTATGGTAAAATTTAACTTCTGGAAGTGCGGTACTTTCCACTTTGTTTCTTTTGCTAAGGATTATTTTGACTGTTCATGGTCATTTATGTTTCCATATGAATTTCTGTATTGTTGTTTCCTGGTCTGGGAAGAATGATGTTGGTAATTTTATGGGTATAGCGTTGAATCTGTAGATTGCCTTTGAGAGAATGGACATCTTAACAATGTTGATTCTTCTTATCTATGAGCATGGAATATTTTTCCATTTGTGTCTTCTTGGATTTCTTTGAGTAGTGTTTTGCAGTTTTCATTGTAAAGATCTTTTACTTCTCTGGTAAGGAAGATGCCAAGGTGTTTCACTTTTTTTGTGGCTACTATGAATGGGATAGTGATTTATATTTGGTTCTCTGCCTGTTTATGGTTGGTGTATAAAAATTAAACTGTCTTTTGCACTTTTATTTTGTACCCTGAGACTTTACCAAAATCCTTTATCAGTGCAAGGAGGTTTTTGACAGATTCCCTTGAGTTTTTGAGATAAAGGATCATATTGTCAGCAAAGAGATAACTTGGCTTCTTCTTTTCCTACTCAGGTACCCCTGATTTCTTTGTCTTGTCTGATTGCTCTAGCTAGGACTTCAAACACTATGTTGAACAAGAGGTATGAGAGTGGTCAGTCATGTCTTGCTCACGTTTTCAGGGGAAATGCTTCCAATTTCTGTCCATTTAGCAATATACTGTCTGTGGGTTTATCATAGATGGCTTTTACTATTTTGAGGTATGTTCCCCCTGTGACTAGGTGTTCAAAGGTTTTTATCCAGAAGAGATCCTGGATTTTACCAAAAGCTTTTTCTGCATATAATGAGATAATCGTGTGGTTCTTGTTTTTACATTTTTTACTGTATTATAGTACATTTATGGTCTTGCGGATTTTGAACCAGTCCTGCATCCTGGGGATGAAGCCTACTTGGTCATGGTGGGTGATTTTTGAGATGTGTTTTGGATCCAATTTGCTAGAATCCTGTTTAGGATTTTTGCATCTATGTTCATCAGGGATTTTGGCCTGTAGTTCTCTTTCTTTGTTGGAGCGTTACTCGGTTTGGGTGTCCATTTGATTTTAACTTCATAAAGTGATGCAGGGAGAGTTCTGTCTTTCTCGATTGCCTGGGATATTTTCAATAGGATTGGTATCAGCTCCTCCTTGTGTGTTCTGTAGAATTCCTCTGAAAATCTGATTAGTCCAGGGCTTTTGTAGGTAGTTTTCTTATGGCAGTGTCAATTTTCTGAGATTTTATTCACCTATCTAGAATTTCAATTTCTTCTTGTTTCAACCTTGGGAGGTTGTGTGATGTCAGAAAGTCCTCTATTTCATTTAGATTATTGACTTTGTTTCCATATAGGTGTGCACAGTAATCTCTGATAAACTTTTGTTTTCTTCGGGCCATTTGTGACTTGATCTTTTGCATTTCTGATTGTCTTTATTTGATCTTTTTGTCTCTTTTTTCTTGGTCATTCTGGCTAGGGTTATATCAGTCTTTTTTATCCTTTCAAAGAACCAGATTTTTGTTTCATTAATTTTTTTTCTGTGGTATTTTTTCTTCTATGTCCCATATTTGAGCTTTTTCTTTGGTGGTCTTGATTCTTTTGCTGAAGTTAGGATTTTGGTGGTTTTGCCTTTCCAGCTCTCTAGGTGATTTGTTAGGCTATTATCTTGTTCTTTTTCAATTTTCTTGATGTGTGTTTGTAAAGATATAAATTCCCCTCTTAGAACTGTTTCCATGGCATCTTAAAGGTTTTGGTACTATATTTCTTCATTTTCATTTGTTTCCTGGAATGTTTTAATTTCTGTTTTGAGGTATGTGTTGGCCCAGGAGTCATTCAGCATCATGCTGTTTAGTGTCCAAGTCTTTGTGGGTTTGGGGGAAATTTTGTTGTTGTTGATATTTATTTTTATTCCACTGTGGTCTGAGAAGGTGCATGGCACTATTTCAATCTTGCAAAATTTGTTTATGGCCAAGGGTGTGGTCAATCTTGGAGTATGCTCCATATGGTGATGAGTAGAATGTATATTCTGTGGTTGTTGGGTGGAGCATTTTGTAGGTATTTACTAAGTCCATTTGGTCAACCATTAAGTTGAAGTCCTAGATCTCTTTCTTGATTTTTTTTCCTTGATGACCTATCTAGGGTTATTAGTGTGGTATTTAAGTCCCCAGCTATGATAGTGTAAAGTCAATATCTTTTTTTAGTTTACTTAGTAGCTGCTTTATAAAAGCTGGTGTTCCTGTGTTGGGTGCATATTATGTTTAGGATGGATATTTCTTGTTGATGGGTTAAACCTATCATTATGCAGTGTCTCTTTGCAACTTTTTAAATTTTTGATAGCTTAAAGGTTACTTTGTCGGATATTAAGATTGTGACTCCTGCTTTCTTATATTTTTGATAGATTGGATTAATTCCATATTTTGGTCTTCCGGTTCTGAGATTCTTTTCTTCTGCTTGATCAATTCTGCATCCCATGCTTGTCACTTTGTTATTTATTTCTTGGAACTAAGTTCTTCTTTTCTGTTATTTCTAAGTAGACTTTCTTGAGTATGTCTAGCTCTGTCTGTTGCAATTTCATTTAGTTTTAGCTCTTGAATTTCTTATTTTTCATTCATTCTATCGAATGATTCTCTAATCTCCATAAGTACCCTTGGGGTAGTTTTGTTCTTGAAGATAGCCATTGTTTGTGCTCTTACTAGGAGTTATTTCTAGCCCTGGCTCTTTGCTGGGACTCTGATGGCTACCAGCAGTTTTTTGTTGGTTTTTCTTCATTTGTATAAGTTCTGTTAATTTTCTCTTTAATTTTGTTGCTTAATGGAAAATGGAGAAGCAGTCTCTTCTGATATTTGCTCTCCTCTTGCCCTTCCTTGAGCCGAGGCTTTGGGTTTGTTCAGTTTTGAAGTAGGGCTGGGGGTGGGGTGTTGTGCTGTCTCTTTACAATTTTCAGCACTTACTAGGGGTTGGGGGAGCTGCAAGGGTTCTGAATCTAGTGGCAGGTCATAATGTTTGCTATTTGGTGAATGAGCCAGCTGGGACTTGCTCTTCATCTCTACACAATATGACCTTACAGTGGGTATGCTTGCATGGCACCTGAGTGCAAGACAGGGAATAAGAGGGAAAAGAAAGTAAAAAGAGAAAGGAGGATACAGAGAAAAAAATAGGAAACAAAACTAGGGCTGACCATGGTGGTTCAAGTCTGTAATCCCAGCACTTTGAAAGGCTGAGGTGAGGGGTTTGCCTGAGGCCATGGGCTTGAGAACAGTCTGGGCAACTTGGCGAGACTTCATCTCTATGATAAATCAAAAACTTAGCTGGGTGCGGTAGTGCACACCTGTAATTCTGGCTACTTGGAAGACTGAGACAGAAGGATCACCTGAGCCCAGCTGGTCAATGCTGGGGTGGCCATGAACACGCCGCTGCACTCCAGCCCTGGCAACAGAGTAAGACTCCAACTCATATATATAAAGAAAAAAGAATGAAAAAAACCCCCCAAAAACAGAGAAAGAACAAAGGAAGAGAAATAGAAGAAAGAAAGAAAAGAGAAAACCAACCAGCAAACAAAGCAACCAAATGAGATAATCAAAAAAACCAATCTCCTCCCCAAAAAAATTTTAAAAAAGAAAAGTTTATAAAGAATTCTCAGCTATAGTATATCTCTTTGGGGTGGGGAGCTCCTTCTTGTGATGGGTTCTGTGACTTTACGACTGTTACTGCAGGGGACCTATATGCTGTTGGAACTTAAGATGTTAGAATCTTCACCCCTGCTGCCTGCAACTGGTAGCTGTCACATGCCTGTGTGAGGGAAGGAGGCTGAAATAACTTTACACATCTCTCAGTATCTCACCCCCTTCCACCCTTTCCCAGCTTTGTCATAGCTCCCAGGGCATCCAGTTCATGGCAGGGGAATGGGCTTTCCTGTTTTTGCCCTCCCCTCACAATCTGTTTCATTTGTTGCTAGCTAGAGGCAGGGAGGAGTCAGGCACTTACCAGTCTTTTGTTGGTCAGTTTCACTGTCTGCATCTATCACCAAGCAGCTGGCTCAGGGCGGAGAGTATATTGTCTGGGGATCGTCATCTGCTGTTACCCACCAGGGTTTGTGCACTGGGAGAAATGTTCTCTGAGGTTACAAAGAGCAGCCCCAACACAACACAGAGATAGCACTTGGTTTCAAGATGCAGTTCAGCTGTTCCACAGAGGCAGCCTTGGAACTCTTCTGTGCCCAGGAATTAGAGACTCTGATCAGTTTCTCCACTGGTTGCTGTTCCTGTTAACAATGGGATCAATATCTCCCTCTCAAGCAATTACCACAGTCTCTGCATTTCAGGACCCAGTGGCAAGGCTCTGGAGCCCAGTCCAGGCTCAAGGTGGCTTCTCCCTGTTGTTTCCTCAGGACTCTGCCTCAGGCTCCCATGCTACATCCCCTTCGTGGCCCTCACTGTCAGTATTCAGACCGGAGCTGTGGTCTGGGGATCAGCAGTCAATCCACCAGTTTTTCCTGGGAAAAGTTCTGCTGATTTTAGAAGATGGTGCTCAGTTTCTACACTCTGGGAAGCTCTAGGATTCAAGTAGAGCAGCCATGGCACCAGCAGCTTCACCCGGGGAGCCCTGGCCACTTGCTCTTGAATCTGCTCCCACTTACACACAGAAACACATGCAGAATTTTCCATACTATCACTCACACAGGGACTCACACAGTCCAACTGACTACACCGTCGTCTTCCCAGAAATCTTCTTCAGGTTTTCTATTTCTTCCTTATTCAATCTCGGTAAGTTGCATGTTTTCAGAAATTTATCAATTTCTTCTAGATTTTCCAGCTTGTCAGCATACAGTTGCTAATATTTTTTTATGTCTCCTCTTTCATTTCTGATTTTTTTGGGGTGGTCTTCCATTTCTTGGTTAGTCTAGCTAATGGTTTATCAGTTTTGTTTATCTTTTCAAAGAGTCAACTTTTTCTCTTGTTGATTCTTTGTATTTCTGTCTCTATTTCATTTAGTTCTCCTCCATTCTTTATTATTTCATTTTGTCTGTTAATTTGGGGTTTGATTTATTTTTGCCTTGCTAGATCTTTGAAGTGCATTATTGGATTGCTAATTTGTAATCTTCCTACTATTTTATTGTAGGCATTCATTGATACATTTATTTTACCACTGCTTTTGCTGTATTCCACAGGTTTTGGTAAATTGCATTTTCATTTTCAATTGGCTCAATAAATTTTTTGACTTCCAGTTTAAGTTTTGCTAATCAAATAGTCCTTCAGGAGCATGTTGTTTAATTCACTTGTATTTTTATAACTTCCAAAGTTCCTGTTGGTATTGATATTTATTTTTATTCTAGTATAGTCTGAGGAGTTACCTGATATGATTTTGTTTTTTTAAAGTTTGCTGAGATATGTTTTTGTGGCCTAATATATGGTCTATCTTGGAGAGTGTTCGATGTGCTGATGAAGAAAGTGTATATTCACAATTTTTGAACAGAATGTTCTGTAAATATCTGTTAGATCCATTTAGTCTAAAGTCCAGTGTCTTTTATGACTGTTTGGTCAAAAGTCCAGTTTAATTTCAATATTTCTTTGTTGATTTTCTGCCTAGATGGTCTGTCTAATGCTACAGCAGGATGCTAGTGTCTGCCACTATTATTGAATTGCAGATCTTTATTGTTATTTATTTTTATATTATTTATTAATATTATACATATTAATATTATATGTATAATTGTTAGACATGGGGTCTCGCTATGTTGCCCAGGCTGGTCTCTAACTCCTGGCCTCAAATCATTCTCCTGCTTTAACCTCTCAAAATTATGACATTACAGACTTGAGTCACCACACCCAGCCTTGTATTGCAGTTCTTTAAACCTAATAATATTTGCCTATACCTTTGGGTTCTCCTGTGTCATGTGCATATATATTAAAATTGTTATATGCTCTTGCTGGATTAATCACTTTATCACAATGAATGACCTTTTTTGCCTTTTTAAATTAATTCTTGCCTTACAGCTTTTTTATTTGATATAAGGATAGCTATTCCTGCATGCTTTTGTTTTCCATATGTGTAGAATGTCTTTTTACATATCTTTACTGTCAGTTTATATGAGTCTCTACCAGTAAGGTGAGTTTCTTGCAAGCAGCATATATTTGGAACATAGTTGCTTTTATTTCATTCAGCCATTCTATATCTTTAAATTGGAGCACTAAGTCTGTTTTAGTCAAGGTTATTATTTATAAGTAAGACTTTGTTTCAATCATATTGTTAATTACTCTCTCTCTCTCTCTCTCTCTCTCTCTCTCTCCAGTTGTAGTCTCTTTCTGTCACCCAGGTTGGAGTGTAGTGGCACACTCATGGTCACTGTAGCCTCTACCTGTTGGGCTTAGGCAATCCTTATGGCTCAGCTTTCCAAGTAGCTAAAACTACAGGCACACACCACCAATCCTGGATAATTTTTTTATTTATTGTAGAGATGAGGTTTCACCAAGTTGCCCAAGCTAGTCTTGAATGCCTAAGCTCAGGCAATCCTCTCGCCTCCACCTCCCAAAGTGCTGGGATTACAGACATGAGTCATTGTGCCCAAATGGTCTCTCCTTTTTTCATTAATTGACCATGTGTTTATCTTCTTTTGTGAAATGTCTATTCATATCTTTTGCTTTTTTTTCCCTTTAGGTCTTAGTATATAGCTATGAGACTTTTTTTCCCTTAACCAATTTGGACAAGTTTTTTTAATCAAATGTATGTATGCAAAATATTTTTTGAAGATTTCAAATGCAATTGGTATTTACTCAATGAACATTTTAGTTACGGAATTTATATTTTGTTCCTTTAAAAATATCTATCTCTTTGGTAATTTTATTACTTATATTCTGAATCATTTTTTCTGATTTTTTTGTGTGCATGTGTTATTTTTTTTTCAGAATTCTCTTGTGTCACCCTGAGCTTCTTTGGTATCAATATTTTGAATTTTTTATTTGGGATTTCAATTTTTTTTATCAAGATTTACTGTTGGAGAATCATTATGGGTCTTTTTTGAAGGTGTCATATTTCCTTGCTTTTTCATATTTTTTGTATTCTCACTTTGATTTCTGGACATCTGCTGTAATAGTTGTTTTTCTTATTTTTGACTTTACTTTCATAGGGGAAGATGTTTTCCTGAAGATGTATCTACACTGTTGATTGGGTAGACTGTTTTGGCTTTAATTTTTGGTGTGTGCAGTATTATGGTCTCTGTATAGTTTTTTTCAGCTGTAAACAATATTTATGCTTTCTCTGATTTCTTCAATGGGTAAAGGTGCAGTTTTTAGTGGAGGCTGTGAGGTAGTTGTGTGGAAACTAGGAAGCCAGGTGGGTCAGCCTTCTTACCTTAGTCATGGCAGAAGTAGGCTGAGTATGCCTGTCAGGGCAGTTTATCCTGACATCTCTCTTGGTTATTACTAGTGGATTGATTCTTGGGCCACCAGATGGCTTTCACAGGTGCTGCTAAGGGTAACTGTGGGTCAGTTGAGCAGGTTCTCAAGCCTTTGGGCAGCTGGAATGATGTAAACAATGGCAGTAGCATTGATGGAATGACCCTCTAGGTTCCAAGCATTGTGGGCTGGTGTTGGTGGTGGGTGTAGTACAAGGTGACTATCCACTGCCACCAGACACACTGCTTTTAGGCTTCTCTACTATCTGTGGCAGCAGGACCTCAGTGCCACATAGAAGAGGGGAGGGACACTGCCCTTTGCATAAATAAAGTATCCATATATTTTTCACATACATTAATATAATTTTTTATTTTAACTTAAAGTCATAAACATAAGTTTTATTTTGTAATACCAAATAATTTAAATTTTTATATATTTATATAATTAGTGTTAAATAAGTTGAATATTTTTCATATTTTTGTTGTGTTCATCCTACTGCCTATTTTCTCTTATAGTTACAACTGAAAAATAAAATTTCATAATTATTTCTTTCACATGTCTGAAAAATTTATTTCCACTTAAATTTTATTTTCCCAGTAGGCTTGTATAATCTGTAAAGTTATCATTCTGAACAACAAGTCAGTGTTCTCATGCCTCAATTTCTTCAAGGGAGTACAAAATAATTAATATTCAAGACTCCAAAACACTTATCTGTGTATTACTGTCTTCACACTTCATTGTTATTCTAAAACACTCTTTTGTGTCTAGTAGAAGTTAAAGAAGCCAATCCTTGTCTCATAAGAATCCACAGCATAAGATAATACTGAATTATTTCGGTGTTTTACAATCCTTTGTTCCAGCATATGGAATAATTTTCTAGCTTGCTGACCTAGTAGCCTGGATTTCTAATGTTTTAGGAAAAGATAATAACAGAAGGCCAAATAATTTTGAGATTTGTTCTAGTATCATTTTGACCAAGACTTTTGGTCAGATATCTCATTCCATTATGTAACTTAGTGTGACCTAAGCTGATGGTCAAAACTCTGTAACTGTTAAGCTGACTGATAATATCTTAGTTTTATCTAATAATATACAAGAGGACATGAGTTTTACATTTCTTATAACAGCAATAACTTTCTCAACTTTTATTTCTCTGATCCTTTGGAAATATTTCTTTTGACTTTGAAGATAGGCAAGAAATATTTTTGATGCCGAAAACAGGAAGAAAAAAAACCTAATGAAGTTCTTTTTTTTTTTTTTTAAGTTTATAGATCTGATTCCTTTGGTGTGAAGACTAATGAGTAAAATGAGTAATTGTCTTTCCTAACTCTCCATTTCACCTTTATGTGTGCAACAACTAATTGTTATGGCTTCTAAGCAATAGAGAGAAGAAGATAAAGATCATTGTTTAAAAAGGTTTAGGCCCATCAAAGAGCAATGAAATGCATTGTACTCCAAGATAGAAAAATATGACTGTACCAAACACATGGATGACATCAAATTGAACAAAAATATAAAGTAAACAGATAATTAAACACATGCATTATCTATTGATGCTTAACTACAATAGATGCATTCCAAGAATAAAGGCATAGTTAATACTCTGAAGGCTTCAAATAAAACCTCGAATATCAAGAGCTGCCCAAAGTATCAAAGACGTTCTAAAATAGTTTGTTAGTTAAAAATTTTTGTGACCACAGTATGTTTAACTAATATGACAGTTTAATAAATGCAATGATTTTACATGGAGTCATTGATCAGTCAGATCATAATGACTGACTGAAGCACAGTTTATGGAGAAAGAAATATAAGAGATAAGATTGTCCAGGTTATCCTAGAGAAAAAGCCTTTAAATATACTATGAGATGCCTTTGACACTAATGCCAGATGTGATGATATTCTGTCATCTTTCTTGTGTAGAAAGACTGAATAAAACAATCTTTATAGTTCAAAAATGTCTTCCAAAGTTCTTACAATTATACCTGGAGTCTAAAGAGTCGAATTCCATTGCAAATTGGAAACCAGAAGCCATATTAGATCTTGGCTCTTTGATTTTTTTCACGAGAGTCGTCTCATACCTCCTTCTCCGTTTTGCAGATGAGGAAAATGAGGCTTGTATATCTAAATTACTTTCATATTGCAAAAAAAGAAATCAAAATGAGACTTGAACTGAAGACTCTTTACTTCTAAGTCCTGGGCTTGTGCAGTGAATCATAAAAACTAACTTCTGACATTAAGTAGTTTTGGTGCTCTTGGATAAGTTTCTTCCCTTCTCTGAATTTCAGCTATAAGGTTGGGGGTGAAGACAGTTTAAACGGGCCATGAATTCAGCCAAAAAGAATTTATTGAACACTTGTTATATACCAGGCAGTTTGGAGGCACTGAATTTATAGCACTGAATGAGACATATGTTGTCCAAAGCTTCATGAAACTTGGATTCTAGCAGGGAGAGGAGATCTCAATGAATAAATAAATAGGCAGACATGCACATAAATCATAGCTACTATACAGATAATGAAAATACGTTCTAAAGGATTAAATGGGTATCTACTCTAAATTAGGTGATTAGGAAGGTCTCTCTGAGGAAATGACATTTAAAATTGGAAAACATATATGTGTACATATATATTTTTTTTCTGCATCCTAATATTAACTAATTTAATCCCCAAAACAATTTCATGTGGTACATGCTATCACGCTAATTTCACAGATAAAAAAACTGAAATACATAAAACTGAATTGACCAGCCCAATAAGTATCAGGGCAGAGTTTCACACTCAATTGGCATAGCACCCAAATCTATGCTCTGTTGCTTTTTGATCAAGCTGAGGCTTATGGCAAAAAGGATTCAACCATACAAAGATTAGGAAAATAGAACAATTCAGGAAGAGAAAACAGCCTGTGCAAAAGCCCTGGAAAAGAATTAAAGTTTAGTGTATTTAAAGAGCATAAAATAAGCCAAGAAGTATAGAGAAAAGCAAGTAAGGAAGACAGTAATAGGATATGCTTGGAGAGATAAACAGGGTACAGAGTATGATGAATTAGGTACCTTAAAAAGTTGATTAGCTTTTTGCAGGTTAGAAAGTGTTTTTGCAAAGGTTATCACATGTAAACCCCACATCATTCTTATGAGTGGGTACTTTATCGTCATGCATATTTAAGATTAAGAAACACATGCTTTGAGAGGTACAATGTTTCATATTAGCTCACAGAACTAGCAATGGAGGGTCTGAGTCTCAAATTCAATTTTTCATATCTTTAGGTTTAGTAATCAACTTATAAATGTAATGCTGACGATAGAGTAATATATTTAAAAATTGACTTCACAGTATTATATTAGACAGTGGCAAAAGTCTTCTTCTGATCTAACATTTTATAAAATCATTAAGAAAACAGCCAATGCTGAAGATAAGAAGGAAACAGTAGTTTAACTCATTTACTCTTTTGGCAACTTTAACTCTGGTTTCCCAATTTTCACTATGCACAAATTACTCTGAAACATCCTTTTGATCTCTTTCTTCCATTTTAATTTGTTTTTTTTTCTTTGTCCCTTCCCAAACCCAGAAAGAAATATGAGGGAAATTGGAATACTTTTTAAATTAAAGTCTATGACTGAGCAAAAGGAATGTCTCTAATATGTTAAATTTCTATGATTCTAGGCATTTAGTTTATGTAGGCAAAAAAGACAATCTTATCAGTACTATCACAAACCTATTAAAAAAGGGCAGAGTTGAAACTTGGATTTGAGGCAGAAAAATCCCTTTCCACTCTAAATTATTATTATACTAACTCATAATAGTCTAAATGAGTGAGAACTAGGAACTAAGCAATGTAGCATAGTGGGGAAGGTGAATATATGCTTTGTTATATACAAATCAACATACCAGAGCCAGTTTTATTTAAAATAAATTATTTTCATCTTTTTTGTGATTGAATATGGGGAGGTATAACCTGATTCAAATGGCCTAAGTTCCAGATTTTGTAGAGTTATATTAAGAGTTAACAAATGGTTAAAAAACAAAACAAAAACTCTTTCAGACACCACTTAGGAACCCAGAATTGAGAAAAGGAGTAGGTTTCAGTGGGAGAAGTACTAGCCTAGGAATCAGGAGATTTGGAAAATTTTCTCCAAAAGTACTTACTGAAAGATCTTGGACAAGGTGAAAACATACATGCAAAAAAAACCAAACATGTTCATAGACAATTGAGAATACAAGGAGCAGTAAAGTTAGTATAAAAACAAACCACTCATATTACTACCAATGCCATTAATCTCTTGAGAAAATAGTGAAGCTTGTGCCATTTGTCACTTACATTCTTCCATACTTCTTTTTTAAGACCTTTTCCAAAATGTGATGTGATACATCTAAAGGCACCATACACAGATTCAATTTGGATATGCTCCTTGGCAGAATGTAGGATAGGCACCCACAAAAATGTAGCATTTTAAAATAAAAAATTATGAACAACTTTTTTATTGAACAGAAATACGTTGATCACAAGAAAAATCTTTCAACAATATAACTAAACCACTGTCTGTTTCTTTCAAAGATTCCCAAAACTTCAAATATTGCTAGTAGCTAAGAAACGTCAGCTTACAGTGTGGTAACTCTTGTTTGCCAAAGAGTGTAAAGAATGCATGAAGATGATTTCAATAAGCTTTTTCTAGTTAGTATAACTTTTAGCAGAACAATTGGTCACTGTGAACTGTTACCACCAAGAGACTTTTATTCAAACCGTAAGATCAAATTCATAGCTTGGGGGGAAAAAACATCAACACATTGTTTTTCTACATATCAGGATAATCAGTTAATATATCAGACAAACATTCCCTTTTCTAGCAAATTGTTGCAAAAATTCACAAAACTCTTTAAAATAATATAAACTTATTTTTCATTAGAGTTTTTTCTTAAATTTTATTATAAAGATGTGGGGTGCAATTCATGGTTAGGTATATAGACATTGATCATGCAGGTGTCCTTGTTGATGAGGTATGCCCCTCCCTCCCTTAGAAGTTTCCCTCAAATGCCAATCCCACTCCCCTCCCCTGACAGTTTCCCACTACTGCCAATCACTTTCTTATAGTATTATAATTGTTCAAGGTCCTCTTATGAGTGAGAACATATGGATTTCTGTTCTTTGTTTCTGTAATAAATCATTGAGTATGATTGACTCCAAATCCATCCAGGTTGCTGCAAAGTTCATATATTTGTCCTTCTTTATGGCTGCGTAATATTCCATTGTATATATGTATCACATTTTTTTTATCCAGTCCAGCTTCAATAAGCAACATGGTTGGTTACATGTCTTTGCTATTGTGAATAGAGCTTCAACAAACATACGTGTGCAGGTATCTTTTTTGTAGAATAATTTGAGTTCCTCCGGGTATATTCCCAATAGGGGAATTGCTGGGTCATACGGAGGTCAATTTCTAGTTCTTTGAGAAATCGCCACACTGTTTTCCAAAGAGATTGTGCAAGTTTGCATTCCCACCAGCAGTGTAGAAGTGTTCCTTTTTCTCCACATCCTCACCAGCATCTGTTGTTTGTTTTACTAATGATGGCCATTCTTCCTGGGATTAGGTGGTATCTCAGTGTGGTTTTGATTTGCATTTCTCTGATGATGAGTGAGGCTGAGCACTTTTTCATGTGTCTATTGGCTGCCAGTATATCTTCTTTTGAGAAGTGTATATTCATGTCTTTTGCCCACTTTTTAAAGCAGCTGTTTATTTTTTGCACATCTAGGATCTACAAGGAACTCGCTACGGTTTTAATGACCCAATATATTATCGCCTTCTTCAGTAAGTGCATTTGAAAATTGTTTCTTCATTATAATAAGATTCTACCCTTATTAAAAAAGAATTTAAAATGCTTGCCCCAAACACCAGAAATCATTATATCAATCTGATAAAGACGAAAATCCTGTACATTGGAAAATTATCAGTTAAAAGAAAAGTACAACCCACAAGTAAGTTCATGGAAGCTTTTATATTTTCTGCAGTTTTTGCTAATTTGCTATATTTTAGTACTATAATAAAAACAAAGTTTATAGTTATTGCCCTCAATTTTATAAAGTTACTGCAGCACAGTACCAAAGCCAGACTTAGAGACAGTCAAAAAAATGGATACTTTATGTGATCTGATTTGAGAATTACTGAATATTTCACCACTCATATTTCATTACTGATTTACAATTTAGATACCTTAGGGGCTCTTATTTTAGGATGTAAGTTACCTGAGCCAATGTGTGAGGAAGATTTAGAGAACTGTAAAATTTCTCTAGTAACACATGCACAAGAATTAATAAATTACATTAGCACAAGAGTACACATTGACAATTTAGTAGAAATATGGCTATTGGCAAGTACATTTTGGAGAAGTACAGGGAGGTGGAGTGTGGAAAAGCCAAGCAAGGCAGCATGTAAATTAGATCTGGTGGAGAGTGAAATTTGGTGACTAGTAGACCTTTTGTTATTTCGCTTTTAAAAAGACAATCATTATAAGTTATGTGTTCATTGCAACATTTTTTAGCAATGCAACAATATGTAAAATAACGAAATTCCTGAGATTCTCTTCCCTTTCCTAATTTTATTCACCGGGGATACTTGTCATCTTTTATAGTTCAGAGTGTGTACATTAGCTCGTAGACTTTAGTATTTATCTGCAAACACAGAATCGTGTTAAGGAAAGATTCCTGCATTTACACAACTGCCTACTGACCACTGACCCTCGTACCTAGAAAATTGACAATATGCATATTTTTTCTCCTTTAATCACAAGAAGGAAACCCAAAACAAAATCAGTAAGAAGCTGAAATCTAGTATTCATCGTTTTTTGTTTGTTTGTTTGTTTTTGTTTTTGTTTTTACATAAGCAGAGTATACAGAGCAACCAGCAACTTCATTGGAGACCTAAGTAATCTCACTGGTGTCTATAACGTATGGGTGCTCAGGTAAATAGGGACATAACCAGGACCTTTGTGTAGTTCCACCATCCTCTTCAATGTTGCTAAGCAAACTGCTTTAAAAGTATCCTGATGATTAAACATTTACCACAAACCAAAAAATGTCACTAGGGCAAGTTTTGTAGTAAAATAACTAAGAGAATGATTATAGCAATAGCTTTGGAGGGCAGCTGGAAAGAGATCATGTTAAAATGAAGCTTTAAAAGCTCTGTGAGCCAATGGGAAATACAGACATGAAAGATAAGATGATACTTCATTAGCTACACATAATTATAATTTTGATTGCCTGTAGAAATAGCTCTCAACATATTAAACAATCATATGCAATTTAATTGAATTTTGTATTGCACGTCTTCTTCAATCTTTATTGAATAATTAACTGATTGCTTGTATTGCTGCACTTAAAGAAATGTCTAATTTTTAAATTAAAATGTTGCAAAAGTTCACACCAACTTCTAGCAAGCTAAGAGTATATAAAAAGAAAAAAAAAATAGCCAGTATTAGAGAAAGTAGAATTAATTAAGCTGATTTATAAGGCAAAAATAATTTTATTTTATTAAACTTCACTGAAGTCTTCTGCGTTTGATACCTAATGGATTGAGCACATACTCTTAATTTTTCACAATGTATGAAATATTCAAGCACTTAAAAAAACATCACAAAGGATACCTGGTCCTATTCCAGGGGAGTTGAGGGCCAGTTGGAGGCCCAAACATCACCTGAGTGCATCCTACTTGTGTAGTTAATACTTACTTTTACCTCACATCTCTATAATAAAATAAAATTTAATTTAAAAAGAAAAACAAGCATTTTAACATTCAATATAATAGATATAAGACAAACTTACCTGAAGTGTTAAATATTTACAGTCCCTAAGTAACCACAAAATAGTGTGTGTGTTATGTTTACAGTGTTTCATGTGGCTATTAAATTACTCTCTCTTGTTTCTTTCAGAAGCACCTAATATAAAATAGCACATGTTTCCCATTATTTTAAATGTAATGGGTATTGTTGGACATGTTTAAATAATATATTCATCTCTAAACAATTTAAAATGAAAACTTGACATAACTACTGTCTGACAAAAATAGGCAAAAATTCAGTTACCACTAAAATACAACAAATTTCCTCTGTATCAACTGGAAATTTCACTCAGTACTTCAAAAGAGTTTAAAACCATATGTTTCTTTTGAAAGAAGAAAAGCACAGAACAACATGAAGGCAACTGAGGCAAAGAGAACCCCAAACTTAACACTCAAAAGCAAAAGCAACAATTTTCAACATATGTATTTCTCATTAACAAAACTGGAGAGCATGAATCTTATTTTTTTCATAATAGTATTAATGGACTAGGCATTCATTTATTTTCTCAAATTATATGTACTTTTTCCTTTTCTTTTTTTTGTTTACTTCATCTAACAATAATTAGACTGGTCTTTTTTTTTTTTTTTTTTTTGAGTTGGAGTCTCTTACATGCTAAATTTAGGACACATTACTATACTTGATTTTATGATTGATACCTGCAAGTATAGTAATGTGTCCTAAATTTAGCATGTCTTCACTAAAATTCAAATGATAATTATAAGCATATACAAGGCATGTAAATTTTATTTTTTATTCGACATGTCTATTCTTTTGTTCACTGTATACCAATATGGCTTCTGACCCCACCAAAAATACAGGACAAACTGATACCGGAATGCACTTTTGTGAATCCAGCTCTCCTTTTACTTTTATGTACTGCCCTATGCTTTTTTGTGGATACTTATTTTTTGGTTCTGTATTAGATTAACTTCATATTTTGTCATTTCATTGTACCCAAGGCTAACACATCATGAAATTTAATAATAACTAATAAAAAATAAGCCATTTGTAACTCAAATGTTGAAGTGTAGAAAAATTACTACTTTACAAAAATATTGTAAAATAGTAAATTTTGTAATTGTAATAACACATTTTATTAAATTCTTTTAGACAACTTACTTATTGAAGATAAAAATTTTATCTATTCAATAGCAAAAACATGGAGCCAACCATACTGCCCATCAAAAGTGGACTGGATAAAGAAAATGTGGTACATATATACAACAGAATGTAATGCAGTCATAAAGACAAGCAAAATTATGGATTTGAAGCAACTTGGATGGACTTAGGATCTATAATACTCAGTGATCTGTAACAGAAACAAAAATCTGAGTACTACATGAACTCAGGAGATCCCGAACAATTATCATAATATTATAAGAAAGGGATTCGCAGTAGTGGGACACTACCGGGGGAGGAGGGGACACAAAACATGAATTAGGGTACCCAATCTCAAATCAAGCAAAGTGGGAACCAAGAGGAGCCCAAACTTTACCTATATGATGACAACTAATGTACCTAACCTTGAATTGCACTCCACATCTTTAAAATAAAAAAATTAAAATTTTATCTGTTGATCCACGCTTTATCAAAGACGCAAAGTGTTGTTTAAAAAATATGTAAGCTCTAAAGGATTTATAAACAACTCAGACTTGTACCTCCAATTCATTATCTTTATTACTCAGACGTTGTGCCACAGATCAGTGCTCCAGATATTGCTTTGACTCATTATCTGAAATGACAGAATATGTTGGTGTTAAGTAAATACTGATAGGTTATTTTCCTGTATAGCTTAATCTTAATAGTCTCTACTTGTTCAGTACATGCAAGTGAAAATTAGGCAGGAACTGATCCTCTGACCAACACATTGTCCCAACTACACAAGAAACTCTATTAATTTTATGGAAAAATATAAAATTGAAATATATTTCACAACACTTAAGTTTATATTCTGTCTCACAGACGTGCTAATAAAATGAACAGAATGAGATAAATATACATTAATGTAATTTTTATTAACTTATAAATGAGAAAACTAAATCACTAGCTAAATCTTAATTTATGACAAAAGCCACTTCACATTTCTTATGTATATTCCTTCATTTAAGCAATTTGTTTTTACTTGAAAAGAGTTCTCTGAAGATGTACTGCAAAAAAAAAAATAGTGAAATTCTCATATCTGGAAATAGTGTTTGAAAAAAAGACTAAGATAATACTTTGTATAATTCTATTTTGATTGAGGAGAATAGGATGCAGCTGGGAATTTCTCAAAAAGAATATAGGCATACCTTTTGGAATGAGCATAATGGCAGACAGACAACCAGTAAGTCAGTTAATTCATACTATACTGAATGGGTTCTAGTAAGAGCAATGAGAAAGTTAATGTCTTTTTCTACAAAAATTACATTTATTTCCTTTTGTAAATAAAGTAACAGGAAATTGAAATATTCAACAATTAAACTTTTACTCTGAAATATTTTTAAAAGAGTTAAGTTATTTTTGGAAATTAAAAACACTCATTTTCTGAAATAATTTTCCATGATTGTATTCAAGTAGACCATTTTACTTTAAAAATTATAAATATGGTTTGATCCATTTTGCAATGAAACCATGTTCTTTTTTATTGAAAGTAAACACATGGACACACTGAGAGTTCTTTATGAACCCATTTTAGAAAAAAAAGTGCTCTTTTTAAAAATTTTTATTATAAATATGTGGGGTACAATTCAGGGTTAGGTATATAAACATTGATCATACGGGTACCCTTGTTGATGAGGTATGTCCCTCCCTCCCCTAGCAGTTTCCCCCCAACTGCCAATCCCAGCCCCCCTCCAGTTTCCCTCTACTGCCAATCACTTTCTAATAGTATTATAATTCTTCAAGTTCTGCTTATTAGTGAGAACATATGGAACTCTGTTCTTTGTTTCTGTAATAGATCACTGAGTATGATCGACTCAAATCCATCCAAGTTGTTGCAAAGTCCATATATTTGTCCTTCTTTATGGCTGCATAATATTCCATTGTGTATATGTACCACATTTTTTTTATCCAGTCCAGCTTTGATGGGCAGCATGGTTGGTTCCATGTTTTTGCTATTGTGAATAGAGCTGCAACAAGCATACGTGTGCAGGTATCTTTTTTGTAGAATGATTTGAGTTCCTCCGGGTATAATCCCAACAGGGGAATTGCTGGGTCATATGGAAGATCAATTTCTAGTTCTTTCGGGAATCATCACACTGTTTTCCAAAGAGGTTGTGCTAGTTTGCTTTCCCACCAGCAGTGTAGAGGCGTTCCTTTTTCTCCACATCCTCACCAATATCAGTTGTTCCTTGTTTTATTAATGATCGTCATTTTTACTGGGGTTAGGTGGTATGTCAATATGATTTTGATTTGCATTTCTCTGATGATAAGAGATGCTGAGCACTTTTTCATGTGTCTGTTGGCTGCCCGTATATCTTCTTTTGAGAAGTGTCTATTCATGTCTTTTGCCCACTTTTTAATGGGGCTGTTCGTTTTTTTCCTTTAGGCGTGTTTGAGTTTCTTGTAGATCCTAGATGTTAGGTCTTTGTCAGATATACAGTTGGAAAATATTTTTTCCCATGCTGTGGGATGTCTCCCTGCTTTCTTGATGGTTTCTTTTGCTTTATAGAAACTCATTAGTTTAATGATGTTCCACTTGTCTATCTTATTTCTTAAGGTATGGGCTTTTAGGGTTCTGAATAAGAATTGGTTTCCAGTTCCAATTTCCACAAGAGTGTCTCCTGCATTTTCTAAGATTTTTATAGTTTCAGGTTTTATGTTTAGTTCTTTGATCCATTTAGAGTTAATTTTTGTGTATGGTGATAGGTAGGGGTCCTGCTTCAATCTTCTGCATGTGATCAGCCCGTTATCCCAGCACCATTTACTGAATAGGTTCTCCTCTCCCCAGTGATTGTTGTTGGGAGGCATTGTCAAAGATGAGTTGGTTGAGAAATTAAGGGTTTGCTTCTGGAAGCTGTATTCTGCTCCATTAGTCTATATGCCTCTTCTTGTACCAATACCAGGCTGCTTTGATGACAGTAGCCTTATAGTAAAGGTTGAAGTCTGGAAGTATGATACCTCCTGCTTTGTTTCTTTTGCTATGGATTGTTTTGACTATTCGTGGTCATTTATGTTTCCATATGAATTTGTTTTGTCATTTCCAGGTCTGAGAAGAATGATGTTGGTAACTTAATGGGTATTGTGTTGAATCTGTCGATTGCCTTTGTTAGGATGAATATTTTAACAATGTTGATTCTTCCTATCCATGAGCATGGAATATTTTTCCATTTGTTTGTGTCTTCTTGGATTTCTTTGAGCAGTGCTTTATAGTCCTCATTGTAAAGGTCTGGTTAGTAAGATGCCAAGGTATTTCTTTTGTGTGTGTGTGTGTGTGTGTGTGTGTGTGTGTGTGTGTGTGTGGCTATTGTGAATGAGATTGTGCTTGTTGGTAGTGTATAGGAATGTAACTCTCTTTTGCACATTTATTTTGTACCTTGAGACTTTGCCAAAGTCCTTTATCAGTGCAAATGGGTTTTTGACAGATTCTCCTGGATTTTCAAGGTGTAGAATCATATCATCAGTAAAGAAGGGTAACTTGATTTCCTCTTTTTCTTTTTGGATATCCCTGATTTGCTTGTCTTGTCTAATTGCCCTAGCTAGGACTTCCAACACAATATTGAACAAGAGCGGTGAGAGTGGGCTTCCTTGTCTTGTTCCAGTTTTCAGGGAGAATGTTGCCATTGTCCATTTAGCAACATGTTAGCTGTGGGTTTATTGTAGATGGCATTTACTATTTTGAGATATGTTCCTTCTATACCTAGGTATTTGTGGGTTTTTATCAAGAAGGGACGTTGGATTTTATCAAAAACTTTTTCTGTCTCTAATGATATAATCATGTGGTTCTTGTTTTTACATCTGTTGATGTATTTAATTACATTTATGGTCTTGCAGAGGTTGAACCAGTCCTGCATCCTAGGTATGAAGCCTACTTGGGCATGGTGGATGATTTCTGAGATGTGCTTTTGGATCTGATTAGCTAGAATCTTGTTGAGGATTTTTGCATCTATGTTCATAAGGGATATTGGTCTATAGTTCACTTTTTTTGTTGGATCTTTGCCTGGTTTGAGTATCAGTGTGATCTTAGCTTTGTAAAATGATTTAGGGAGAATTCCATGTTTCTCAATTGCCTGGAGTACTTTGAATAGGATTGGTATCAGCTCCTCCATGTACATTTTGTAGAATTCTGCTGGAAAGCCATCCGGTCCAGTGCTTTTTTTGGAGGGTAGTTTTCTTATGCCAGAGTCAATTTCCCAGGTTGGTATTGGTCTATTTATTGTCTCAATGTCTATGTTCATTGTAGAAATGTTATAAAGTACAGAAAAGCATTTTAAAAACAAGGATTAGAAATAGCCATTATCTTAACACTCAGACATATGACTACTGCTGACATTTTCTGTATATATTTCTGTATATAGATATATAATTCTGCTGGAAAGCCACTTGGTCTAGGGGCTTTTTTTGTAGGTAGCTTTCATATGACAGAGTCACTTTCCTGGGTTGTTATTGATCTATTTAGTGTCTCAGTGTCTTCTTGTTTCAACCTGGAGAGATTGTGTGATGTCATAAAGTCTTCCATTTCATTTAGGTTATCAAGTTTGTTTCCAGGTGTCCACTTTCATCATTCATATTCAACACAGTCATGGAAGTCTTAGCTACAGCAATCAGTCAAGTTCAAGAAATAAAGGCATCCACACTGGGCAAAATGGAAATCTAATTTGTTCCTCTTTTGGGATGATATTTTCTTAAATATAGAAACATCTAAATATTCCACCAAAAATGAGTAAATCTGAGAAACAAATTTAGCAAAATTACAGGATATAAAAATCAACATTTAAAAACATCAGTGACATTTCAATGTATCAATAATAAACTAGCTGACAAAGAAGTGAATATTGCAATCCCATTTGTGATAGATACTAAAAATTAAAAAAAAAAACTAGAAATAAATTTAACCAAAGTGAAAGATGTGTACACAAGAACTTCAAAACTTTGATGAAAGAAATTGAAGAGGGAACAGACAAATGGAAATATATTTCATGCTATTGATAGGAAGAATGAGTATTCTCAAAATGAAAATACTACCCAAAGCAATCTACTGCAATCCCAATGAAAATCCCATAATATTTTTCACAGAAATACAAAAAAGCACACTTAGAATTTGCATGGAGCCAAAAAAGACCTTAAATAGCCAAAGCAATCCTGAGCAAAAAGAACAAAATTACAGGACTCACATTACTTGATTTTATTTTATTTTTTATTACTTGATTTTAAAATATATTGCAAGACTATAATGACCAACGTGGGCCAGGATCAGTGGCTCAGGCTGTAATCCCAGAACTTTGGGAGGCTGAGGCGAGTAGATTGGCTCAGCCCATGGGTTCAAATCCAGCCCGGGCAACTTGGCAAGACCTCGTCTCTGAAATAAATAAAAAATTAGCTGAGTGTGGTAGTGTGCACCTGTAGTTCCGACTACTTGGAAGGTGGAGGCAGAAGGATCGCCAGAGTCCAGCAGGTTGATGCTGGGTTGGCCGTGAGTGTCCAATGACACTCCAGCCTGGGCATCGGAGTGAGGCTCCAACTCAAAATAAAATACAGTAACCAAAATAACATGATGTTGGTTTAAAAACAGACACATAGACCAATGAAATAGAACAGAAAACTCAGCAATAAGTCCATATGTTTGCAACCATTTAATTTTTGACAAAAATGCCAAGGAAATACAACGGGAGCAAGACACCCTCTCCAATAAATGGTACTGGGAAAATTGTACATTCACTTGAAGAAGAATAAAACTAAACCTTTATTTCTCACCATATAAAAAATAACTGAAAATAGATTAAAGACTTAAATGTAAATCCCAAAACTATAAAAATACTAAAAATAGGGTAAGCACTTTAGGACACTGGTTAGCTGAAGAGTTCATCGTTAAGATCTCAAAAGTGTATGCCACAAAAACAAAAATAAACAAATGAGTCTTAATTAGACTAAAACACTTCTGCACAAAAAAAAATAACTGCGAAGAGACCACCTGTTAAATGAGAGAAAATACTTTCAAACTATTTAACATGAGATTAATAACCAGAATATATAAAGAGATCAAGCAATTCAACACACAAATGCACACACAACATTAAAATGTGGGCAAAGGAAGTTAAGGGACTTTTCTAAAAAGATGACATAATAATGGCCAACAAGTATATGAAACAATGCGCAAAATTATTTAATCATCAGGGAAATGCAAATCAGAACTATAATGAGATATTTTCCTACTCCAGTTTGTTGGAAGCCAACATCTATAACTACATGACTGAGGTCTATAAAGGCCCACCTGAAAGATCACCTCTAACAAGCAACACCTATAATATTGGCGTGTGATTAGTGACCAGTGTGCATACATGGCAATAAAACTTATAAGTAAATCTCTATACACCTGATGGAAAGTTGCACAGCAGAATTATTTTATATGACCTTGTCCCTTCTAAGTTGTACTTCTTTCTAGATATTTTCAAACTTATATTTCCTGGTAGACTGGTTAGTCAGCTCTTGTTCCCGAAAGCAGTTTCCCCTAGAGCTAAGATTAGAAACTAAATTACCATAACAGTTTTATCGCCCTGCCTCTAGCCAGGCAGAATGTTTTTTCTAGTTTCGTTACATACCAAAACTCTATTTGCTTCAGCCCGTGGCCATCGTCATGGCGGCCATGCATTTCCTTGTTCAAGAGTGTGACAACTACTATTTGATTTTTAGAGTAGACTTGTTAGGATAAAATATATACATATACACTTATAGTTGCATTTACATTTTATAGTATATTTGAGTAAATTTATGCTTGCTGTTTTGTTTCCTTTTGCTACATTATTCAAATATAATAGTTACTATACAATTTATAAAAGAATTAATGATAAGGTATTAGCTTAATAGGATATAGCATAATATTAAAGGTCAATGATTAGATTATATAAAAATTAAAGTTTAAACATAGGAAATTCATTTAAGTCATGGTAAGACTAATTGTTAATTGTTATAGAATTACATATTGTTAATTGTTATAGAATAATTAATTGTTATAGAATTACAGGACACTACGTTGAATCATAATAGATTAATAGAATAACTAAGTCATTTAAGTAAACTTATAGATTATAGTATAGTATTAAGTTGATAATATTAATCATTAAAAATATTAGGAGTCAGTAAATTTGGATTTAACTTAGAAAAGTTTTTGTATTAATCAGGGTTTGGAACAAAGAGTATAATATGAATGATTTATTGAACATTATGGAAAACACTTTGAACAATCTGTATTGAAATTGTGCACCTGTGATTTTTTTTTTTTTTTTTTTGAGTTGGAGTCTCACTCTGTCACCCAGACTGGAGTGCAGTGGCCGCTCCCGGCCACCGCAGCCTCGACCTGCTGGGCTCCGGTGATCCTTCCGCCTCAGCCTTCCGAGTAGCCAGAATCACAGGCATGCGCTACCACGCCCAGCTGATTTTTTGATTTATTGTAGCGATGAGGTCTCGCTGCCCAGGCGGGTCTTGAACCCGCGGGCTCAGGCAATCCACTCACCTCAGCCTCCCAAAGGCGCGGGATTACAGGCTGAGCCACCGAGCCCAGCTGCATCTGTGATTTTAACGTAAGTTTTGTGAAGCACGTCATGCATCATGGAATTGTAATTGTTTGCTTGGAACTTGCAAGTCTCGTGATGGTCTTGTGATGTATAGTTTGTAAAGCGCAATATGCATGGAATTTGTACGCCCCCAGCAAGTGATTATCACACTGCTGGAGGGTATAGAAAATGGTATATAAGTTGGAAGGAGTCCGAATAAAATTTGGACTCAGTCCTGATCAGACTGATCCCAGAAGAGCTGCCTCCGAGTGGTTTCTTCTCGCCATCTTGACTTTCCGGTGCGGGTCCTAACCCTCCCTCAGGTCGGAGCAGGTCTCCGACACCAGTTAGAATGGCTATTATCAAAAATACAAAAATAACAGATACTGGCAGGGATGCGAAGAAAAGGAATAACCTATACTGATTGTGGAAATGTAAAGTAGTACAGTCATTATGAAACATAATATAAATATTTCTCAAAAAACCAAAATAGAGATGCTACCATCTCCAGAAATCTTATGACAAGGAAAGCAAATCAGTACATCAAAGGGATGCCTGCACCCCCTTGTTTATTGCAGGACTAGTCACAATAGCAGCAATATGGAATCAACCTAAGTGTCCATTAAGAGACAAATGAATAAAGAAAATGTGATATATATATTGAATATTCAGCCAAAAAAAGAATGAAATCCTGTCATTTGCAGCAACACGGATGGAACTGGAGGTCATTATGTTAAATGAAATAAGCCACACAGAAAGACAAATATCACATGTTCTCAACCCATATGAAGGACATAAAAAAATGAATCTCATGGAGGTAGAGAGAGGAATGATTGTTGTTAGAGGCTGGGAAGACAGTGGTGGGGATTTAATAGGAGGTTGGCTAATGGGTGAAAACGTGCAGTTAGATAGATGGAATAAATTCTAGTGCTTAGCCAGGCTCGGTGGCTCAGCCTGTAATCCCGCGCATTTGGGAGGCTGAGGTGAGTGGATTGCCTGAGCCCGTGGGTTTGAGACCCACCTGGGCAGCGAGACCTCATCTCTACAATAAATCAAAAAATCAGCCGGGCGTGGTAGCGCATGCCTGTAATTCCAGCTACTTGGAAGGCTGAGGTGGAAGGATCACCGGAGCCCAGCAGGTCGAGGCTGCGGTGGCCGGGAGCAGCCACTGCACTCCAGTCTGGGTGACAGAGTGAGACTCCAACTCAAAAAATAAATAAATAAATAAATAAATAAATAAATAAAATGAAATTCTAGTGCTTTACAGCAGTGAAGGGTGGCTATAGTTAAAAACAATGTATCATGTATTTCAAAACAGCTAGAAACGAGATTTGATATTTTCCCAACAATGATAAATGTTGGAGGTGTGATAGATAACCTAAATAATTTGATTCCTACACATTGTGTGTATTTATCAAAATATCATGTATGCTTCATAAGTATGTAAAATTATGTAGCAATTTAGAAACAATTAAATATTTTCCACTCTGAAAAAAAAAAGAAAAATAATAGCATTGCAATTTTTAAAAAATCTCCAAGTATGCTAAACAGCAGAGGAAATAAGTGTGTTATTTATATTTGTGCCTGTCTTGGTAGACATTTTTAGCCTTATGTATGTAATAGACTAGCATATTTTTTCAAATTTCTATACCCTATCTTGGGAACAAATATTTTTGTTATACAAAAATAAATCCCTTGAATTCGCAGAAAAAGTAAAAAAAAAAATGACAATTCTTCTTAAGGCAGTTTGTAAACTGTGGAATTTTTGCTTATTATACCATTGTAATCCAGTCATATCTCTATGAACAATGAGGATGGCTATTTAGCAATGATAAGTTTCTCAGATTAGTTCTTAAAGCACAAATAGCAACAAATTGGTGGACTCATCCTGAACTTCAAAATGTATAAAAAATTAATGCTGCTATTAAGTTCAAATCTACAGAATGCTGCAAAGTATATATAATTTAAAGGAAAAATTCTCAACATGCCAAAGAATTTTTATATTTTAAAAATTAATAATACAAGTTGGATAGTTGAACTTAATTTGTTTTAAAGCGTTGTCATTAAAAACAAGTCCAATCAATGTCTTAAATAACAACTAAATTTTGGTTATTTGGTTTTTAAGGATCTATCCTCAAAACATTTTCTTTTTAAAAAAATTGTTGACAAAACAGTCTCACTACGTTGCCCAGACTGATCTTAAACTCCTGGGCTTAATCACCCTCCCTTCTTGGCCTCACAAAGTGCTGGGATTACAAGCTTAAATCACCATGCTCAGTCTCAAAATCATCTTCTATTTATCGAAGTAGCTAAGTAGCATTATTAAAATATCACACAGCCGGGCTCGGTGGCTCAGCCTGTAATCCCATGTCTTTGGGAGGCTGAGGTGAGTGGATTGCCTGAGCCCGCGGGTTTGAGACCCGCCTTGGCAGCGAGACCTCATCTCTACAATAAATCAAAAAATCAGCCGGGCATCGTAGCGCATGCCTGTAATTCCGGCTACTTGGAAGGCTGAGGCAGAAGGATCACTGGAGCCCAGCAGGTTGAGGCTGCGGTGACCGGGAGCGGCCACTGCACTCCAGTCCGGGTGACAGAGTGAGACTCCAACTCAAAAAACAAAGCAAAACAAAACAAAAAAAATCACACATTTTAATTAATAGCAATGAACTAATGTCAATTTCTCTGTTTTGATAAATGTACCATGAGGATGTAAGAGATTAACAATTGAGGAAAATGGTTTAGGACTATGCAGGAACTCTGTGCTAGCTTTGTAACTTCTTTAAAATCTAAAATTATTCCCATATAAAGAGATTATTTAAATTTATTCTTTTTTTAAACTTTCAAGATGTGGGCTACAGTTCAGCATCAGGTAGCTAAGTGGTCATTTTGTGCATGTAAAGTTTGGGCCTCCCTTTGACCCCCTCTTTGCCTGGTTTAAGTTCAGGTACCCTTATTGATTCTGTGTGTTTCACCTTCCCTGGCAGTGTCCCACTACTGCCAATCTCTTTCTTATAGTATTATGATAAAGGATAAATGTTCAGGGTCCGCTTATGAGTGAGAACATATGATACTCAGTTCGTTGTTTCAGTGATATATCACTCTAAATCCATTCAAATTGCTATGAAGTTCATAATTGTGTCCTTCTTTATGACTGTGCAATATTCCATCATGTATATATACCACCTTTTTTAAAACCAGCCCACTCTCGATGGGTAACACAGTTGGTTCCTTGTTTTTGCTATTGTGAATAATGCTGCAATAAACTTGCACGTGCAGATATCTTTTTTTATAGATTGATTCGAGTTCTTCTGGGTATATTCCCAGAAGGGAAATTGCTGGATCATATGGACAATGGATTTTTAGATTTTTTTAGGAATTGCCATACTATTTTCCTCAGAGGTTGTACTAGTTTGCACTTCCACCAATAGTGTAGAAGCATCCCATTTTTCCTGCGTCCTCTCCAGCATCTGTTGTTTTTTGATTTATTGATGATGCCTATTCTGACTGGAGTGAAGTGTTCTCTCAGTGAGGTTTCAATTTGCACTTCTTTGATGATTAGTGAAGCTGACCATTTGTTTTTTCATTTATCTATTCGCTGCTCATATGCCTTCTTTTGAGAAGTGTTTATCCATGTCGTTTGCCCACTTTTGAATGGGGCTTTTTTTTTTTTCTTTCTGCTCATTTGAGTTTCTTGTAGATCCTGGCTGTTAGGCCTTTGTCAGAAATGCAGTTGGCAAATGTTTTTTCCCATTCTGTAGGCTGTCTCCCCACTCACTTGATGCTTTATTTTGCTTTGTAGAAGCTTTTCAGTTTGATGAAGTCCAATTTGTCTATCTTTTCTCTTATGGCAGGGGCATCTAGGGTTTTGACCAGGAACTCGTTGCCAGTTCCAATTTCTGTAAGGGTGTCTCCTGCATTTTCTAAGATTCTTATAGTTTGAGGTTTTAGGTTTAGGTCTTCGATCCATTTAGAGTTGACTTTTGTGTATAGTGATAGGTAGAGTCCTGATTCAACCTTCTACACATGGTCAGTCAGTTTTCCCAGCACCATTTACTGAATAGGTTCTCCTTTCCCCAGTGGTTGGTGGTGGAGGCTTTGTCGAAGATGAGTTGGTTGAGAAATAGATGCTTTGCTTCCAGAATCTCTATCTTGTTCCATTGGTCTATATGCTTGTCCTTGTACCAATAACAGGCTGTTTTGATCATTTTAACCTTATACTAAAGCTTAACATCTGGAAGTGTGAAACTTCCTGCTTTTTTCTTTTGCTAAAAAATTTATTCTAGTAAATAAAACCTCCATTCTCTGAAAGAATGGGAGCCTTTCTTTATAAATAAAATTCCTAAGGTTGCATTAATTTGAAAATTCATAGAAAAATCAACACTATTTGAAAATAGTTTAAGTTGTTTGAGGGGGAGCAACGTAAGGGAAAAATAGGGAAAAACAGCCAAATCTAAAAAATAAACTCAAAATTCAGAAATCTCATGCCGCTCATACACATTTGTTCCCAGAGATGAAGTCCCAACTAAAGAGTATTCAGCATAAATTCAAAAATTAAAATTTGACAACAGTATTCGTTTCAAAAGCAGTGTCCCTTCCCTTAAAAAATACATCTTTGGACCCTTTGCAATCTAGAGTAATTATTTCTTTTTGGTATCTAGATGTTGTCTTGAACATTGTGTAATTCACTTACAACAGTTAAGATTCTTGGCAAAATTCTAACTCATTTTACCTTAATTCACATTTTAGAGAAAGCACTGCATTTTAACTCTGTCAGGAATCTCAATTTTCTTTTTTTTTTTTAACTTTTAATTTTTTTTATTTTAAAGATGTGGGATACAATTCAGGGTTAGATATACAAATATTCATTATGCAGGTACCCTTGTTAATGAGGTGTGCCCCCCTTCCCCAGGCAGATTCCGACTATTACCAATCCCACCTCCCCACCCCACATCCCCCCACAGTTTCCCGCTACTGTCAATTTTTTTCTTATAGTATTATGATAGTTGTTCAAGGTCCACCTATGAGTGAGAACATGTGATACTCAGTTCTTTGTTTTTGTGAAAGATCACTCAGTATTATAGACCCCAAGTCCATCCAGGTTGCTGCGAAGTTCATGATTTTGTTCTTCTTTATAGCTGCACAATATTCCATTGTGTATATGTACCACAATTTTTTATACAGTCCTCTTTTGATGGGCACCATGGTTGGTTTCAGGTTCTTGCTATTGTGATCAATGCTGCAATAAGCATATGTGTACAGGTATTTTTTTATAGCATAATTTGAGTTCTTCCAGGTATATTCCCAGTAGGGGGATTGAAGGGTCATATGGAAGGTCGATTTTTAGAACTTTTAGGAATCGCCACACTGCTTTTTCACAGAGGCTGTTCTAGTTTACACTCCCACCAGCAGTGTAGAAGTGTTCCCTTTTCGCAACATCCTCTCCAGAATCTGTTATTTTTTGAATTATCGATGATGGCCTTCTTGACTGGAGTTAGTTGGTATCTCAGTGTAGTTTTAATTTGTATTTCTTTGATGACTAGTGAGGCTGAACATTTTTTCATGTATCTGTTGGCTGCTTGTTTGTCTTCTTTTGAGAACTGTCTATTCATATCTTTTGCCCACTTTGTAATGGGGCTCTTTGTTTTTTTCTTTTCAGTATGTTTGAGATCCTTGTAGATCTTAGATGTTAGGCATTTGTCAGACATAGAATTGGCAAGTATTTTTTCCCAGTCTGTGGGCTATCTCCCTGCTCTGCTGGTGGTTTCTTTGGCTTTGCAGAAGCTTGTCAGTTTGATGAGGTTCCACTTGTCTATCTTATGTCCTATGGCACAGGTGCTTGGGGTTTTGATCAGGAAAGGGTTGCCAGTTCCAATTTCCATAAGGGTGTCTCCTGCATTTTCTAAGGTTTTTATAGTTTGAGGTTTTATGTTTAAATCTCTGATACATTTCGAGTTGATTTTTGTGTATGGGTATAATCATTCGTTAAGTACTAACCACCATTCAAAACCACTCTCCGAGAGAGAGAGAGAGAGAGAGAGAGAGAGAGAGAGAGAGAGAAATACAGGTCTACATCTCTACATAGAGGAATAAATTTAAATCCTTCTTCTAGATTAGTTTTGGAATCTTGGGTAAGTCAGTTTACTACCCATTCTTTAGAATCATTGGAACCAATGAAGAAAAACATAGTTAGGAGAAGTAGAGGTTACTGAAGAGGTTAACACTTCCAGTTGCAAAATGTTAACATAAATTGTATTTAATGAAATGGCTTATAGAGAAAATTAATATTCTACTGTCATTCAGAAATAATAACTGCATTCATACAAAACTATGGAAAAGAGCATTAAAGTCCACTGACCAGTTATAAATTCTTATTTTAAAATTTATTTTATTATAGAGATATGGGGTACAAGTAAGGTTTAACTACACAAGTAGGCTGCATGTAGGTGAAGTTTGGGTCTCCAAATGGCTCTCACTTCCTCTGGTTTGGGACCAAATAAGCTTTGTGTTGCAACATGCTCCCTTTCCCTCCCTCCCTCCCTCCCTCCCTCCCTCCCTCCTCCAGCAACTGCGTATCCCTCCCTTGGGCTAATATAATTAATGTTCAAGTCCCACTTATGAGTGAGAGTATGTGGTATTCAATTCTTTGTTTCTGTGATGGATCACTAAGTATGATGGTTTCCAACTCCATTCTTTTTGCAATGATTTTCTTCCTTTATTTTGTACAAGTAAAAAACAGAATATAGATTTTTTTATTGATAAGTGTTGCAAAGTAATATTAGCTTTTAAACACACAGTTTTAGGTAAAGAGAGCAATCAGTAGCTGAATAAGTACAGATTTTTGAGTGCTATATGGATGCCTATTTAAGATAGCATGCACATTTAAAGTAAAAGTACAAAACATAACAGAAATGAGACAGTAAAACAGGAAAATAAGCAGATATACTCTAGAAGTTTCTCCTTTCTTGCACTAGTTTTAATCCTCAAATTACAAGGGCTGTTTGATCAATATTTATATGAATGCACAGAATAATCATTTATTATTCAATTCATTGAGTTACATTTAGGTGTAATAATAAAAAGGGAAAAGTATAAAGTTTTTAAAAACCTCTTAGTTACGAATTTTGGAGGCAGTTTCAGGGCGCTACATTTTAAGTATTAAATTACCTTAAAAACTCATTAGGAGCCGGCTCGGTGGCTCAGCCTGTAATACTGAGCCTTTGGGAGGCTGAGGTGAGTGGATGGCCTGAGCCCACGGGTTCGAGACCCGCCTGGGCAGGCGAGACCTCATCTCTACAATAAAATCACAAAATTAGCTGGGCGTGGTAGCGTGCCCCTGTAATTCCGGCTACTCGGAAGGCTGAGGCAGAAGGATCGCCGGAGCCCAGCAGGTCGAGTCTGTGGTGGCCGGAAGCGGCCACTGCACTCCAGTCCGAGCGACAGAGTGAGACTCCAACTCAAAAAAAAACCAACAACAACAACAAAAAACTCATTAGGGCTATGTAAAACAGTTTGGAAGTTCTTCAAAATTTATCCATAGAATTACATATGACCAAGCAATTTGACTCCTATGTATATACTCAAGATAACTAAAAACATAAGTCAACACAAAATCTTGTACATGAATCTTCATAGATGCATTATTCATAATAGTTAAAAAAATGGAGAAAATTCTAATATTCATCAGTTGATAAATGCTTAAATAAATTATGGAATATCCATGCAAATATTGTTCATCGTTAAAATCGAATAATACTATAACATCTATGAACCTTGAAAACATTATGCTATGTGAAAGAAACTGGCACAAAAATGTCCCATTTTGTATGATGCAATTTACAAGAAATTTTCAAAATAGGAAATTCATAGAGACAAAGTATATTATTGTTTTCCAGTGACTGGGGAGTGACTGTTTAAAGGGTATAGGTGTTCTTAAGAATATGCTCAAAATCAAATAGTGGTAATATATTTAAAACTTTGTGAATCTACTTAAAACTATTGAATCATACACATTAAAAGGGTACATTTTGTGGTATATAAATTATATATCAATATTTTTAAAAATAGGTCATGAAAAAGCGCAACTTAAATTTATTTGGTTCTACTATTTGCTAGCTATGTAGACTTAAGCAAATTACTATGCCTCTCTGAGACTCAGTGTGTTTGACGTTAGCCAAACAAGGATGACAATATCAAGCATTCATGGTTATTGTGACATGGTTAAATATAAAATATTCAATGCCTAACATGCAGCAAATACCTTATATGTGAAGCTGTTATTATTGTTGTTGTTATTATTAATATCATTTTTTTAATCCAAGACTAGGAAGGAGTTCAGAAATCTTCAACTTTTCCCATTAACTAATAAAATGTCATACCTTTTTGCCCTGTGTTCTTTCTCCCTATGTTGCATATTCATAAGTTACTGCAAATCAGTAAAAAAATGCAGGTATATATACACACATGCATATACTGTACTCACATACACATGTAAAATAATATCTAAAAGATGCTTTGTATTGAATTCTTGTATTTAATTTTTTAACAAATTGGTTCTCATAGCTGCTAAATATCTCACAGTGACACTCTATGCATTTTTTTTTTTTTGAGTCGGAGTCCCACTCCGTCGCCCAGACTGGAGGGCAGTGGCATGCTTCCAGCCACTGCAGCCTCGACCCACTGGCCTCCGGCGATCCTTCTGCCTCAGCCTTCCAAGTAGCTGAAACTACAGGCACATGCTACCACTCCCGGCTAATTTTTGATGTGGTGTAGAGACAAGGTCTCACCAAGTTGCCCAGGTGGGTCTCAAACCTGTGAGCTCAGGCAATCCACTAGCCTCGGCCTCCCTAAGTGCTGGGATTACAGACTGAGCCACCAAGCCAGGCCTATGTATATTGCAAAAGTGTATAGCTCCTTAAAGTATAAACACACAAAGAAATAAATTCACACCGGGCTCGGTGGCTCAGCCCGTAATCCCGTGCTTTGGGAGGCCGAGGTGAGTGAATTGCCTGAGCCCACGGGTTCGAGACCTGCCTGGGCAACTTGGCGAGACCTCATCTCTACAATAAATAAAAAAAAATTAGCCAGGCGTGGTAGTGCGTGCCTGCAGTTCCAGATACTTGGAAGGCTGAGGCGGAAGGATCGCCAGAGCCCAGCAGGTTGAGGCTGCGGTGGCCTGAGTTGGAGTGAGACTCCAACTCAAAAAAAAAAAGATGGGATCAATGGCAGCAAATATCTGTCTGGGGACGGGGAAACACCTCTTATCAACAGGGTGCCTGAATGAAACGTACTTGTATACCTAACCCTTAACACCATAATAAAAAATATTGATTAATTAAAAAAAATTCTTCGTTTATGTCAGGCTTTTCCTTCATTTATTTTCAGTTACTCACTTGATACCAGATCTTTTCCTTTCATTATAAAAAAATTCACAATATTTCCATTCACAGAAAAAACAAAAAGTTCCTAAATTCTAATACCCTTCAAGCAGCAATGTTTTCTTTCTATTTCTTTCAGTCAAAAATTCTTAGAAGAATAGTCTACTTGAAGAGGAGTCAAAATGGCCACCACGGAGCAGCAGATCAGGGTTGCTCTCACCTAGCAAGACAGAGAGTGGGTATTTCACTGCCTCTAGATGGAGACACCCAGAGCACTTTTGGATAGATTTTGAAACCAGTGAAGGTCTTTCTGAGTGCAAAGAATCCAAAAAAGCCACAGCAGATGCGGAATTCCAGGCACCCCATCACCTACCCTAAACTAGGAAGATATGTTCAGAGGAGAAGAGGAGTGAGTGATTGTATGATGTTCTGAATTGGTTCACCCTCTTCCAACAGAGCTTTCTGAAAAAACTAAAAATTGACCTTCCATATGACCCAGCAATTCCCCTATTGGGAATTTACCCAGAGGAACTCAAATCATTCTACAAAAAGATACCTGTACATGTCTGTTTGTTGCAACTGTAGTCACAATAGCAAAAATATGGAATCAACAATCTTGCCCAGTGAAGCTGGACTGACTAAATAAAATGTGGTACATATACACAATGGAATATTATGCAGCCATAAAAAAGGACAAATATATGGACTTCGCAGCAACGTGGATGGATTTGGAGTTCATCATTCTCGGTGATCTATCACAGAAACAGAGAACAGAGTACCGTATGTTCTCACTCATAAGCGGACCTTGAACAATTGTAATGCTATAAGAAAGCATTTGGCAGTAATGGGAAACTGTCGGGGATAGGAGGTGGGATTGGTAGTTGAGGAAAACTGCTAGGGGAGGGAAGGGCATACCTCATCAACAAGGATACCTGCATAATCAATGTTTGTATACCTTACCCTGAATTGTACCTCACATCTTTATAATAAAAATTAATTAATTAATTTTAAAAATAGGAAATGTCAATTTTAGGTGGGAGGAAACCTGGTCAGGATGCGATGGTGGGTGCCAGAGCCCAGGTGGAATGAGGAGCAGTTCCCCTGCAGGGAAGGCCCACTGCTGGTGAATCTAACAGGCACTCTGGCCACTGTCACCTGTTGGAGCAATAGACCAACAGGTTTCATGTAGGGCAGGGCAGAGAGTGAGGATTCAACCACAGAATAAAGGAGGCACCCTGAACATGTTTGGAAGGATGAAATTCCCTGCATCTAGCAGGGGTACCCTTGAACACATAGAGAACAAAATGGCAGGCATGGGAATCTGGGTGCCCCATGCTCCCTCCAATAGCTAAGCATGTACAGGAGATGAGTTCATGTTGGGAGAGGGAGGGGGATGAGTGATTCTGGGATGTGCTGGGTTGATTCACCTCTCCACTTGCTGCCAGCCATCAATCACATGCAGCCTGAGACTCAGAAGCTGGCCTGACTAGTTTAGCAGTAGAGAAAATGTGCAGTAACAAAAGTCTGCCATGGGGTGAAGCTCTTCCCTCTCTCACTGAATAAAGTTCTGAGACAAATGAGGCGGGATCAAAAAACAAGCGACTCTTAGAATTTTAAAGAGACAACACGTGAAAAGGCAACCACCAGAGCACAAACAATGGAAACCCCACAGAACAATCTGCCTCAGTTGACAGTCACAAAAATCAGAGAACAAATGGCATGAGTCAACAGGAACAAGAGAAACATGAAGCAAAACTCAAAGAAGTCCAGGAAGTAAAAGCAAAATTGTTCAACTTCAAAATTCAACTCTGAAATAATGGAAGTAAAAAGTTCCATCCTTGAAATCAATAATAAAGTAACAAGTATTGGGAACAGGCTCAACCAAGCAGAGGAAAGAGCCTCAGACCTTGAAGACAAAAATATGGAATTAACACAATATGTTAAAAAACAGAAAAAAGTCGAAAAGAACAACAAAACCTCGAAGAGCTGTGTGACTTGGTCAAAAGAACAGACAAATCAGAATTGCTCCAGTTTTATCTACAGAAACACTACAAGTCAGAAGGGATTGGAGTCCAATTTTTAATGTTCTTAAAGACAGTCAATTCCAACAAAGAATTTCCTACCCAGCCAAGCTAAGTTTCATCAGTGACAAAGAATTAAAATTCTTCCCAGACACCAAATCCCTAAGAGAATATGCCACCTCCAGACCAGTCCTTCAGGAGACTCTTAAAGAAGGTGTCAGGACAGGTAAAACGACGACAGCAGCCACAACAACAAATGACTATGTATAGCACAAAAGTACAGGGAAACACAGCACCCACAAAAACTTACACACACATATATAAATGCAAATGTCAAAAGGAAATAAAATAATGCCATAAGAGCCCTATGAAAGGGATAAACTCTCACATATCAATATCAACTTGAATATGAGTGGACTAAATGCTTCACTGAAGAGACATACAGTGGCAAACTAGATTTTAAAAATATGATGTAGAACTGGCTTGGTGTCTCAGCCTGTAATCCCAGCATTTTGCGAGGACTACTGCAATAGCTTCCTCATGAACTGAACTGTGTTACATGAAAGCATTTGAAGAAACATCAAAAATTTAACCTAGAATAAAGAAAAGTGGGTGACCTTGAAAGCTTCTTTAAAATATCTGAAAGACTGCCATGGGGAAAAAGTGATTAGAATTACCCTTTGTGCTCTTCAATTCAGGGTCCCAGTGGGCAGAAGATATACAGAGGCAGTTTAGGAGTCAATATAATGAAGACTTTTTCCAATATTTATTTCAGCAAGTAAACTTTCTGTTACTCCAGATATTTCAGCCAGGCTGGAACACAGGTTAGTGATATATATTATGGAAGAGGTTACATAACTGTAGGGTCTTTTCTTGCATGAGTCCGATTTAAAAAATCTATAAAACTGTAAGAATGCCAGATCTGTAAGCCCAAGTTGCCAGCAAAGATTTTAGAATACTTTTTGTGGTTAAAGATCTTTTTTGCAAGTATGTAATGTACCTCAGTTTCGAGGCATGTCGAATCATTCAACATAGTTCTTGATGTGTGCAATTTAACATGCCTGTGAATACCAAGGCCAAAAATTCCTTGATTTATTTGAAGATCAGCTGTTTTGATACCTTTTTTTAGAAGGAGCAATAGTTAAGTGATTGTTCATACTCTGAAGGTAGAAATTGCCCAAATTAGGTAATGACAACATATTCTCCTTCTATTTGTACTATTTTTTACACTCCTAAGTGTTTTTTTCATTGGCATGACTTCATTTGAAAATCAGAACAACCCTGAGGAGAACAGGACTGATATCATTCTTATTTTACTGATCAGAAAACTGGAATTAAGAAGTGTTGTTTCTTACGAAAGTACCATAATTAGTTGGCAAGAAACATTGCTAAAACCATTTTTTCTGACTCCTAATCCATTTTTCTTTCCACTAAAATATATGCATTTTCAGTAATAGACAGTTTCCTGTATAAAAATTAACATGAACTCAATGATATAGACTGAGTGATTAAATTGGAGAAAGAATGTTTAATAATTTAGAAATGAACATCCATAGTACCTGATAGAATTTATGTGATTTATTAATGTTTAATACTATCAGACAAAATTTCACCAGGTCTCTGGTAAAATTGGTTACACTTAATGCCTCTTTTACTAGAAATGTCCTCACTGAAGAATGGCTGATTTTTGTCAAACACATGTGTATATTAGAAAAGTCTATTTAATCAGTCCAGGAGGAAGTCATTCTTATTATGTAGGAAAATAACTTAATTTCTTTATAAAATTATTCTCTTAAGAGTCTATCGGGGGAGAAAGCCAAATTTGATAATATGCTAGAACTATCATTATAGCATTGATTGCATTAATTAGGACAGGACTTAAAGATCTGATTTCATAATAAGGAATTTTTGGATGCTATAAAAATATAGCTTGCAATGATTATTTTGCCTGAGTATTTATTAATTGGCATGTATTACTTTTTATGATTCTTATCTATTAAACCTATGAGTATAGATAGGATAAAATTAATAATCTCAGCATGTTGCATACTTCAAGACTAATTGTCTTGACAGAGCCATCTGTTACTATAATTACACACAACAGTCCAGCAGTTGTCCAGCTGTTGCCATCATACAGTGCGTTCAATAGTCCAATAGGCTGACATTGAAATGGCAAAAACAACTGAAACAGCTGTAGGTGTAATCCAATAGGGAATGGGAAAGGCAGTCATACTAGCTACTGAATCCCTTAGTATCAATAGAAAATGTGTCCTTTAGTGTATGTGGCAAATAAGTCTGTGTAGTAAGTTGGAATGCTTGCTGTTTTCTTCATTAACTTTTTTCGCAGATTTATAATCACACACAGTTGACTTTCTATACTGTCCTGTGCTGGTTAACATGAGCCAATACACCAACACAACTGAAATCTGTCCATCTTGAAGACACCTCCTCTAACAGATCTAAAACAAATGCTACTCATGCAAGCCTATCCAACTAAAATTTCTTTTCTTCTAACAAACAGTAATCAGCAAATATTTATTGATCATTGGGTATCATGCATGGCACTGTACTGAGGATAACAGGTAATTTGTTATTATTTTTTATTGGAAGCAGATACAGGGCACATCACAGAGTGGGAAACAGCATGATAATTCTTGGCAAGACTCAGGACAACAGAAGCTACAAAATCAGGGCTATAACCATGGCCAAGCATAAACGAATGCCATGGTGGTGTGAGCAGATGAGGTCCACCCCATTATACCATCGTCACCAGTATAACTTAGGAAGATTAGTGGACCCGTGGTAACATCTGCATTTTTTGTCACATACCTGTGGTTGCAGAAACATATCTCTACCACTGGCTTGCTGACACTTGGCCTATGGGGGTGGAGCCTCTTGAAATAATATTGAATGCCAAAGCCATCATTGTTACAACATCCATAGATGTCAACAGTTTCATCTACTGTGACTAGCTATTGGAATACTTGTTGAAGGAACAAGCTTTGTTTAGTTAGCAAGTGCTTGGTCAACTGGAATGCTAAGCATTAGGTGAGAGGATTAAACATAACCCTGCCCACCATGAAGGTGCAATTAATCTAAGGTGATGCATGCAAATTCTTGAACAAGTGAGACTATCTCCTCTTATGCTCTATTTATTAGAGTGTCTTTCATATAGGAGACATTAAGAAATGCTTAATGAATAAATATGTATCCAAGCATATTAACTGCAAGTGCAAACGAATGAACATATATTAAGTGCAACTGAAATTCAGATGGAATTGAGATTGCAAGAAAAAGAATTAGTGAGGAAAAGCTTCACTGAAGTGACTGGAGGTGAACCTTGAGGGATCTATAAAATTGTAATAGGCAAAGAGGGGAAAAGTTTCAGGTGAGGAAAGTGGTGGGAAGAGAAACTTTGGCATTTCAAAGCACTAAGTACATTCTAGTGATAGTGAGTGGTCAAAAAGTTTAGTTGCAGTGGAAGTGTTAGGTATGATTTTGTAAGAGAAGGCCTGAAAAAATGCTATGGAGACCTTTAAAAGTCAGCTAAGTAGTATGCTACTTATCTTACAGAAGGAGATATTGAAGTTTTTAACTGGTGAAAGCCATATATAAATTGTTAACAGTGAAAAATTTGTGGCAGAGAGGCCCATTAGGGGTTGCATGCAATGATTTGGAATGCTAAAAGTGGAAATAACTCCAGTTAAGTGAAGGAATACACTTCATAAAGAAAGTATGGTAAGGACTTGTTAACTGGCGCTCAGGAGAGAGGTTAAAGCTGGTAATAAAATTTTAAAGTATCTGTAGTTATCCAAGAGAATGGAAGATACCATAGAATAGAAAATGTAGGTACTGAATTTAGTGATAATGTCCATATTTGAACCAAAATAGAAAAAAAAAAAGATGGCAAAGAAGAAATCAAATAAAGTAAGAAAAGAACCAAAATAGCATATGGAGGTTACAGAAATGTTGTTAATAGTAATATTTTTTCTTTTTAAATATTTGTATAAATTTAAGGACTACAAGTGAATTTTTTGATACGTGGATGCATTGAGTTGTGGTGAAGTCTGAGGTTTTGTGAAACCGTCACCCAGATAGTCTATGATGTATCCATTAAGCAACTTCTCATTTCTCAACCCCTCTCACCCTCCCACACTTCTGAGTCTCCAATGTCTATCATTCCACACTCTATGTCCATGTGTACACATTATTTGGCTCCCACTTATAAGTAAGAACATGCAGTATTCAACTTTCTATTTCTGAGTTATTCCCCTTAATGATCTCCAGATCCTTCCATGTTGCAAAAGACATTATTCCATTCAATTTTCTGGCTGCATGATATTCCATCGTATGTCTATAACATATTTTATTTATCCAAAACCCATTTGATGGACAATTAGGCCAATTCTATATCTTTGATATTGTGAATAGTGTTGCAATAAACAATCAAGTGAGGGTATCTTTTTGATATAATGATTTATTTTCCTTAAGGTATATATCCAGTAGTGGGATTACTGCATCAAAGGACAGTTCTATTTTCAGATCCTTGAGGACTCACCATACTCTTTTCTATAGAGGTTGTACTAATTTACACTCCTACCAATGGTATATAAGCATTCCCTTACCTCTGCTCACAAACTTCTGTTACTTTTGACTTTTTAATGAGTCAATATGACTGGTGTAACATATATCATTGTGGTTTAAATTGCATTTATCTGATGATTAGTAATTTTGAGATTTTTTTTGTTAGTCCATCTTACTCTGTCACTGAGGCTGGAGTACAGTGGCACACTCACGGCCATGGTAGCTTCTAACTGCTGGGCTTAGGAAATCCTTCTGCCTAAGTCTTCCAAGTAGCTGGAATTACAGGCATACGTCACCATGCCAGGTTAATTTTTTTTTATTATTTATTGTAGAGATGAGGTCTCACCAATTTACCTAGGCTGGTCTCGAACCCATGGGCTCAGGCAATCCTCTTGCCTCCGTTTTCCAAAGTGCTGGGAATACAGACGTGAGTCACCGTGCCCAGCTTAGAAAACTTAAGCATTGCTGTATATGAATATTGGCTGTTTATATGTCTTTTTCAAAAAAATGTCTGTTCATATCCTTTGCCCACTTTTTAATGAGGATATTTAGTTTTTGATGTTATTGAGTTGCTTGAGTTCCTTGCAGATTCTAGACATTAGCCCTTTGTTAGATGGTTTGCAAATAATTTCTCCCATTCTGCAGGCTGTCTATTCACTTTTTTGATTATTTATTTTGCTGCACTGAAGTTTTTGCATAATTAATTCCTATTTGTCTATTTTTGGTGTTGTTGCTTGTGCTGTTGGGGTGTCAGTCATACATTTTTTGCCTAGGCCAATGTCCAGAGATTTTCCTAGGTTTTCTTCTAAAATTTTTATAGTTTCAGGCCTTACGTTTAAGTTTTTCATTCTTCTTGAGTTAATTTTTTAATAGTTTCTACTTACTGTGAGTTTATCATACTCTTTTTTTATAGTTTCTTGGAGTAGAATATTAGGTCAGTGATTTTGGTGTTTTCTACTAGAAGTATCTAAAGTTATAAATTTCCTTCTATGCATTACTTTAGCCTAATCCCAGGTATTTTGATATGTTTTATTTTCATTGTCATTCACTATAAAATATTTAAAAACTTTCCTTGTGATTTCTTTTTTGATCGATGGCTTATTTAGAAGTGTATTTTAAATATTTAAATGTGTGATTTCTAGATGTGCTATTGTAATTTTTAAAAGCATTTTCTTTTTCTTTAATCTTCATAAAATTTTACTTATTTATTTATTTTTAGTTTTTTAATTCAGAAAGTATCCGTGCAGGTTTGTTACATGGCTCTACTACATGATGAGGTGTTGAACTCCTCCACTATTATTGTGTGGATAAGTGTTCTCTCAATTCTAGCATTAATTGTTTTAATAGATCTGAGTGCTCCAATGTTGGGTGCATACATATTTAGGACAGTTAATACTTCTTATTGGATAAAGTCCCTTATTTTTTGTGCCATTCTCTTCATTGTCTTTTTTTGTTGTTATTTTGAGTTTAAAGTCTGTTCTTTCTGATACAAAAATAATTATACTTGCTTTTTTTGTTTTCCATCTGCATGGTAGATATTTTATCATCCCTTTACCTTAGCCTATGAGTATCATTAGAAGAGAGATGTGTCTCTTGAAGACAGCAGAAGGATATGTCTTATTTTTTTAATTCAATGTGTCTCTCTCTGTCTTTTAAGTGGGACATTTAGACTGTAGGCATTCAAGGTTACTATTTATATGTGGGGTTTTGTTCCTGCTTTGGTGTTGTTATCTAGTTGCTTTACAATCTCAGTTTTGTGATTGATTTATATGGTCTGTGGGTTATGTGTTTAAGTGTGCTTTTGTGTTATTGTTTTATGTATTGTTCTTTCTTTTCTATGGTTAGAACTCCTTTAATCATGTCTTTTAAGGCTGACCTCATAGTGACAAATTCCCTTAGCAATTGCTTGTATGAGAAAAGCTTTATTTCTCCTTCATTTATGAAGCTTAGTTTGGCAGGGTAAAAATTTCTTGCTTGGCATTTCTTTTCTTTAAGAATGCTAAAGTGGGCCCCCGATATCTTCTGGCTTATAAGGTTTCTGCTGAGAGGTACACTGTTATTCTGACGGATCTTCCTTGGTCGGTGGTCTGGCTTTTCTACCAGACAGGGATCACCTCTGAGACTTTTTTTTTTCTGCATTGACCTTGGATATTCTGATGACTATATCCCTTGATGATGGTTGTTGCGTATAAATTCACACATGAGTTCTCTGAATGCATTGTATCTGCATGTATCTTCCCTAACAAGATCGGGGAAGTTTTCTTGGATTATGTCCTCAAATATTTGTTCCAGATAGTTCCCATTCCCTTCTTCCTTCTCATAAATACAAATCAGCCATAGGTCTCTCTACAAAATCCCATATTTCTCAAATTCTTTGTTCATTTAAAACATTGTTTTGTTTATTTTTGTCTGACTGGGTTGGTTCAAAGGATGTCTTCAAACTCTGAAATTCTTTCTTCTTCTTGGTCTAGTCTGTTGTTAAGGCTTATGGTTGTATTTTGAAACTCCTGAAGTGAATTTGCCAATTCCAGAAGTTCTTTTTGGTTTTTTCTTAGAGTGGCCATGTCAACTTTCAATTCTTGTACCATTTTTGTGGCCTCTTTGTTTGTGTGCCAGCTTTCTCTTGGATCTTATTAAGTTTCTCTGCCATCCATATTCCATATTTGCCATTCAATCAATTCATTTTGGTTAGGATCCATTACTCAATAACTGGTTTGATTGCTTGGAGGTGACAAAACAATTTGACTTTTTGTATTGTCAGAGTTATCGCACAGGTTCCTTCCCATCTGAGAGAGCTGATGATTCTTTTATTTTTCTTAGAGTTTGCTATCACTGGGAAGATGTTTTTTGTTATTTTTTAATTTTTCTTCCTTTTCCCTTGTAGGTACAGCTGTGATGTATGTTGTGTATGGTAGACTGGCTCCATTCCTGGGTACCCTCAGAGGGCCACTGCTCTGTATAAATTTCTTGGTTGTAGACAGGATCATTCAGTGACTGTCCCAGATGATGCTTGTTGTAGCAATGTGTTTTTGTTATGCGGTGTAGGGGAGCATTGAGCCTTGGCCACAGTGTTCAGCTGGGTGTGGGACCACCACATTGCAGGCCTGAAGCAGCTGATCACTGTCTGGCAGGGAGCAGTTGAGATGAGTGGGGGAGGAATGTGCTTGCTATTCACTGTTCCAGTGTACTGTGGCTGCAGAGTCTGTATGGAAGGTAAATAGAAGCACCTAGCTCAACTGCTTTCTCCCTGTTCCTAAGACAGGAACAGGTGAAGCAGCATCAGTGGTGACAGAAGTGGTGGCCACAAAGGCCCAGCTGGTGACCTCTGTTGGTTGAGCTCTCAGAGGAACACTGGGCCTCCCTCCTTGACAATAGCACTTGGCATCAAGCTGCCTGTAGAGTTCCATATGGGCTAGAGCAGTGCCTCTGCACAGTCACCAGATGAGTATTTATGTTTGTCTGAGAGCCTGAGGTATTATGGGGCTCTAAATTCACAAGGGTCTGTGACAATGTTGTGAGTTGCCGGGAGTCTCTCACTCACTCTCCGCTTTATTGCATTGGGAGGACTTATGTGACTATGTGCTGGGTCCAGCACACCAAACCACCTGGTTCCACTCTTCTCTGCTTTCCATGTGTCCCATCACTTCTCTGATTAATCCTGACATGTGCTCTTAGACTATCTGCTTGGAGTATTGATATTTGCTCATTATTTTTTTCTCTTCCCAAGATAGGCACACACTAGTTGCTTCTAATCAGCTATCTTGAACCAGAACCTTGAGTTAATTTTTGTATATGATGAGAAATAGGGGTTCAGTTACATTCTTCAGCAAATGGCAATCGACTTTTCCCAGACCCATTTATTGAATTAGGTGTATGTGTTTGTCAACTTTCTCAAAGAGCAATTTGCTGTAGATATGGAACTCTATTTTTGGTTTCTGCATTCTGTTCCGTTGACCTATGTGTCTATTTTTATACCAGTGCCATGCTGTTTTGTTTGCTATAGCCTTGTAGTATAATTGAAAATGAAGAAATTGAATGTCTCCAGTTTTCTTTTTCTTTAGGATTGCTTTGGCTATTCAACTCTTTTTCTGGTTCCATATGAATTTTATAATTATTTTTTCTTATTCTGTGAAAAATGACATTGGCAGTTTGATAGAAGTTGCATTGAATCTGTAGATTGCCTTGAGCAGCATGGTCATTTTAATTATATTGATTTTACAATCTTTGAGCGTGTCATATTTTTCTATTTGTTTATGACATGTATAATTTCTTTTAACAGTGTTTTCTTGTTTGTCTTGTAGAGATAGTTCACCTCTTTGGTTAAATGTATTCCTAAGTATTTTATTTTTCTATAACTATTGTAAATGAGATTGACTTCTTGATTGGGTACTCAGCTTGATGATTATTGGTGTATTGAGTTGTTACTGGTTTTTGCACCTTGAATTTGCATCCTAAAGCTTTACTGAATTTATTAATTAAATCTAAGAGTCTTTTGGAGAGGTCTTTAGGTATAAGATCATATTGTGGGCAAACAGATTATCTGATTCCTTTTTAATGTTTTTTTATTTGTTTGCTTGCTTTTGTCTGACTGGTTTAATTCAAAATATTTGCTTTCAAATTCTGAGATTCTTTCTTCTGCTTGATCTACTCTATAGTTGAGGCTTTCAAATGCATTTTGTATTTCATTCAATGAATTATTAATTTCCAGAACTTCTCTTTGGTTATTTTCAGTGATATCTGTCTCTTTGGTAAATTTCTCATTCATATCTTAAATTGTTTTTCTATATTTTCAATATTTTTTTCTATTTATTTGAGACTCTTTGACCTCAATATTTTAAATTATTTTTATAAAATTTTGTAAAATCTTGTTTGGGAGCTATTGTGGAAGAATTATTGTTCTCCTTTGACTATGTCATATTTTCTTGCTTTTTCATGTTTATTGTGTTCTCATCTTGATATTCATTCATCCAATTTTTCGAATTTGCTTTTGAAGGGAAAGACCTTTTCATCAAGTTGTGTCTAGTGTTAGTTGGGTTGAGCACTTAAGCTTTGAATATGGTTGCAGACAGTAGTATAATCTCTGTTTTATTTCTTTGACTGTAAATAGCATTACTGGTGTCTGATTTCCTTGGTGACTTAGGGTGTGGTTATTAGTGGAGACTGTGGTAATGTTTTGCTAAAGATGATTTGAACATCATGTGGGTCAATCTTTGTGCCCAGTGATACCAGTAGTGGGCTAAGCATGTATATTCTTGGACCCCACGGTGGCATACACTGGTACCATGTATAAAATAGCAGGTCTAGGAAGGCTTATCTTGGACCTCTATGTGGCTTTCTTGAATGCCGAGAATAGCAGTGGTAGTCTGGGTGGGATATGAGTTCTTGAGCTTTTAGGCAGGCATAGCATGGACAATAGCAGTAGTAATGGTCAGACAACCTCAGGGACTCAAGCAGTCCCCACTGTTGTCAGTGGTAGCTGCAATAGGATAGGAAGTCCAGTCACCAGGCCCACAAATGGCACATGCAGGTGAGTGCCAGATATTGTGGCAACAGGTTGAGTGGCCTCATCTTCAGACCCCAAGAAGAGTGTTCAAATGCCAATTGTGGTGGACTGGATTGGATGAAACTCAGACCCCTGAACTCCTTGCTCAGATAATGCAGGGGGTGAAGTCTGGCTGGATGAACCTACCCGCATGTCCCCTGGTGGTGTGTGCAGCTGCTGACTGTGGTAATCAAGGGCAGAGTAAGCACCAGATTGCTTACAAATTGCTCTAGTGGGGGCAGCAGCAGCTTCACTGTGACTGTGCTACTGGGGAGGGGAGGGTTGCTTTTAGTGGAAACAGACATAAGCAGTTGGCTAGGGGGCACATGCTTCATTCATACTTTGGCTCTGCAGCAGCCTGCAGTGACAGTGGTTACAGGCAGTGGAATTTTTCTTCAGGGCTTATTAAAATACATGACTGCCTCCTCCCAGAAGATGATGAGGTCACCACCAGTGGCTCCGCCTCAACCCTGAGTTGTGTCTGGGAGCATGGAATGTCAATGGGGCTCCAGGGATATGGAGATACAGAGACTGTTAAGCCCCAGGGCTTGATGAAGTCTGGTGGGGGATGGGTTATCAGAATGTTGCCTTGTTGCAGCTGCTTAGGATTTGGAGATTTGTGGGCCCAAGCTTTTGCTCTTTTTTTTTTTTTGGAGCAATGCCATCAGACTATCTCTAGGCAGCTTTTTGTACTAGGTTTAAGATCTATGGGGGGGGTACTCGGGGCAAGGATTGTAAAAGTTTGCAATGGGAATGTGGACCACATGAAGTCTCTCACTTACCCTTTTCCTTCATTAGGAAGTGTCTCCAGATCCCTGCTGATCTCAGCAGAACAGGCTACCTCATTTCCTTTTTATTCCTTGCTTTCCGTGCTTGCCATCACTTCTCTTTTTAAGCTCCAGTATTCTCTTTTAGATGATCTATCCAAAGTTTTTATACTAGATATTCCTAAGACAAATTTTCCTTAATACTTAGGTCTGATTGAGGCTTACTGTTCTTTTTTATTCAATAAACGTTTATGGAGAAAAACTATGTCCTTGGGGTTCTGCTAGGTATTGGGGATTTAAATAAAGTTATTTTCCCCACTTTGAAGATTTTGCAAAATGTAGGAGAGATGTATGAAAACAAATTGTCACAATAATATTAGACAATTATCATATTAGAAATATTTGTCAAGTGTTATGGTAATTGACTGAAAATTTATTCATATTTTAATTATAAAATATTAAGGTCACTGAAAGGAAGTATTTCATATGAAAATAGGTGAAATGCATACTGCAGATCTGGTCATAAAATTATATAATTTAATACTGATCACATCTTCCTATAAAAAAGATATAATGTTTATTTTAAAATAAAATTGAAGTAGAAATAAATTTTAGTTAATTTCTGCCAGTAGACTTATTTGGTTTTTGTGTTAGTCCAGGTCCTTCAAGAAGCAGAAGTCAGAATGTACCTAGGCATGCAAGAGATTTATACAAGAAATTTATGAAATCCAAATAAATAGAAAGACATCCATGTTCATGAATCAGAAGACAACATTATTAAGATGTCAATACTATACACAACAATCTCTAGATTCAATAAAACTCTATAAAATTCCTGCAGCATTTTCTGCAAAAATGAAAATGCTGATTCTCAAATTAATACCAAAATACAAGTGGCCCTAAGTAGCCAAAACAATTTTGAAAAAGAATGGTTAGAGAATTTATACATCAAAACTTACTACAGAGATACATTAATTAAAATAGGATGCACTTATGGATGGGCGAGTAATGTTAGAAAGATGGCAGAATAGGAAGCCCTAGATGACCTTCTTTCTTTCCACAGAAATACTGATTTAACAATAAGAGATTGTTCAGTTATCTTTATGAGACATTGATGTTCCTGCTCCCCATGCAAGTAGAAACCGCCACATTAAAACTGGTAGGAAAATTTGCGGCAGCCTCTCATGCCAAGTCTCTTTCCCCAGCACTAGAACACACAATTGGGTGGGGGAACCTCTCAGCTTCCAGCTTATCTTTGGGGAAGGAAAGAGAAGACTGGATCATGTGCCCAACATTCTGACTTTTGGGGAAGGCTGTCCAAGGGTCTGACTTGAGTCTTGCATGTCTCAGAACACTTACTGCATACTCTAGATGCCTGGGAGCCAATAAGAATAAAATATTTGAGAGTGTCTGCTGTTCCAGAGGGCTCATGGTACAACAGACAAAGGCCCAGAAAGCTTGGGTGACCTCCTTCTCAAGGGGTAAGAGACTCAAACATGTGTCCAATGTTTTGGTTTTTTAAAGGACTGTCCAAAGAACTGATTTTCTTCTAGCCCAACTCGGGATGCTGATACATAGATATATACACAAACACATACATTTATGTATATGTGTTCATGCATATATATGTAACATTACACTTTGCTCAGTATTTTTTAATCTAGAAAATACCCAATTAGCAAAGAAGCTATTAACAACTTTAATTCAAAGCAAATCTTTAAAAAGTTATCATTTTGTTATTAGATTTCTCACACATTTTAATCCATTGTAATTTTAAAGCTACTTCACAGATATTTACATTAGACTCACTTTAGATATGGGAGAGGTCACAAGCATCTGCTTGTTTTGTATTGCTTCAAAGCAAGAGAAAGAAAATAGAATTAGCCCAATTGTAAATAGTATCCTGGCAAATGAAAATAGAATAACCAGATGAATTATGTGTTGAGTTACTAAATAAAGGATAAAACACCCTTTTAATAATTAATTAATTCAATTAACAAATGTTGTTGAACTATAACTAGGTATATCAGTGTACTAAACAAACCAAAAAAAAGTTTCTTGCTTTCATATAACTTGCATGTGTACACAGGATTTCATTTATAAGGGTATAAATAATAACATAAAATGGCATTGAATTTATGGAGAAGTTGTTTAGACAATGTGCCACATAGGTATTTAGAAAAAGAAATTTTACTTGAAAGTAACCAGGGAACACTTTTTGAAAGATGTGAGACTTTGGGCATTAAAGTAACAGGAATCTTGTTGCTGGTTACAGTTTTCAGTTAGTAAGCCATTTAATTCATCAAAGGTTTTTCTGTGTTTTTCAAGATTGTCCCCAGACAGAACACACTGCAATGATATACAAACAGTTCCTAACTTACAGTAGTTTGACTTACATTTTTTTTTTTTACTTTATGATGGTGCAAAGGTGATAGGCATTCACTAGAAACTATGCTTCAAGTACTCATACAACCATCTTATTCTTAACTTTCAGTATAGTATTCAATAAATTATATGAGATATCCAACTCTTTACTATAAAATATGCTTGGTGTTAAATGATTTTGCTCAACTAGGCTAATATTCTGAGTGTAGAGTAAAGTGTTCTGAGCATGTTCAAGATAGGCTAGGCTGAGCTGTGATGTTTGGTAGGTTAAGTGTATTAAATGCATTCCTGATTCATTATATTTTCAATTTATGATGGGTTTTTGAGATGTAACCCCATCATAAGTTGAGGAGCATCTATAATTTGAGTGTTTATTTAGGTAGGTGAGTACATGTTATGTTTCTTATTGTAAATCTGTCTTTACTATGAGCTTCTCAAAGGTAAGGATCTTTTCTAATTTATATTTATTTCCTTCACTCCCACTGGCACATAGTAGGCACTCAACGTTCGTTAAATTAACTTTATTTTCTTCCTTGTTCAGATTAATTTTGCTAACCTAAAGTTAAAACACTACAATTACAAATAATAATAATTTATTGAGTCATTTCTTATGTTCTTTCTTCTTTGTACACTTGCCTAACTCAGAAACCAGATTATTTTCACCTTACATTATTTCACCATCAAAAGTATAGACAAAATTGTTAACTTATTCCATGACTTTGAATTTCTTATCCAAGAATCTTCACTTTTTGATACTAACCAGGAATCAGGAAAATGTAAAGTACTATAGCCACAGATATTCATAGAGCAAGAGTAGAGTCATAACTTTAGACCCTCTTTTGAGGAAGAAAATAAGCTTTTACTTGAAATTTATTCTTTCTATAACTATGCTGCATGCACTCTAGCCACTATTTCATAATTCCCTATTTAATAAAACTTTAACTTTCATCATCTAGGTCATTTCAGAATATGTTCTACAATTTATTTTGGAAGCTGAAAAGAACAGAAATCACCATCATCACCACCACCACAGACTCATGAAATCAAAGCATCAGAATGGTCTACAAGAAGTTATCTAGGTCTCTAGGCAATTTGTGCCTCCTGCTTTTTCAATTCTTGCAGAGCTAATCAACACTTACCCACTTTTTTTTTTATATAATAGATGTCTAGGAGACCTGGAATTTGAGCTACTAAAAAGTCACTAACAATTTGTAAGGAATTACTTACTAAAACAAAAGTTGCTAAGAGAGTTATCAAAATCCATAGTCAAGATACGCCAAAATCAAAAGCCCACTCAGTGTTGCCTACTGATGCTTCCCTGTAATATTATTGTAGGAGTGATCACTAAGGTGAAGAATGTTGCTAAATATATTATATTTTCTTCCTTGGCATATGACCCTGACTATCACAAAGTTTCTTCTATAACTAAAAAAGAAAATCCCAAATTAGACCTATTGGTTTTTAATAATTTGCTATAAATGCATACATGTTTTTTTTTTGGCTATATTTTTTAAACAAACCCATTATGTACTTGAAAAATTATGTTGATCCTTGAATTGTTTTCACCAAATAAAAAAATATTCAACATCCTTTGGACACATGAGTAAAGTGATAAAGCATAATCCTCTACTAGAAAGTACAGATGCATCCGATTTGAGCTAAGAAGGAAGCAGAATTTTGTATCATAACTGTATCATACTCTGCCCATGCAGTGCAAAAACTGAGAAGCTAAATCATTAGGGGGCTTATATCTACTTACCAGTTTTTAAAAGTGCTTTCTCTATTTTTTAGAGTAATCCTTGATGTCTGACAGAATTTTGTTTAATTGTAGCCAATTACCAGCTAAGGGACTTGGGATCTAATTACTTAGATCCTTTATCTATATAATAGCAATAATAATACCCATCTATAATGGATACTGAACACAGCTCATGGCAAATAGTAGACAATGAATAAAGAAGGACAATATTCATTTTATGTTCATTATCATCATAGTAGACAGAAAAATTGTGATGCCAAACTTCATCTTTATTTTTTGTGCAAGTGATAATTTCAAAAGTAGCGGTTATTATTAATTTTTGAGTTTTTATCTTCTTCTCATTACTCTCTAGGCTTAATCCCAAAGCTACCAGAACCATGTTGATTAACCAATAAAGAGTTGTTATTAAAAGCTCTTAACATTGGTCAAATAAAAATAGTGAAAGCATATAATTTTCCAGGCTAAGAATCTGAGTTATAAATTCAAGTGATTCAAATTGATACAAAGCTTTCTGAACTGCTAAAAGTAAAAAGTTGAGCTTTGCCTTAATTTTGTAAATCAAACAATTAAAAGCCTTATAGTAGGTTTTAGAATAAAAATATTTTTCTATTTGTTTCATTTCATAGCCCAAATAAATGCTCATGAAGTAGATGTGTTCTACATAGCAATAAGTAATAGAAACATTGATCCCAGTCAGAAAATAGAAAAAGATAGAGCATTTAACTGCATATTTATATACACAAAGTAAATGAGAGCTCAATTATCAGAATATAAGGAAAATGATATCATTTTAGACTTTAGAATTCTCTTTTATTTAATTTTGTATGAGTCACTGTATTTTATCTTTGACAGATAATAACCCAGTCACATCTCATTTATTATCCTGAGAGGATTCTATTTAAGACATTAAAAATAGAGAAAGTATTTTTAAAAGCTGGTAAGCAGATATAAGTCCCCTAATGATTTAGCTTGTCATTTTTTTCTCTTTCCTGTCTGAGTCACAGAGATGCAACTGTGCTGCATTATCAAAAAATTAATTCAAAAATTAAAACATCAGGGAACCTGAATGTCCTTTTGCAGTGACACAACACTTAGTCAATATCATTTGGTTTTACTTAGAAGGCCTATGTTTTTCTGCATTGTGTAATCTTTTCTGTGTTAAATTACGTGTAAAATACAATGAGACCATATGAAATGAATGCTCGGGAAAGTGAACTATGTATCTTGACACCCCTTTCTCAGGTTCTATTTAATTTTATAATTTATAAAATACATGCTATACATTTTTATTTTTAATCAACACCCACTCTCCAACTCCACCTCCACATCCAATTAGCATTCTATTATATTTTGTAAATAAAACACAACTGTTTTGATTGATAAAAGTAAAAAAGTTTTGGTTACATTGAAAATAACACAAATGCAAAATGTTTAAATGATTATTAAAATAAAATTTATAATTCCAGTAAGGAAAGACATAAAAACAAAGTAACTGTATTAAGGTAAAACTTGAGTAAGAACATTTAAAACTAAGGGGTGCCTGAGCAATATTTAGAAACATTAAAACAAAAGGTTCAATCTCCATCTAAATTAGAATAGTGGAACAACCAACTAAACCTCCCAAACACAAGAGGAACTGTTGAGTATTTGAAAATAGATTGACTTTTTTCTAGCTATGTGCTTTATGTTCCATATTTTCATAAAAAGAATTTAATGAAATATTTTCATGATTTGTACCCAAAATCAGTCTTTCTCATATGAGAAAATATCTGCTTCACCAAAATAGTGAATATGATTTCCACCGCCATGTTCTGTACCCTTTACTGAAATGTACCCAAATATAAAAAAACCTGACTTGAGGCTAGGCATGGTGGCTCAAGCCTATAATCCCAGAGCTTTGGGAGACCTTGGCGGAAACTCATTTAAGGCCAGGTGTTCGATGCCAGTCTGAGCAACATAGCAAGATCCTGTCTCTACAAAAACAAAAAACAGCAACAATAAAACTGACTTCATTTGAATTCTTAATGAATCATTAAACTCTGAGATCTTTTCTCCCTTTGTTTAGGAATCTCTTTGGGCAACAAACCAGCTCTATAGATTAATACTGACTAACCAATGATATGTACAAAAGAAACACCATAACTATTCATTCATATTTCAAAGAAAAAAATCTACCTAATTTTACTTCAGTTGAACAAGAAGCTTTACCATTTTCCTCCCTTCTTCTATTCTTCCCTGCCTCTCTCTATTCCTTCCCATATTTCCTTCCTCCCTTCCCTTTTTCCTTCCCTCTCTCCCTCCCTTCCTTCCATACCTATTGAGTGATTTCTTAGTATCAGGTAATTTTACAAGGGAAGGAGAAAGAAATAATGCAAAAATCAAGTAGGAAGAGCCTGTTTCATGTGGCTGACCATCTTGTTAGGAGAAATGACATTAATAAAATTATTACATCAAAAAATATAACACTGTTAACAACTGCTATAAAAGGGAGAAACATGGTACTATGGGAGCATATAGTAGGGATTTTATCTAGTCAGGAAGCCCAAGAAAGGTTTTCATAAGGGAATCTCACTTGACTTGAGTAGTACAGAAGAACCGGGTAAAGGGAGAAAGGAATATTTCAGTCAAATGCAAAAACCCAGTGAAGGAGAGAGCCTGACTAGAAGAACAAGGGTGAAGTAAACCATCAACTATCATACTTAACTGTTAGATAAGAGCTGCTGGATTATCTAAAGAGAGAGAAATATATTGAAGTCAAAATTGAATATAAAAAAATTTGAAGCACAACATAATGATTTAAAAAATCAATTTTACAAAATCGATCTTAACAATTATTTGTGCATATATTTTAACATTTACATTTCATTGTCTTTGAACCATTTTGGTGATTATGCATGATTATTCAATAAATACTGTCAAGACAGTGTGAGCCATCTGTTTAATATTAAAGACAATATAAGCCGGGCTCGGTGGCTCAGCCTGTAATCCCGCGCCTTTGGGAGGCTGAGATGAGTGGATTGACTGAGCCCGCGGGTTCGAGACCCGCCTGGGCAGCGAGACCTCATCTCTACAATAAATCAAAAAATCAGCTGGGCGTGGTAGCGCATGCCTGTAATTCCAGCTACTTGGAAGGCTGAGGCGGAAGGATCGCCGGAGCCCAGCAGGTCGAGGCTGCGGTGGCCGGGAGTGGCCACTGCACTCCAGTCTGGGCGACAGAGTGAGACTCCAACTCAAAAAAAAAGAAAAAAAAAAGACAATATAGATGTTCTTAACTTACCAATTAAATGCTTCATTTTCTTACACACACATACATATGTTTTATAGTAAATGACACATATATCCTATATTATTATTTTCATTGTACTATTTGTTAATTAATTATCTATCCAACAATTCTTGCCCCTATACTATTTATATACCAAACAAAATATGTTTATTGTTAGCTTAAACTTGTCATAATTGATATAAAGAAATGCAGGTGTTTACAGTGTTTAAATTAAAAGGTAAATTAATTTGAGTTGAAAACATTTGATAGACTCATAATCGTAGCCATCCATAATCAAAACTTTAAATAAAAATTTATAATTTGATTCCAATCTCATTCTTCAACTTTCCTGTTGAGGATTTGGAAAAGCAGCTGTGAAAAGCCTGGGAGAACACTGATGATAGTCCTTCTAAGGGTTTATCTGAGAAAGGAATGGAGAGTAATAATTGTCCCTGGTATGCACTGATTCTTTTCTTTGCATCCTTCTGGGGTTGAGAATCACGGCTCAAAGCTTTCATGTTATCATACAGAAATATGGACATGAACGAATTATTCTTTCTAAAAGTTTACAAGAATATTTAAAAATGACTGAGTTTAGTCACAACTATCCACAGAAATAGATTTACAGTAGGATGTTATAATGATCAACTTCAGTTTTAGATTTGATTTATAAATACAAAAGCATGTCTTACATTCACTCCATTGATTTTTTCCTTTTTATATATCCAGATTCAAATTGTAGGTGGTTTCTTATAAAAGCCCCACCAGATTGGGTATTAATTACTTTCTGATTTTTGATTTACCATATTCCAAAGGAAATGGTATGTTGATCAAAGCAGAAACAAATTAACCTTGTGATCCTTGGCATAATAACTAAAAGTATCCTCCTTGAAACTCTGTCTTCTAAATGACATCCAGAGGAAAATAAATTATAGACTAAAAACTTCTATAGATGAGATTCAAAATATTTTTCTAGATGAATAACTAAGTGGGTAGCTAGGAGAAATAGATGGATGCCAGAAATGTATGGAGGAGGAATGGAAATCCAAACATACATAAAAAATGAGTGTTTAACCAAGGTCTAATTTACAAGGTTAAAAAAGAAAGCCTCAGTGTTACAGATATCACTACAAGTCAAAATGTTGTCAGTCAAAATCTATTCTAATTCCCAAAGTCTGTTTTAATCAAGGTGTTTGGCTTAAAGTTTAAATAATCCTCTAAATCTTCTAGGTTTTTATTGGCATAGATAAGGTGTATTCTCCACTACATGAACTTACCTTTTTATTTTAATATCCGTTTTTTAGTTTATGGTTCCCAAGATACAGAATAATTTAGACTCTTGAAATAAGAGATTTAATACAAAGATTATAGTTTGGGAAGCATTCTTTATTTCCAATTGATTGTGAAGTGGTGGGACTGGAAGATTAGCCAGACAGACACATTATTTTCTAGTCTAAATACTAAGAAGAAAATCATATGCCTCGAAAAAATTTAGTTTGAAAATTACTATTTTAAAAAGGTTGATGTAAATTAATGTTATTTTACTAACTTACATACCAGTGCAATGTACTATCTATTTTACTTTTGTTGCTTAAAAATATATAAATTTGTGCTATTAAAAGTTTCAGCTCCAATTATAGGGAAGAGGCTATGTATAGTGTAATGTAATTGTTAAATGTGCAGTGATTATTTTTTTCCACATACAGCCTACTTGTACCCCATATCTCCATGATAAAATAAAATTTAATTAAAAAAAGAAAAACTATTTTTCTTCCATAATAAATTAAACTTAGCTTACTCTAACATTTTTACTCTGTAAACTTTTAAGATTTTAGCTTTATAGTTGTAATTACTCAACTTAAATGCACATTGCACAGCTATAAAAAATTTTTTATATCATTTCATAAAATTTTTATATTTCTACATATTTTATTATTTATCTTTTAAACTTTTGTATAAAATTAAGACACAAACACACACATTAGCCTAGGCCTACATAGGATCAGGATCTTCAATATCATTGTCTTCCTCCTCCACATCCTGTCTCACTCGAAGAACTTCTGGGGCAATAACACTCATGGAGCTGTCATCACCTAGGATAAAAATGCTTTCTTCTAGATCCTGAAGAACCTGCCTGAGTCTATTGTATAGTTAATTTTGTTTTTAATAAGTAGGTGTATACTCTAAAAGAATGACAAAAAGTATAGTATGTAGATACTAGACAATGACATTTTTCAATTCCATTATAATTTTATGAGACCACCATTAGGCAGTTTGTCATTTATGGAAATACTACAAAGTGCATGAGAATATATAGATGCCATTTTGAAGTTTACATCAGATAACAGATTAGGAAACCCATACTGGCATATTAAGAAAGCAATATCCATGGTATAAATTTTTAAAGACATTAAAAAAAAAAAATATATATATATATATGTATATGAATATGAATACACCTTGTGTTTTGGAACATTTCAAAAAATGGAAATGTTATCGAAACACTCAAATCACAGAGAACTAAAGAGTAAACTCTAAAATAACTTAATGTCTCTATACTTTTTATTTTATTGTACCGTTAAAAATTTGTCTCTGTTTTCTTTGATAGATGGCAAGCCCTTTGAGGAAAAGGGATATATCATATTCATCTTTGAACTTAGAAACTCTTGGCAGTACATTAGTTATTATCAAAATTTAATTTTGCAACCCATTTCTACCTTACAAAGGATGACTTGTGTATTTACCCTTACTTTGACACAAAGCATCAACATAAGTCAAGCCAACCGTTCTCATTTTATTTTTGCTTATTCCATCTGTACTATAATTTTTCAAGAATAGGGAAAGTGCAATAGTTAATTACATATTTTGGTTCAAATATCACCTTTTTGATAGCTGAGCCATGTATGAAGAAAATAATTGCAATTATTTGTTTTTTCTTTTTTTTTTACATCTGCTAGGGAGCAGTCTCATGCAGACTAAATTTATTCTTTGATAGTTGATACAACTAACTACATTTTTTGGCCTTAAATGAATCTCTTATGTTAGGCATCCTTGATAACACACTGCCTTGGTTAGTTTCCTACATTTTACCATTTTGTGAAGACTTCTTTTCCTCACTGTTTGCTATACTTTTACATTTAATGTGAGTGTTCTTTAGGATTTTATTTTTAATTCTCTTCTTACTCAATAGACTCTCCTTGGATAAATTTATTCACCATCAGTGTTTCAATCATCATCAATATGCTTACATTCAAAAAATCTTAATCATCTCTGCCCACATATCTGTTTCTTAAATTCAGACAAATAAAACCAATTGTAATTGTACATTTTCCACTTGGATGTCCCACAGGTTTCTCAAGGATCATATGTCCAAAAGTAATCTTATCACAATCTCCTTCCCCAGATCAATGTTCTCCTGTATCTTATGTCTTGGTTAATGCTACCACTATCTCAAGTCAGATAATTTCAAATCTTTTTACCTCAATTTCTACATACCAACTAAGTCAACATCCTTTTCTTTGTTTACACCTTCCATTTTCCATCCCCAATGCTTTAGGCCAGGTCCACATGTTCCTTTGCCTAAATGATTGTAATAATTTCCTAACTGGTGTATACAGACTCAATTTTGCACCTATCCAATTCAATCATCATGTGTTCATCAACTGCATGTGACAATGTTATTTCCCAGCTTCAAACCTTTCAATGATCCCTTTTAGTAAGTTTCTTCTGATTTAACCCTATGGTAAAAAATAATCATCCTTCTCTTTAAAATCTGTTATTTTGCTACTTTTATTATTGTTGCCTTCCCTGTTTCTCATTTCCACTTGTCTACATGGGTCGAAAACTTTTCCTCCATTCCTTCTCCTTCTCTTTCTTGTTTTGGAAACAGAATCTTACTCTGCTGCTCAGGCTGGAGTGCAGTGGCATGATCATCGCTCACTGCAGCCTCAACCTCTTAGGTTGAGGCAATTCTTCCACCTTAACTTCCTGAGTAGCTGTGACTACAGGTGCATGTCACCACACCTAGTTAACTTTTACTTTTTTAGGGACAGAGTCTTGCTATGCTGCCAGGATGGTCTCAAACACCTGGCCTCAAGCGAATATCCTCCCTTAGCCTCTCAAAGCCATCATACCCAGCCAAAGGAAATTTTCAGAGAATTATTTTCTTTGACTCCTCTGCATTGGAAACCAAAATAATTAGATAATTTTAATGTCATGGCGAGAAAAGTAATTAATTAAATGAAAACAAACAAATATAAGACCAACAAGTTGGGTAAAATTCAGCATCAGGTAAATAAGCGATCATCATACAGGTAAAGATTTGGGCTCCCTTTGGTCCCCACTTCACCTTGTTTGAGATTAGGCAACTTTATTGATGTTATGTGTCCCCCACCTGGCAGTGTCCTGCTACATGCAATCCCTTTCTTATAGTATTATGATAAATGTTCAGGGTCTCCTTATGGGTGAGAACATGTGGCGCTCAGTTCTTTGTTTCTGTGACAGATCACTGAGTATTATAGACTCAAAATTCATCCAAGTTGCTGCAAAGTTCATAATTTTGTCCTTCTTTATAGCTGCATAATATTCCATCATGTATATGTACCACATTTTTTTTCCAGTCCACTATCGATGAGCACCATGGTTGGTTCCATGTTTTTGTTAATGTGAATAATGTTGCGATAAACAGCTGTGTACAGGTATCTTTTTTACAGAATGATATGAGTTCTTACGGGGATATTTCGAGAAGGGGGATTGTTGGATCATAAGGAAGGAAAATTTTTAAATCCTTTAAGAATCGCACACTGCTTTCCCCAGAGATTGTTTAATTTACACTCCCACCAACAGTGTGGAAGTGTTCCTTTTTCCCTGCATTCTCTTCAGTATCTGGTGTTTTTTATTTATTAATGATGGCCATCAGATTGAATTTAGGTGGTATCTAAGTGTGGTTTTAATTTGCATTTCTTTGATGATTAGTGAAGGTGAGCATATTTTCATGTATCTGTTGGCTGCTCATATGTCTTCATTTGAGAATTGTCTATCCACATCTTTTGTCCACTTTTTAATAGGGTCACTTGCTTGTTTCTTTGTTTTTCTTTTGGCACATTTGAGTTCCTTGTAGATCCTGGATGTTAGGTCTTTGTCAAATATACAGTTGGCAAATACTTTTTTCCCATTCTGTGGACTGTCCCCTTGCTCTCTGTATATTTTCTCTTGCTTTGCAGAAGCTTTTCAGTTTCATGAGGTCTCATTTGCCCAGCTTATTTCTCATGGCATGGGCATTTGGGGTTTTGATCAAGAATTGGTTGCCTATTCCAATTTCCGTAAGTGTGTCTTGAATTGTCTAATATTCTTATAGTTTGACGGCTTGGATTTAGGTCATTGATCCATTTAGGGTTGCTTTTTGTGTATGGTTATAGGTAGGGGTACTGTTTTAATCTTCTTCATGTGGTCAGCCAGTTTTCCCAGCATCGCTTACTGAATAGGTTCTCCTCTTCCCAGTGGTTTTTGGTGGAGGTTTTGTAGAAGATGCATTGGTTCAGAAATTGAGGTTTTGCTTCCGGAATCTTTATCCTGCTCCACCATCATATATGCCTGTTCTTGTACCAATGTCAGACTGTTTTGATTATTTTTGCCTTATTGTGAAATTTTAAGTCTGGAGGTATAATGCCTTCAGCTTTGTTTCTTTTGCCAAGGATTGCTTTGGTTATGTATGATCATTTATGTTTTTATATGGATTTTTGTGTTATTGTTTCCAGGTCTGAGAAAAATGATGTTGGCAATTTAATGGGTATGGCATTGAATCTGTAGATGGCCTTTTTAAAAGATCGACATCATAACAATGTTTTACTTGTTTGTGTTTTCTTTGAATTATTTGACCAGTATTTTGTAGTTTTTATTGTAAAAGTCTCAATTCTCTAGTAAGGAAGATACCAAGGTATTTCTTTTTTTATTTTTTGTGTGTGGCTATTGTGAATGGGATTGTGCTTTTTATTTGGTTCTCTGCCTGTTTGTTGTTGGTGTATAAGAATGTGACTGTCTTTTGCATACTGTTTTTGTACACTGATATTTTGCTAAGGTTTTACCAGTTCAAGCAGGTTTTTGACAGATTACCTTGGATTTTTAAGGTATAGAATCATATTGTCATTAAAGAGGGATAACTTAACCTCCTATTTTTCTATTTGGATACCAATGATTTACTTCTCTTGTCTGATTGTTTTAGGTTGGGCTTTCAACACTATGTTGAACAGGAGGAGTGAGAGTGGGCAGCCTTGTTTTGTTCTGGTTTTCAGGGAAAATGTTTCCAATTTTTGTCTTTTTAGAAACATATTGACTGTGGGTTTACTATAGATGTTGCTTATTATCTTTACTTGGTTTGGTTAACAATGTGATGTTAGCTTAATAAAATGATTTTGGGAGATTTCCATCTTTCTCAATTGCCTGGAGTACTTTCAGTAGGCTTGGTATGAGCTCTTTCTTGTATGTTTTGTAGAATCCCATTGGAAAACCATCTGGTCCAGGATTTTCTTTTGTAGCTAGTTTGTTTGTTTGTTTGTTTTTGATGATGATGAAGTCAATGTCCTGGCTTGTTATCCATCTATTTAATGTCTCAGTGTCTTCTTGTTGCAACCTTGGAAAGTTGTGTGATGTCAAAAGTCTTCCATTCATTTGGGTTTTTAGTTTGTTCCCATATATGTTTGCATAGTAACCTCTGATAATCTTTTGCGTTTCTTTGGGATCACTTGTGACTTGATCTTTTGCATTTCTGATTGTGTTTAATTGGGTTTTTTCTTTCTTTTTATTGGTTAATCTGGATAGGGGTCTATTAATCTTGTTTATCCTTTCAAAGAACCAGCTTTTTGTTCCATTGATTTTCTTCTATGATTTTTACCTTGGTGATCTGGATTCTTGGGCTGAAGTTAGGGTTTTGATGGTTTTATCTTTCCAGCTCTCCTAGGTGATTTGTTAGGCTGTTAACTTGTGATCTTTCTATTTTCTTGATGTGTGTTCATAGAGACATCAATTCCCCCTCTTAGTACTGTTTTCATGGCTTCCCAGAGGTTTTGGTAAGATGTTTCTTTGTTTTCATTTGTTTCCAGGAATCTTTTAATTTCTGTTTAGATTTCTGTGTTGACCCAGCTCCAGAATCATTTAAAAGAGGTCACTTTTATTTTCCATATTTTATATCCTACTTTTTTTTCTTTTGAGGGTATGTATACATGCAATAAATACTCCTTAAATGTTTTTTTTGTTTGTTTGTTCATTTTGTCTAAACTTTTGTGGATACTGAATGGTGCTTAGGTAGGGAGGAAAGATGGAATGAAGTAAGAAAACACTAGAGGAAAAAAGTTTATTTTTTTCTTAGGTGTCAATAAAATTATGTCAATAGAAATGTCCAATTGGAAGCAGAATATGCATGGTTTTGAATTCTGTAGTGAGTTCAGGATTATAGATAGAAATTTTGGAATTATAGGCATAAAATTACAGACATGAACATGTCTGAAAGAATCCAGGAAGAGCTTATGGAGTTCAACAAGCAAGTGTTGAAGATGAGTTCCTTAACATTATAAGTATTTTAGATGTGTCCAGAGTAACAGACCAGTAGAAAGATTAAAATAAAATAGCTAGAGTGATAGAAGAAAACAGGAGAAATGGGTATCATAGAAACTGAATAAGTTGACAGAGGTCTTTATTCTCAACTATTAAAGGAAGATGAAATAAAATAATAAAAGCAAAGTACTGCTTTTAGAAATACTGAGTCCATTGAAAAATCTGAGAAAACCTGTTTTAAGGTGATAATAGGGAGTGTTGGAAAGTTATATGGTTGTATTTTGGGGACAATGGACACTAAAGAAGTTGAGAAAGTAAACAATACAAATATAACTTGGCTGTTAAAGAGATTTATGAGAGATGGGCAATTATATCAGGAGGCCAAACTTACACCTTATTGGTATTCCTGAGGTAGAAAAGGAGAATGAGAGCTCCTTGGAACAAACATTCCATGAAGCTATCCAAGAAAAATTCCAGCATACCATCAGAGATATGACCACCCAAACACAAGATATTCAGAGAACCACTGTAAGGCATCAAATAAGAAGACAAGCTCCTAGACACATAGTATTTTGCTTATACAAAGTAGGTATAAAAGAAAAAAATCCTAAAGGTAGTGAGATAGAAAGGCTAGACTTCCTACTATGGAAGAACAATTAGCATAGAAGCAGATTTATCTAGAGAAACACTACAGGCTAGAAGAGACTTGAGTCCAATGTTCAAAGTTCTCAAGGATAAAAATTCTAACCAAGAATTTCCTACTTAGCTAAGTAAGCTTAATCAGTGATGGAGAATTAAAATACTTCAAGGGTATGCAATCTCTAAAAGTTTATGTTGCCTCCACATGAGCTCTACAAGAGATACTTAAGAAGGTATTAAGCACAGAAGAAAGAAAAAAAGGAAAGAATGACCACAAACTTCTCAAGAATGCAGGAAAACAGAGTCAGCACAGCATGCATTGAGACTGGAAAATTGAAAACACACACATATCAATACAAAATTAAAAGGAAAACCAACAAGCAAATAAACAAACACACAACACCAAAAAATATATATATATATATGCTATAAGGGTCTCATGAAAGGGATAAACTCTCACATCTCAATAATCATCTTGAACATGAATAGACTAAATGCATCACCAAAAAGACATAGGATGTCAAATTGGATTTTTAAAAAAGTGTGACCCACAATATTCTGACTCCAGGAAACACATCTTACTACAGAGGACACGCACAGATTCAAAGTTAGAGGATGGAAAACAAATTTTCAGTTGAACATATCACAAAGGAAGGCAGGAATCATGATCTTAATATCAAACAAAACAACCTTTAAGTTATCAAAATTTTAAGTTACAGAAGGACACTACATAATGATAAAAAGTTCAAACCATAAACAAGTAATATCCATCCTAAAGATATATGCACCTAACACAGGAGCATCAACTTTTATAAAGTAGGTATTACATAATATATATATATATATATATAGACTCTAACACTATCATAACTGGGAACTTAAATACCCCCCACTAACAACTCTAGATATATCATTGAGGCAAAATTCAACAAACAAATCCAGAACCTCAACTTGACACTTGACCAAATGGACTTAATAGATACCTACCAAAAAACTGCAGAATATAGTCTACTCATCACCACATGGAACATAGTCAAAGACTGACCACATCCTCAGTCATAAATCAAGCATAAACAAATTCCATAATATCAAAATAGTACTATGCACCTTCTCAGACCACAGTGGAATAAAAAAATATATCACGCAAAATTCTCCCAAACACACAAAGACATGCACACTAAACAGCATAATGTTGAACAACCCCTGGGTAAACAGAAATTAAAAGATTTCTGGTAACAAATGAAAATAAAGAAACAGTTTATCAAGGCCTCTGGGATGCTATGAAAACAGTATGAAGAGGGGAATTCATAACTCTACAAATACACATCAAGAAAATAGAAAGATCACAAGTTACCATCCTAACAAATCACTCATGGAAGATGGAAAGACAAGACCACCAAAACCCTAACTTCATCAGAAGAATCCAGATCACCAAAGTAAAAGCCCAAATACAGAACATAGAAGACAAAAATATTATAGAAAAAATCAACAAAACAAAAAGCTTGTTTTATGCAAGGATAAATATGATTGATAGACCTCTAGCCAGAATGACCAAGAAAAAAAGTGCAAATAAACGCAATCAGAAACTGATCCTAAAGAAATACAAAAAATTATCAGAGATTACTATACATAACTGTATGGAAGCAAACTAGAAACCTAAATGAAATGGAGGATTTCTTGACATCACACAACCTCCAAAGGTTGAAACAAGAAAACACTGAAACCAACTGACCAATAACAACGAAGGAAATTGACTCCATCATAATAAAACTACCTACAAAACAAGCCCTGGACAAGATGGCTTTCCAGCAGAATTATATAAAACATACAAGGAAGAACTCATACCAATCCTACTAAAAGTATTCCAAGCAATGGAGAAAGATGGAACTCACCTCAAATCATTTTATGAAGCTGACATCACACTGATGACCAAACTAGGTAAAGATCTGACAAAGAAAGAGAACTTCAGGCTAATATCCTTGATGAACATAGATGCAAAAATTTTCAACAAGATTCTTGCAAATTGGATCCAACAACACATCTCAAAAATCATTCATTCATCATGGCCAAGTAGGCTTTATACCTGGGATGCAGGGTTGGTTCAACATCCATCAGACTATAAAAGTAATTAAACACATCAACATTTGTAAAAACAAGAACCACATGATTACATCATTATATGCAGAAAAAGCTTTTGATGAAATTCGGCATCCCTTCTTGATAAAAGCCCTTGAACACCAAGGCATTAAGAGAACATACCTCAAAATAGTAAGAGCCGCATATGATAAACCCACAGCCAACATATTGCTAAATGTACACAAATTGGAGGTATCTCCCCTGAAGATCAGAATAAGACAAGGTCACCAACTCTGACCCTGTTCAACATAGTGTTGGAAGTCCTAGCTAGAGCAGTCAGACAAGAGAAGGAAACCAGTGTTATTCAAATAAGAAAAGAGGAAGTTAAGTTATTCCTCTTTGCTGATGATATGATCCTATACCTTGAAAATCCAAGAAAATCTGTACAAAAACTACTTGCACTGGTGAAGGACTTTGGCAAAGTCTCAGGGTACAAAATCAATGTACAAAAGATAGGTGCATTCTTTCGGGGGGGTTAGAAAGCAGGAGTTTATTAAGAAGACAGAAGAGCTCCTAAGAGGGAGGTGATCTGAAACAGGGTTTCCCCAGTTGCATTCTTAAACAGCAACAACACACAGGCAGAGAACTAAATAACCACCACAATCCCATTCACAGTAGCCACCAAAAGAAAAAAAAAAAGAAAGAAATACCTTTGTGTCTTCCTAACCAGAGAAATGAGAGACCTTTACAACAAAAAGTACAAAACACTACTCAAACAAATCAAAGAAGACAAAAACAAATGAAGCAATATTCCATGCTCATGGGTCAGAAGATTTAACGTTGTTAAGATGTCCATCCTACCCAAAGCAATCTACAGATTCAATGCAATGCCTATTAAATCGCTAACATCTTTCTTCTCAGACATGGAAATGACAATACTGAAATTCACATGGAAACATAAACAACCATAAATAGCCAAAACAATCGTTAGGGGAAAAAAAAAATCAGGAGATATTAAACTTCCAGACTTTAAAGATGCTATAAGACAACAATAATCAAAAAAGACTGATATTGGTACAAAAAGAGGCATACAGATCAATGGAACAAGATAGAGATTTCAGAAGCAAAACCTTAATTTCTCAATCAAGTCATCTTTGACAAAGCCTCCACCAAAAACCACTGGGGAGAGGAGAACCTATTTAGTTAATGGTGCTGGGAAAACTGGCTGATCACATGCAGAATATTGAAACATGACCCCTATCTATCACCATACATAAAAATCTACTTGAAATGGACCAAATCCATAAACATAAAACCTCAAACTATAAGAATCTTAGAAAACACAGAAGACACCCTTACAGATATTGATCAAAACTCCAAATGCCGATGTCATAAGAAATAAGACAGACAAGTGGGACTTCATCAGACTGAAAAATTCTGCAAAGCAAATGAAACCGTGGGAAAACAGCTTACTGAATGGGAAAAAATATTTGCCAACTCTATATCTGATGAAGGTCTTACATCCATAATCTACAAGGAACTCAAACATGACAAAAAACAAAAAAACAAACTGTCTTATTAAAAAATGATCAAAAATATAAATAACAAATCTCAAAAGAAGACATACAAGCAGCCAACAGATACATGAAAAAATGTTCAGCCTCACTCATCATCAAATAAATGCAAATAAAACCCCACTGAGATATCACTTAACTTCAGTCAGGGTGGCCACCATCAATAACTTAAAAAATAACAGATGTTGGAGAGGACACGGTGAAAAGGGAACACATCTACACTGTTGGTGGCAGTGCAGACTAGTACAACCTCTGTTGAAAACAGTGTGGCAATTCTTAAAAAATCTAAAAATCAACCTTCCATATGACCTAGCAATTCCCCTTCAGGGAATATACCCAGAAGAACTCATACCATTCTATAACAAATATACCTGCACACATGTGTTTATTGAAACATTATTCACGATAGAAAAAACATGGAACCAAGTGTGCTGCCCATCGAAAGTGGACTGGATTTTTTAAAATGTGGTACATATACGTGATTGAATATTACGCAGCCATAAAAAAGGACAAAATTATGGACTTCGCAGAAACATGGATGGATTTAGAGTGTATCATACTCAGTGATCTCTCAGAGAAACAAAGAACTAAGTACCAAATGTTCTCACTCATAAGCGGACCCTGAACATTTTCCATAATACTGTATAAGAAAGAAATTGGTTGTAGCTGGAAACTGCTGAGGGTGGGGCACATAACTTCAATAAGAGTACCTGATCTCAAACCAGGAGAAGTGGGACCAAAGGGAGGCCCAAACTTTACCAAACAATGACCACTCTTGTACCTAATTCCTGAATCATACCCCACATCTTTGTATATATATTTGGTAAATTCAAAATATTCATGGTTATACCTGAGAAACTACAAGGGCTTTTGGTGCAAAGATGGCCTGAAGCTTAAAAGTGAAAACAATTTATGACCTCAATTTTATTCTCATCTAGGTTTTTCCAGGAAGTGAAGATCACACACTGGATTTGAACAGTGAGAGGAAGGCAGAGGGGGTAGGGGTGGGGGCTGCAATGGAGGTGGGAGGGGACCAGCTCTTTTTCAGCACTAAGGACAGCAGACACACCAGGATTTCCAGCTGTCTGGCTGTAGGGTACTCCCAGTGGGGCACAGTATTCAATGACTGAGCTCCTTGCAGAGGTCAAAGATTGATGACTTAGGAGGTTTCCTGGCTGCTAAATAAAAGTAAAATATTGGGCAACTCCCCTCCCACTGTGCTGTGGGAGTTTTTCTGTCTTCTCAATAAATCCTGCTTTCTAAAAAAAAAAGTTAAGTGTTGAGAAATGAAATTGAATATTTAATATATTCTTTAAAAGATTACTGATGCAGAATACAGCCTCTCACAACAGCGCTAGCTGGTACACTGATGCCAATAGGTTCTTAGAACATGTACCTGAGGGGGAAGCCAGTACTACAAGGGACATGCCTTCCAAAAGATAATTCCAGTTTTTTTGTGGGTGTCCCTCCTCATATATATTATGTACTATATTCTTACAATAAAGTAAGTTAGAGAAAAAAGTTATAAAACAGTTATAAGAAAGGGAAAATATGCTTACTTTTGACTAACTTGAGGTGGATCATTATAAAGGTGTTCCTTGTTTTCTTCACATTGAGTTGGTTGAGGAGTAGGAAGAAGATGAGTTAATTTTGCTGTCTCAAGGGTAGTAGAGAAAGAAAAGGTGGAGGAGGTGGAAAGGAAATTAGAAGAGGCAGGCATACTGAGGACAAATTTACAGAAATACATAATATCTGTCTAACTCTTTTGCTTTTATATTCCTCCAAAAACATTTCTATATGGTACTAATCCCTCTTCCACAATTTGCTTTGGTTTCAGTGCCTATATCATGGAAGTATTCATGTCATAAATTAAATCAAAAGCAGTCTTGGACAATCAGAATCCTTCTACCAGATTGTTTAATACCAGTTTATTTTCTTGCACTACTTCTTGTACATCTTCTTTCTTATCATCTGGCATTGGCTCATAAGCACTCATCTTCCAGTCATCTTCTGTTAATTCCTCTGGTGTAGTATCTATTAGCTTTTGAACATCTCCAAGATTCATATTTTGAGACACTTCACTCCTCACTTTTTTTGCCGTTTCCACAATCTCCTTTATTATTTTCTTGACTGACACTGTTGTACATCCTGTGAAGTCATGCACAACATCTGGACACAGTTTACTGTAGCAGGAATTGATTGTTTGGGACTTGATGGATCTCAGGGCTGACTTCTTTAAGGAAGGGATGTTTGCAGATTATCACTATGTTCTCTCTATCTTATGGGTTCTCTTCCATAGCATTGACAATTTTTTCTATAGACTACCATGTGTAACAAGACTTAACAGTCCTTATGACCCCCTGGTCTAGGACTGAATTAAAGACATTGTGTTTGGGGAAAAGAGGATTACTTTGACACTTTCAGTGTTGACTCCTGGTATTCTGAATGGCCTACGGCATTGTCCAATATCAAAAGAACTTTTAAAGGCAGTTTTATAATAGTAAGGTGCTTCCTGACTTCAGGGGGGAAAAAATGGAACCAATCCAGAAAAAAATGATTCTCATTGTTCAAGCATTCTTGTTGTAAAGTTAAAAGACTGGTGGTTGGTATTTCTTTCCCTTCAGGGCTCACAAAAAGAGTCCTAATCATAAGTGAGACTGTACTTACATAAAACAGTAGAATTAGCCTGTCACTTCCCACCTTAAATCCTGATACTTGCTTCTCCTCCTTGATAATAAATATATTTTATGTTTTTTGTTTTTCAAGATAGGGCACTTTCGTCTACATTAAAAACCTGTTCAGGCAGATATTTTTTCTCTTTACTGTTTGTTTTTTTAATAGTGTCTAGGAACTCATTTGTTTTTCTCTAGATCAAACAGAAGCTGCTTCTTTTGTTATTTTGACATGTTTTAATCCAAACCTCTTTCTAAATGTATCAAACCTTCCATGGCCAGCATTAAATTTTCCAGATTTAGATCTTTCACCTTCTTTTTGCCCTAAGCTTTCATATGATAACTTTGCTTTTCATTAAATCATAGTAGAGTCTATATATATATGCCTTTCTTACAGAAATATTGTGAGGATATAAATGCTATATTTTCAATACAAGGTAGAAAGGTATTTTAGATTTTAGACTTGCTGGTATAGCTGAAGCAAAGGCTTCATGAATTTTCTTTTATTAAAATGTTCCTCATGCTGGATTCATTTATCTTTAAATGGTGGCAACCACAGCTGCAGACCTCAATCTACAGTATAGGTCAAGAAATTCTACTTTTTCTTTTAATGTCATGTCTTTTCTCGGCTTCTTGGGTGCACTTTCAGCATCACTAGTGAGTACCTTATATGAGTCACATGGTGTTATTCAAGGTTTACAGAATTGCATTAAACACATTTTTACTACTTTGATATGCAATTTACTGAAGAGACACATTGTTCACATAGAAATGATCAGCATCACAAAACATTTTAAGTGTATTTTCACAACACGAGCTCACTGCAATATCAACAGGAGGTGGCTTCAAAATTATTACAGTAGTACAGTATGTACTATAGCTACTTTTATGCAGTTATAATTTAATGCTACATCTTCAAATGTGTTTAAATTCCTCTTGACTGCTATTGGTAAATGGCACCATGTACAGTCTCAGTTTGTGTGCTTAAGTTTTGATAAAATTTAACTTGTTATAGATTTGTGTGTATTTAATGGTAGTGTCTGCATGTATATTATACATTCATAAGACATATAACTTTTTCTTATGTTTTAAGATATTTCTAGGCTATGTGGTTTGTCTGCAAGTTTTTTTCAAATTGCTGCATATCTTCAAAATTTTTTCAGTATATTTATTGAAAAAACTTTGCATGTAATTGGATGTGCATGGTTCAAATTCATGTTGCTCAAGCGTTAACAGTATATCAGGGTTGCTTTTACAAAGGTTAAGAAAAAAGAGAAAGATCTAATCACTACTGCAAGCTGATGTGGATAGGCACTAACTAAAACTACAATAGTAGATGAAACTTAATTTTAGAAAGTCATTTTTTAACAAAGGGGGTTCTTATCTGGGTGAAAAGTCTTTAAAGAACAAAGAGAAAGAGATTTGTGTTGAAGACCAATTAAATCCTAAATAGAAACATTTTAAGTCTGGTTTTCCTGAGACATCATTTTTCTACTCTAGTCTCTAGTTAGAAAAATCTGGTGTGCAAAAATACTACTGCATTGAAGTAGATTACTCTATAGCATGCTTATATGTTACTTTAGTTTAAATCCTAAATACAGGTGGTTTGCATGCTTCTAATTAGCTGCTGGTACAAATATAATATCAAGACTCAATGAACAAGCCTGGACAATTATATGTGCTGATCAGTGCTGGATATATGGAGGTTGATAGGTAAATTGTTAAGTCAATCAAGTTCGCAGCTCCTTTCAATTTCCCTGCTTTCTATGAACAAGTCGTTTTCTCTAGTAACTTTGCTCACTATTTTTTCCAGGTTTCAATAAGCGTGGCTGACAATTCACTATCAAAATTTTTTCATTTCATTGCTAGATTTCTGGTTGTTAAAATTTTTAGGTTAATTTTAACAAGGCGATTCCTTAAAATGGATCAAGAATGATATATCAGAAAATATGACAAGCTATGAGGGAGATTCTGTAGAAGGTCCTTAACTGTGTCTTCAAATTCCCATACAGCCAATACAATGTAATGGTAATAGTTATGCCCCTAAGCTTTAAAATCAAACAGATGTGGATTTGAATCCAGGCTCCAAGGTCACAGACCTTGCACATTTTACTTAACCTCTATTTTATTCAACAGTAAAGCGGGAATGTCAATATATAGGATCTATCTATATGTTTGCAGTTGGTATTAAGGGAAATGTATTTAAAGTCTCTAGCACATATGATGTTAACAGTTAGTATTAATGCTATGATTATTTTTACCAGAAAGTTCATTTTCACCAGCTTGTGATAGCACACATTGTTTTCTATTCAGGGTCCACTTATGAAGTGCTTTGTGATCTTGAAGGGCGTCAAATAGTATCTGGAACACTGGAAGTGCTGAGTGACATTTAAGTGTCTGTTAAATAACTAAATAAACTGCTTAGCAAAGGAAAGGGTTGGAGATTAAAGGGAATCCCTAGACCAGTCTTTCTTTTCTGTTGTCACTGTACGATATTTATCAACAGGCTATGAAAAAGATAAGGAATGTGGCTCCTAACACCTACCCCTTTCCTCCAGTTAAATTTCTTTACCTTCTTTAAACCTTTGTCCTGAACGGTTTGATTGTGTACTACTACTGTGAAGAATTTTAGAGGTGCTGCCACCTTAGAAATAAGAAGGTAAAGGCTAACACAAGTTAAGAAACTGAGATATTTGAGAACAGAGATCATGTTGTTTTCTCTTTTTATGACTATGTCTGGGGCGTTAAAGAAAATTGAGTCAGGGCCGGACTCGGTGGCTCAGCCTGTAATCCCAGCACTTTGGGAGGCCGAGGTGAGTGGATTACCTGAACCCATGGGTTCGAGACCCGCCTGGGCAACTTGGCGAGACCTCATCTCTACTATAAATAAAAAATTAGCTGGGTGTAGTAGCGCGCGCCTGTAGTTCCAACTTGGAAGGCTGGGGCGGAAGGATCGCCAGAGCCCAGCAGGTCAAGGCTGCGGTAGCCACGAGCAGCCATTGCACTCCAATCTGGGTGACAGAGTGAGACTCCAACTCAAAAAAAAAAAAAAGAAAAGAAAAGAAAAGTGAGTCAGTCTATGACTATACAACCCTCAAAACCACTAGCCTCATCTGATCTTGGAAGATAAGTGAATCAACACACTAATGAATGAATTCATGAATGAGTAAAGAGAAAAAGTTCTCAATTTTGAATAGATAAGAGTATCTGTAGGAAGTTCATGGATAATGGAACATTCTCAAATAAATTCTTATGTATTGTACTATTCAAAGAAGATTGATTCTATTTTAGACCTTTCTTTTTTAAGCTTATAGAACATAGTGCTAACATAACTCTTATTCTTAAAAACAAGAAAGAATTATCTTATTTTAAATGTCTGTGATTTAAGACATATACAAATGATAATTCTAAGAAATCTGTTATGTTATCCCTTTATATTCACACTACTCAAGACATAAAGATTATTTGCATTTGATCAATAATACTATGATGTGTTATACAGTCTGTGGGACTTCTTACAATATCATGAAATTTCCAAAGTGTATAAGTATATATTATTTTTATTTACATCCATTCCCAGTGACCAGTAGAATCCCTAATACATGACTGCTCCTCAAAAATATTTATTGAATAAAAAAGAATGTAAATCTTCAGTAAGCTCTAACTATCAAGGCAAAATTTCTTTATGAATATCCAATAAATTTTAAGCTGTTGCTATTTTCTTTTAAAATACATTATATAAAAAACTAATTTAAACATTTAAAATGTATAATTAAACATATTAGTATATTGACTTACCATCCTCCAGTATTGTAATGGATAATACATTTTTCTTTCTTTTCCCCTGTGTAAATAATCTTTCTTAACAATGATTCCACTTAAGGAAACATTAGACCTAAAACAGTATTTTTGTCTATCATCTTCTTTTTCTCTGTTTTAAGATAAAAACAATAAATATCTTGCCACTTCTTACAAGGAAAAAGATGAAAAATTCAAAATTTAAGTAATTTTATCTATCTTCCATAAATATTTATGTCACATTTTACAAGTATACCCCTCATGTATCAACATTTTGAAACATTTGAATCAATTTTTTCCTTCCAACTAGAAATTAGTGAAAAACACAATCTTATTTTCTGATTCATTATATCACGTCTTTTTTTTAGAAAATGCTGCAATTTTTTCTGAGTCAGCTTTTCAAATGGTGTAGTTTTCTCTCTTTTTAATAGTAAGCATTTGTCTTTATAGTGCAAATTGTTCAAAATAGGGTTTTTTGGGTTTTTTTTCCCTCATGTTTTAATGCTTTCCTACTAGGGAGAACCAGAAGTTATAGTCCCACACCCTAAGAGTGACCAACTTATTTCAAATGTTCTGCTAAACAGAATGCTTTCACATTTAAGTTTCATGTTACTTGCTGGAAATAACAAGAAAGGGAATGTTTTAAGTCTGATGTTCAAATCAGTCACTCAGATTTTCACATAGTTCTTGCTGATAATGCTCTTTATTTTATTTGATAAATTATATATTGCCAAAAATCAAGATATTTTTCTTCTCAAAGTATTTTTCTTCCATGGGATACTAGCTTATAAAGTATGGCATAATCATAATACTGTGCTTTATTCCAAGATACAGATTTCTGTAGTGTTTTTCATTATACAGAATCCTAGTGTTAAATTAGAGTGGATAGATGGAAGAACCCAATGATGCTTAAAGTTAAAGATAACTTCGGGAATTAAGATGGCCAACTTGAAGCAGTTAGGGTGAGCTTCTCCTATGAAGTGAATCAAGATAGTTTCCTCAGCACCCAGAGAGGAATGGATCCAGTAGCATGCCCCACGAGTCTTAAAAGGAGAGATAATAACCATTTGGAACAAAGGAAAAGGAAAAAAATCACCGACCTGGACTGGAACTGACTGGATGATGTCCTGCATTGCACAGTCCACCACAGTCTCTGGACCCAGTGGGGAGGGTAAGTGGCGGGACTTCAGGAGTTCTGTACTCCTGTCATGAAATTGCATGGATCCCTGGACCTCATGTGATCCTGGCCCTTCACAGGAAACCTCCTTCCCCACAGTCAGGCTCAACCATGGAGTGGTGCAGGAAAAAGCCTAGAGAAGTGTCAGTCACCATTTTCCAGGAACTAAACCTTTGCAGGGTGAAGCAGCTGCTTTCCAGCCCATTTGGGAAGAGACAGACTTCAAGGAAAAACTCAGCAGCTGCAGTTTCTGGTTAGGTGGTTGCTTGAGAACACCTGAGGCCCTGGAGGCCAGTTGCACATTGACTTTCAAATCTCAAATTGCCTGAGACCAAGACAGGGGCCAGGTAGGATGTAATGCCATAGCAACCTCTCACTCCCTTTTTGAAGTCTACTGGACTTGCTCTGCACCGTGGCATTTCCCTAGTGACCTGGGACACCCTCTTAATCCCCACTGGGGCAGCTAAGAGTTCACCTTTGCAGGGTGTTCCATTCCCTATTCCCTGAAAAAAATCCAGGAGTCTCAAAACAGACAGAAAAATTGGGAAATCTCCAGAGCCTTTTCCTCAGCCTAGATTGACAGGGCACATCGATACTCTACAGTCACCATCATAGCCGCTTTCTCCGGTCAGGGCCATTTACTGGCTGAATAACAACAGTACAGCCAATCATATTGGATATGATATCTCAGCTTTGGAGAAGACCTGATTCCAAATGCCAGCTAACACTTTCCAAGCCATGCTACACACTCAAGATGCCATGAGTCCTGCAAGTAAACAGCACAGGACTACCACATTTGTCAGTTGAGAAACTCACCACACCAAGGCTATGTATAACCAAGGAAATCCTACAGTGGCTACCTCAGCCTCTTACCAACCACAAATAAGAAGAAATAATCTACCTAAATATGAAGGAATCAGAAAAATAATTCTGATAACATGACAAAAACAGAGTTCTTCAACACACCCAAAAGACCACACCAACTCTTCAGCAAATTGTTGAAATTCTAGCCATAGAATTCAAAAGTTTGATGACAATGTTGGTCAAGGAACTTTAGGAAAAAAATGAAAACTAACATAAAGAATTTTTTTTTAATTATTTAGGACCTGGGCAAAAATTTCTCCAAAGAAATAGACACCATAAAAAAGTTGAAATTCTTCTATACTGCTGGTGGGAATGCAGACTACTGCAACATCTTTGGAAGACAGTGTGGCAATTTCTGAAGGAATTAGAAATTGACCTTCCATATGTCCCAGAAATTCCCCTATTGGGAATATATCTGGAGAAACTCAAATCATTCTACAAAAAAGATACCTGCACACATATGTTTGTTGCAGCTCTATTCACAATAGCAAAAACATGGAACCAACCATGTTGCCCATCAAAGCTGGACTGGATAAAAAAAAAATGTGGTACATATACACAATGGAATATTATGCAGTCATAAAGAAGGACAAATATATGCTCTTTGCAGCAAATTGGATAGATTTGGAGTCGATCATACTTAGTGATTTATCACAGAAACAAAGAACTGAGTTCCATATGTTCTCACTCATAATGTGACCTTGAGCAATTGTAAGGCTGTAGGAAGGCAATTGGCAGTAGTGGAAAACTGTCAGAGGAAGCGAGGGCTGGGACTGGCAGTTGGGGAAGCTGCTAGGGGAGGGAGGGGCAAGCCTCATCAACAAGGGTACCTGCATGATCAATGTTTGTATACCTAGTCCTGAATTGTACCCCACATCTTTATAATAATAAAATAATTAATTAAAAAAATAAAAAATAAGTAAATAAAGTTGAAATTCTAGAAATGAAAGAAGCATTTAGGGAAGTACAAAATGCAGTGGAAAGTTTTAACAGTAGACTACTAAAAGCAGAAAAATCTCAGAACTTGAAGACAAGGCTTTTTATTTAACTCAATCACATAACAATAAAGAAAAAAGAATCAAGAGAAAAGAGTAGTCTCCAAAAAGCACGGGATAATGTAAACCATCCAAACCTAAGAATTACAGGTGTTCCTGAGGAAGAAGGAAAAGCAACAGGTTTGGAAAACCTATTTGAGTGAGTAATAGAGGAAAACTTCCCTGGCTTTGTCAGAGATCTAAAGATCTAAACATCCAGATCTACACATTCAGATAAAAGAAGTCCAAAGAACCCACAGAAGATTCATTGCAAAAAATACATCTCCCAAACATATAATAATCTGGCTATGCAAAGTTAATGTAAAAGAAAGAATTTTAAGAGAAGTGGAACAGAAACATCAAATAACTCACAAAGGTAAACCTATCAGACTAACAGCAGACTTCTCAGGAGAAACCCTGCAACCCAGAAGGGATTAGGGCCCCATTTTCAGTCTGCTAAACAGAATAACGATCAGGCAAGGATATTGTATTCCACAAAACTAAGTTTCACAAATGAAGGAGAAATGAAGTTCTTCACAGAGAAGAAAACACTGAAAGAGTTTGTCACCACTAGTCCAGGTCTACAATAAATATTTCAATGAGTCCTAAATACTGAACTAAAAGGTCGAAATACACCAGTAAAAAAACACTGGACATAATAAAGTTCAACGACTTTATGGAACTTCAACATAATGGAGAAAATAAATAAACAAAGCAACCAGGTAATAACCGGTATGATGAGTAGAATAGTACCTTACATACTACTATTAACTCTGACCTAAATGGACTCAATGCCCTACTAAAAAGATATAGACTGGCAGAAAAGCTAAGAAAACACAACCCAAATATCTACTGCCTTCAAGGAATCACTTAACTCTCAAAGACTCCTATAAACTCAAGGAAAATGGGTGGAGAAAAAAATTCCATGCAAATGGAAACCAAAAACCAGCAAGAGTAGCCATTCTCAGATAAAACGGACTTTAGATTAACAACAGTAAAAAAGACAAAGATGGCTATTATATAATGATAAAGTGATTAATCCAATGAGAGGATGCAACAATTTAAAATATATATGCACCTAAACCATACCCCCAAGCTATAATAAACAAACTCTACTAGACCTTAAAAAAAAAAAAAGACAGTAATGCAATAATAATGGGAGACGTCAATGCTCCACTGAGATCAATAGAAAGATCATCAAGGCAAAAAGTCAACAAAGAAATATTGTAGTTAAGAAGGACTCTAGAAGAAATGACTCTAACAAACATATACACAACATTCCAAACAAAAACTACAGAATTTACGTTTTCATCAACACATGGAAAATTTTCCTCAATATACCATATTATAAGCCACAGATCAAGTCTCAATAAATTTAAAAAATCATATCAAGCACTATCTCAGACCACAGTGAAATAAAGCTAGATATTAATTCCAAGAAGAACTCAAGAAACCAAACAAAGACTTGAAAGTTAAACAATTTTCTTCTGAATAATCCTTGGATCAACAATGAAATTAAGATGGAAATTTAAAAACTCCTTGAAACAAGTAACAACAAAGAAGCAAATTATCAAAATCTCTGAAACAGAGCCAAAGTTGTACTCAGAGGAAAATTTATATATTAATATAGCATTCAAGGCCTATATTAATAAGACTGAAAGATCACAGATCAACAACCTAACATCACACCTCAGGAAACTAGAAAAATATGAATAAACCAAACCCAAAGCTAGCAAGATAAAAGTAATGATGAAGATCAGAGCAGAATAAAATAAAATAGAAATTTAAAAAATTCAAAAGATCAATGAAACAAAAAGTTTATTCTTCGAAAAGATAAACAAAATTGATAGACCACTAGCTAGATTACTGAAGAAATGAAGAGAGAACATGTAAATTAGCTCAATCAGAAATGAAAAAGAAGACAATACAACTGATATGATGGAAATTCAAAAGATCATCAAAGAGTATTATGAGCACCTCTATGCCAACAAACTAGACAATTTAGAGAAAATGTATAAATTGTTTGAGACATACAACCACCCAACCTTGAATCAGGAAGAAATAGAAATCTTGAAGAGACCAATAAAAAGTAATGAGATTGAAACAGTAATTAGAATTCTCCCAACAACAACAACAACAAGACACTCCAGGACATGTTGAATTCACAGCTGAATTCTACCAGACCTTTAAAGAAGAACTGGTACCAATTTTACCAAAGCTATCCCACAAGACTAAAGAGGAGAAAACACTCACTAACTCATTCTATGAGGCCAGTATCATTCTGATACCAAAAGCCATGAAAAGGCACAGCAACAAAAAAGAAAACTACAGACCAATATCCCTTATGAACATAAACGCAAACATTTCCAACAAAATATCAACAAACCAAATTCACCAGCACATAAAAAATAGTAATAATACACCAAGACCAAGTTAGTTTTATCCTAGGAATGCAAGGGTGCTTCAACATACACAGGTCAATAAACATGATACACTACATAAACAGAAGAAAAACAAAAATCATATGATCATTTCAATAAACACAGAAAAAGCATTTGATAAAATCCTGCATCCCTTCATAACAAAACCCCTCAGCAAAATTGGAATAGAGGAAATTTTCCTCAAAATAATGAAAGTTGTATATGACAAACCCACATCCAATGTCATCTTGAACAGATAAAAGTTGAACTCATCCCCCTTCAGTACTGGAACAAAGCAAAGATGCCCACTTTCATCACTACTATTCAACATATTACTGGAAGTTGTAGCCAGAGCAATCAGGTGCGACAAAGAAATAAAGGGTATCCAAACTGGGAAAGAAGGAATCAAACTATTTCTGTATGCCAATGATATGATCTTATACGTAGAGAACCCTAAAGACTCCTCCAAAAGACTGCTGGACTTGATAAATGAATTTGGTGAAGTTTCAGGATACAAACTTAACACACACAAATCAGGAGCACTGATATGCACCAATAATGACCAAGCTGATAATCAAACCAAGAACTCAATTCTCTTTACAATCACACCTAAAAAACTAAAATACTTATAAATATATTTAACCAAGGAGGTGAAAAATCCCTACAAGGAGAATGTAAAACTCTGACTAAATAATTTTCAGAGGACACAAACTCATGGAGAAAAATCTTAGGCTTATGGATTGGAAAAATCAACATTAAAATGACTAAATTTCCCAAAGCAATCTACAGATTTAATGCAACCCCTATTAAACTGCCACTGTCATTTTTCACAGAATTAGAAAAAAAAAAAACCCAAAAACCTAAAATTCATATTGGAACCAAAAAAGAGCCAGAATAGCCAAAGCGATTCTAAGCAAAAATAACAAAGCCGGAGGCATCACATTACCTGACTTCAAAATATGCTACAAGGCTGTAGTAAAAAAAAAAAAAAAAAAAAAAAACAACGAAACAAAAAACAGCATGGTACTGGTGCAAGAGCAGGCACGTTGAACAATGGAACAGAATTGAGAATCCAGAAATAAACCCAAATACACAACCAACTGATCTTTGACAAAGCAGACAAAAGCATTCAATGGGGAAAGGATACCCTATTCAATGATGGTGCTGGGAAATTGTATAGCTACATGCAGAAAAATGAAACTTGATTCCTATCTCTACCTGTATACAAAAACTAATTCAGGGTTGATTAAATACTTAAATATCAAATCTGAAACCATAAAAATCCTAGAAGAAAACCTAGGAAAAACTCTTATGGAAATTGGGCTAGGCAAATAATTTACAGTTAAAACCCCAAAAGCAAATACAACTAGAACAAAAAAATAAAAATAAAAAATAAGTGGAACTTAATTAAACTAAAATCTTCTGCACAGGAAAAGAAATAGTCAACAAAGCAAATAGGCAACTACAGAATAGAAGAAGATATTTGCAAACTATGCATCTGACAAAGGACTAATATCCAGAATATACAAAGAGCTCAGATAAATCAGGGAGACAAAAACAAATAACCCCATTTATTTTATTTTTTTTTAAATTGTGGGGTACAATTCAGGGTTAGATATACAAATATTCATTGTGCAGGTACCCTTGTTGATGAGGTGTGCCCCCTCTTCCCCAGGCAGGTTTTGATTACTGTCAATCCCACCTCCCTGCTCCCCTTCTCCTCCGCAGTTTCCCACTACTGTCAATCCTTTTCTTAGAGTATTACAGAAGTTGTTCAAGGTCCACTTATGAGTGAGAACATGTGATATTCAGATATTTGTTTCTGTGAAAGATCCTACAGTATTTTAAACTCTAATTCCATCCAGGTTGCTGTGAAGTTCATGATTTTGTTCTTTATGGCTGTGTAATATTCCATTTGTATATGCACCACATTTTTTTTATTAAGTCCTCTTTTGATGTGCAGCATGGTTGGTTCCATGTTCTTGCTATTGTGAACAATGCTGTGATAAACACACGTGTGCAGGTATCTTTTTATAGAATGATTTGAGTTCTTCTGGGTATATTCCCAGTAGGGGGATTGTGGGGTCACAGATAAGGTCGATTTTTAGAACTTTTAGGAATCGCCACACTGTTTTTCACTGAGGCTGTACTAGCTTACACTCCCACCAACAGTGTAGAAGTGTTCCCATTTCATCACATCCTCTCCAGCATCTGTTATTTTTTGAGTTATTGATGATGGCCATTCTGACTGGAGTTAGGTGGTATCTCAGTGTAGTTTTAATTTGCATTTCCTTGATGACTAGTGAGGCTAAACATTTTTTCATGTATCTGTTGGCTGCTCATATGTCTTCCTTTGAGAACTGTCTAGTCATATCTTTAGCCTATTTTGTAATGGGGCTGTTTGTTTTTTTCTTTTCAGCACGTTTGAGTTCCTTGTAGATCCTGGATGTTAGGCCTTTGTCAGACATGGGGTTGGCAAATATTTTTTTCCCAGTCTGTGGTCTGTCTCCCTGCTCTCTTGATGGTTTCTTTGACTTTGCAGAAGTTTGTCAGTTTAATAAGGTCCCACTTGTCTATCTTATCTCTTATGGCATGGGCACTTGGGGTTTTGATCAGGAATTGGTTGCCAGTTCCAATAAGAGTCTTTCCTGCATTTTCTAAGGTTCTTATAGGTTGAGGCTTTACATTTAGGTCTCTGATCCATTTAGATTTGATTTTTGTGTATGGAAATAGGTAGGTGTCCTGTTTCAATCTTCTGCATGTAGTCAGCCAGTTTTCCCAGCACCATTTACTTGAATAGGTTCTCCTCTCCCCAGTAGTGGGTGGTGGTGAAGATGAGCTGCAAATTACACCTATTAAAAAGTAGGTAAATGACATGAACAGACAAAAGAAGATAAAGAAATGGCCAACAAACATATGAAAAAATGGTCAACATCACTTACCAGGAAAATGCACATTAAAACTATGAGATACCACCTTATACCAGTTAGAATGACCATTATAAAAAAAATTTTAAAAAAACTATAGATCTGGTGTGAATACAGAGAAAAGGGAACATTTACATGCTGTTGGTGGGAGTGTAAATTAGTACAACCTCTATGAAAAGTGATATGGAGATTACTCAAAGAACTAAAAGTTGACCTACCATTTGATCTAGCAATCCCACTACCAGGTATCTTCCCTAAGGAACAGAGGTAATTATATAACAAGGCACCTGCACTCGTTTGTTCAACGCAGCACAATTCACAATTGCAAAGATGTGGAATCAACCTAAATGCCCATCAGTTGATCAGGAGATAACAAAAATTTGATATATACATTACAGTGGATAATGAAAATTTGGTATATCTATATACACCATGAAATACTACACAGCCATAAAAAAGAATGAAATTATATCCTTTGCAGCAACATGAATGGAGCTGGAAATCATCACCCTAAGTAAACTGATTCAGAAACAGAAGACCAAACACTACATGTTCTCGCTCATATGCAGGAGCTAAATAGTCACAAGTATGGAAATAATAGACCCTGGGGACATTAATAATGGGGGAAGGCAGGAGGAAGGCTAGGGTTCAGAAACTACCTATAGGGCACAATGTTCACTATCTGGGGAATGGACTACCTGAGACCTAATCCCTACCACTACATAATATGTCCACGTAATGAGTACATATCTGAATCTAAAATAATTTAAAAAGGAAGAAAAAAAATCCTAGAGCAAAGTTGCACTTAGTTAATTAAGAGGCAAAATTTAATGACAGTTTAAAAAGATGCTCTTCACAACATGGTTGTAGTAATATGGTGGCAACAGCAACATATAAATAGAATACAAGGAAATGAAAAATAGAAACTACAATATAAGTTTCATAAGGAGTTTATTTGAACTGAGACAATACTATTCTTAAACTCAGATATCTGTTTATTGATTAACTGGGCAATTGCTTGTTCTCCTGGACATTGTAAAAACTTTGCGAAAGTTGACTTATGTCTTTGAAAATGTATTATAAACTATATTAAATTTAAAAATATGTAAGGGCAGCACAAGTATCAGAAGGCACGGTCTTTCACTTTTTTATTCTGATGGTTTGTCCTATAGCTAACACTTTGGCAAGTAAAGAGGGTAGGATACTGGTGCTGTCACCTCTGAATTTTCAGATAAGGTAAGTGGCATTTTGTGTAAATAATGGTATAGGATAACTGCACTCCAGTTACTTAATAGAGACGATCATCTTGAACTTTATCTCTCAATATTATTAAAGAACTTCAGTTGAGTAATATATCCATTTTTAGGTAGTGTTTTCTGAAAAAATGTTGCTTACCTATTCCTCAAGTTCATTTCTGCTAAAACAATTTTTTGAAGACATGAATTGGTTCCAACATAATTGATATATTAGGGAACAATTTGAGCATAAAGAGAATTTCACATTTTATTATGCTCTGAAAATCTCTGGGTAAACACAGAAAACTACACCCAGCATAAAAATGATTTTTAAAAAATGCACAAACCCCTCAAATATCTACCAGCAACCTCAGCTCCTCACATGTTATCCTACAAATTTAAATTTTGCCATTTTTTTCAAATGCAAACATTTTTATAATTTTTTAAATGTCAACATTCACAACATGTGTAAGTATTTGGGCTCAAAAATGCCAAATAGTGCATAAGAATTAAAACAGAACTGAAGAAAAACTTGAAATAACACAGAGTTTCAAAATAAGAGAAAACATGTCTTCCAAGCAACAGACAGACAGAAATTAACTTTGTGGTCAATCACAGACAATGTACAAAAAGCAAAAGAAATATTTGTGGCTTTGTGGTATAATACAAAATACGTTTGATCTTTTTCTTTGGTTCTGGCATAGGAAGATTCTGTGTGATAGATGTATCCCTTTAAAATTTATAGTGGACCTCTTTTGATCACATGAATTTATGCTAATGAAATGACTTCCCATGGGGTTTCTAGGATAGCTTTAGGAGAGGCTGATTACCAGAAAGACCAAGTGATTATATGGCTGGAACTTTCAGCCCCACTCACTGACCTCTGGGGAAGAGGAAAGGGGATGGAGATTTAGCTTTATACCAACTCTTGAACAGTGTGATTTAGGGAGCTTCTTCTGGTTTAGAGAACACATCAAAGTGCTGGGAGGGTGGCACATCTGCAGAGGGTACCAAAGTCCCACGGCACCCCTGGGATGGTGGCATGCCTGCAGAGGGTACCGAAGTCCCACAGCACCCCTCAATACCTTGCGCCATGCATTTTTCTGTTTCTGTGCTGTATTCTTTATAATAAACTGATAAATAGAAGTGAAGTATCTTCCTGAGTTCTGCGAGCTGTTCTAGAAAATTGTCAAACCAGAGGAGAGGGTCATAGAAACCCCTGAAATTTAGCCAGTCAGTCAAAAGTACGGGTGGTTGCCAAGACTTGTAGCTGGCACAAGAAGCAAAGGCAGCTTTGTAGAACTGGGCCCTTTCACTTAGAACTTAGCCTTTTCACCTATGGGATTTGATGCTAACTCCAAGTTATATAGTACCAAATTTGAATTGAATTGTTGGACATCCAGTTGGTGTGAATCAGAGAACTGGTTTTTAGTATAGAAAAACATCATGCAGGCTGAAAAAACTTCAAGTACTGCTGCAGTCAGTTAACAACAAGGCTTAAAGAAATTGAGGCAATGAAAAGACTGTTGAGAAAACAGAGAAAAAATTGGGAACAAATTTCTCACAGAGAAAGGATTGTTTATACACAATGACCTTAAATAGAATTTACCAAATTCCACAGAAGTGCCTTTTTTTAATCCAGCAGAGTGACTTTTAGTGGTGGTTACTTTAGTGGTATCAAACATCTCTACGATTCTCAAAGTTTTCAGGTGTCTGGAGAAGCCATGAAAGCACATGAGACATCCACAGAATAATTCCCAGGAGTTATACACAATTTAATTGAAGAAGGCTATACATGAGATAAAATTTTAAATTTTAATGAAATAGGTGTCTGTTATAAACTCATGCCTTAAAGACCTACACCTGAAATGCAGAAGAAATATACCTCAGATTTAAGGCTGTGAAAGATTATTAACCGTGATATTTGGTAACAATGCCAGTCCCAGGATAATGAACCATACTCATCTACATCTGGTGCTACAACTTTCTGTTTGCTTTTGGATAATCACCCCATACAAACTCACAATAGCTCGTAAGAGGCAATCCTTCTGAAACCCACTTCTACAAGGTAAAGTGCCATATTGTAGTATTTATGTAAAACTGTGCTACCATATGTAACAGATTCTTCTTATTTATGTTTTTATGTATCACCAACAAAGTGTTGGAATGTTAGGCTCAGCCTTATTTTTTACATGGGTTCTGTGGGTTTTACTGTGAAATTTTGAAAACTGTGGTGTTTTTTAAGGATACCATAAGTTGTGATATAACAGAACTTGCTATACTTTAAAATCTATCCCTAGAGGATGCCAATCACAGAGCTTTGTGATGGAGCCAAATCATTTTGATTTCTCAAATAATTACTTTCCCTGTACTGATCGTTGGCATTAATAATCAAGTGTATAAATCTTCACAGCACATATTTTGTTTGCCACATCTTATTGTCTATACTGATTGTTCTTTGTTCAGATTTTCTTATTCTCTTATATTTAAATTTTAGTCTATCCTTTATATATTGTACATTTAAGTCAATCAAACCCTTCCTGGAACAAGCTAAATTATAAGTAAAAATAAAATAATAATAATAACAATGAAGTAGTGAAACTAAAGCATGGATCCACTTTCTGAAGACAAAAAGACAATTTATATAGTTTCAAAACATAAAACAATAATAAAACAGATAGATTCATGAAAAAGCAAGCAAAGTAAAAGGAAAGGTTATAGGTAGTAGGTATACAAGTAAGGATTATATAATTACTTAAAATATTCTGAATGTTTAAAATCTTTAATACAATTTTTTGGAAAAAACAATATTATAAGATTATTTAGCAATGTGTATATAAACATATATATACAATCACAAAGGTTGTTTAGTGATGCCATATATTAATCCAGCATTGAAGTTACTTCAGGTGGAATAAATAGGAGAAATATATTTAGTACTAGGGAGGAAGCTTCCAACAGTTTTTTTTAATTTTATTTTTTAAGTTGAGTAGTAAACTAGACTAGAGAAATTGAAAATCCTGATGGAAAACTGATGCTTAAACACAAATAGAGCCATAATTTGGGATACCTGAAAAAGGCTGCAAAGAATATTCCATGTTGGGATATTGACTCATGAAAATATGATTTTTCCAAAACTACATGTCTTATATATGGTAAGATACTACTATATGCACGTGTATTTATGTGGACATCACATTAATTTGTTTTAAATGCAAGTCCTCTGGTCTCAGTCTTGGATAAATAAAACTATTAATAGTAAGCTACAGAGGGAGATAATGAAAGAATCCCCCACTTTCCTTTTTTTTCCCTCAAATGTTCAACTTATAATACAATAAGGTGATTTGCAGCAAGAATATCATTGCTTTTTGCCCATCCTCAAATCCAGAAACATCATTAAAATATTCTGAGTGGAGCTCACAATAATGGTTTTTCACTTGTATATTTCAACTATAACTAATCACCGACCTAAAACTTACTTGAAAATTTTTGTAATTGCTGACAGTCTAAATAAGTAGCACTCTGACTAATGAACAAGTTATAAGTCTATTAACAAATTAGATTTTAGGCTGGGCCCGGTGCTTCAACCTATAACCCCGTGCTTTGGGAGGCCGAGGTGAGTGGATTGCCTGAGCCCGCGGGTTTGAGACCCGCTTGGGCAACTTGGCGAGACCTCATCTCTACAAAAAAAAAAAAAAAAATTTAGCCAGGTGTTGGTAGCGCGTGCTTATAGTTCCAGCTACTTGGAAGGCTGAGCAGGAGGATCGCCGAAGCCCAGCAGGTCGAGGCTGCGGTGGCCGCGAGCATGCCACTGCACTTCAGTCTGGGCGACAGAGTAAGACTTCAACTCAGAAAAAAAAAAGAAAAAGAAATTCGATTTTAATAGATTCTTCAGATGCAGTAGCAGAAGTCAACTAGAGGAGACTAAGGTTAACAATGCTTCTGAGGTATTTCTGAGTTGACATTTTATGGGATTGCAATTGTACAAACTGTACCAAGTTAACTAGGACTCAGCCACAAGAAACAGCTGTTTGCTCATTTGTTTGCTTATGCTGCTGAAGGATTCCTGAGATGGAGTAATAAAATCTTAAACCGGAGTATATAGGTCTCTAATCAATAAGGCTAGTGAGAAATATGAGTACTTTCTCTCTCTTTCCCCTCCCCACACACAATACATATGTCCAACAACTTGAAAAGGCATAAATCAAAATATTTTAAAATAAATGATGTATTTTTTTCTATGAGTGATAGTAGCAATGTAAAAGAGAACAATTAGGAGTGATTGGTCTAAGACCTTTAATAATAGCTCCACTTTTAAAATTCCTGTCCGGTAATTTAAGTACCTAAGAGATGCATTTTAATCCCTTAGCCACCAGTTGCTTTCAAAGTTAAAAATTCCTCATTGTATTTTATGGCATATTTTATTATATGTATATAGGAACTAGAGAAGATTGACTAAACAGATTTTCTTTGTCACCTTTACTACTGCTGACTGAAAACAATGTAGCTCATTTTTAAGTCATTTGAGAACACTGTAAACATTATTTGAGACTTAGGTCTGGCCTTACCCATGAACTTTAAGTTGATAGTCAACAATCTACAAAAATTCCAGTAAATGCTATTTAAAAGAAAGAGGAAAACAAGTCTCTCACCCTCTTGAAATGGAATGAATACTTATATACATTTTTTTTTTTACTATTCTGAGACAAAATTATTTTTTCTACTGAGATAAAATCTCAGACCTAGTAATTGAATAAAACAAAAGCATGAACTCCTGAAGGAAACTTTAGGCAGTTTTGACTAAAAGAGTGTTGCAGTGAATTAATTAAAAACATGTATGGTAACAAAAGGCTAAAGGTTAATAATAAATCCTTAGAAATATTTTATTGTATCTTGTCTGAACACTACATAGTGAACAATGTTTCATTTTTAACTAGTATTGCAACTGTCAAAATCAACCCAAATTTTAAAGCATCTGTGTCTTAGAATACATTTTCTTTCTTTCTTTCCTTTTTTTTTCCTTTTTAAGTTGGAGTCTCACTCTGTAGCCCAGACTGGAGTGCAATGGCCGCTTCAGACCACCGCAGCCTCAACCTGCTGGGCTCCAGCGATCCTTCCACCTCAGCCTTCCAAATAGCCAGAATTACAGGCATGCGCTACCATGCCCGGCTGATTTTTTTATTTATTGTAGAGATGAGGTCTCACCAAGTTGCCCAGGCGGATCTCGAACCCGTGGGCCCAGGCAGTCCACTCACCTCAGCCTCCCAAAGTGCAGGATTACAGGCTGAGCCACCAAGCCCAGTTTACTTTAATATTTTTAAATGAAATATCAACTATGCATTTTCCTAAAATATTGTTATATCTGAAAACAAAACAGCAGCAACACATTTGTATTTCTGCTTTGCTGATACATGCACTGACACACCACAGATATGTTACACTTAATCATAGTAAGATTTTAAAAATGTAATATTTAGCCAATTGATTACCTTATTTTTCACCTTTATAAACAACATGGTTCCCCTAGTTATTGAGTATAACATGCATTACTGTGATGTCTCTAAAAAGCAAATTGTTTATTTAAAAAGATAAGATATAGTTATCTACATGATTTAGCCAACAGAGTTGCACAAGGTATTCTCCCCAAATTCCCACTGAATGTGTAATACATCCTTATTGCATTTGAATAAACTTAAATTCAGCACGAGATCTATCTTCCAAAATCAGATAAGAAAACACTAAAAACTATTCAAGTCATCAAAGTTAAGATTAATGCAAGAATAAACAATTAAAATCAAGATATTACTACAGTGTTTTAGAGTTAATCAATATCTACACAAACGTCACAGGCTTATCATGAGATCTCAGTTGCTTCAAAAAATAATCACTAATACTTGCTGAATTTTTACTATGTGTTGGGCACCAGAGTAAGCAATGCAGTGCATTCGTTTTTTAGTGAAGATACAATCATTTTTCTCAATTTACCAATGAGAAAACTGAGAAACAGTTGGTACAAAGAAGAGGCAGTCCTCCAGGCCAGATTTACCTTATACTCAACCTTGTGTTCTTAACCACCTGCCTGTACTAACGCTGGTAGGTTTGGATGACCCTTCTCTTTTTTTTTGAGTCAAGGTCTCCCTCTGTCTCCCAAACAGGGCTCAGGCACTTTTTCTGCCTCAACCTCCCAAGTAGATAGAACTGCAGGCATACATCACTGTGCCCATTTAAAATTGTATCTGTTTTTCTTAGTTATAAGTAAAATAAAGTAGTAAATTCTTTGACCACAGAGTTACATTCCGCAAATATAATACATTTATTTATTTATTTTTAGTTATTTTTTTTAGTAAATATATTTTTTATTATAAAATTGTGGGGTACAGTTAAGGGTTAGGTATACAAATGTGCATCGTTCAGGCACCCTTGTTAATAAGGAGTGTCTCCCCATCCCCAGACAGATATTGACTACCTTTAGTCCCACCTGCCTTCCCCTCTCTACCCCCCCCCAAGGTTTCCCACCACTGTCACTCCTTTTTTTTTTTTTTAAAGTATTGTGGTAGATGATAAAGGTCCACTAAATGAGTGAGAACATGTGATACTCAGATCTTGTTTCTGTGAGAGATCACTCATTATTATTAGACTCTAGCTCCATCCAGGTTGCTGCAAAATTCATGATTTTGTTTTCTTTTTTATGGCTGTATAGTATTCCACTGTGTATATGTACCACATTTTTTAAATCCAGTCCTCTTTTGATGGACAGCATGGTTGGTTCCAGGTTCTTGCTATTGTGAACAATGCTGCAATAAACATTCATGTGCAGGTATCTTTTTGATAGAGTGATTTGAGTTCTTTGGTGTATATTCCCAGTACGGGGATTGCAGGGTCATATAGGAGGTCGATATTTAGAGCTTTTGGGAATCGCCACACTGCTTTCCACAAAGGTTGCACTAGTTTGAACTCCAACCAACAGTGTAGGAGTGTTCACCCTCTCCTACAACTGTTATTTTTTGAATTATTGATAATGGCCATTCTGACTGGAGTTAGGTGATGTCTCAGTATGGTTTTGATTTGCATCTCCTTGATGATTAGTGAGGTTGAACATTTCTTCATGTGGCTGTTGGCTGCTCGGATGTCTTCCTTTGTGAAGTATCTGTTCATATCTTTTGCCCACTTTATAATGGAATTGTTTGTCTTTTTCCTCTCAGCACGTTTGAGTTCCTTGTAGATACTAGATGTTAAGCCTTTGTCGGACCTGGAGGTGGCAAATACTTTTTCCAAGTCTGTGGGCTGTGTCCCTGCTCTCTTTATGGTTTCTTTGGCTTTGCAGAAGCTTGTCAGTTAATGAGGTCCCACTTGTCTATCTTATCTCTTATGGCCTGTGGGTTTCGAGTTTTGTTCAGGAATTGGATGACAGTTCCAATTTCCATAAGGGCATATCCTGTATTTTCTAAGGTTCTTATGGTTTGAGGTTTTACATTTAGGTCTCTGATCCATTTAGAGTTAATTTTTGTGTATGGGGACAGATAGGAGTCTTGTTTGAGTCTTCTGCATAAGGTCAGTCAGTTTTCCCAGCACCATTTACTGAATAGGTTCTCCTCTCCACAGTGGTAGGTGGTGGAGGCTTTGCCGAAGATGAGTTGGTTGAGAAATTGAGGTTTTGCTTCTGGAATCTCAATTCTATTCCATTGGTCTATATGCCTGTTTTGTACCAATACCAAGCTGTTTTGATTATTGTAGCTTTATAGTAAAGTTTGAAGCCTGGTAATGTGATACTGCCTGCTTTGTTTTTTTTTTGCTGAGGATTGTTCTGGCTATTCTTGATCGTTGTGTTTCCATATGAATTCCTGTATTGTTTTTCTAGGTCTGAGAAGAATGTTGCTGGTAATTTGATGGGTATTGCATTAAATCTATAGATTGCCTTAGGTAGGATGGACATCTTCACAATGTTGATTCTTCCAATCCATGAGCATGGGATATTTTTCCACTTGTTTGTGTCGTCTTTAATTTCTTTGAACAGTGTTTTGTAGTTTTCATTGTAAAGGTCTTTCACGTCTCTAGTTAGGAAGACGCCAAGGTATTTTGTGTGTGTGTGTGGCTATTGTGAATGGAATTGTGGATTTTATTTGGGTTTCTGTTTGTTTATTATTGGTGAAAAGAAATGTGATTGTCTTTTGCACATTTATTTTGTATCCTGAAACTTTGCCAAAGGCCTTTATCAGTGTAAGGAGATTTTTGACAGATTCTCTTGGGTTTTCAAGGTACACGATCATATCGTCTGCAAAGAGAGATAGCTTGACTTCCTCTTTTACTATTTGGATACCCCTGATTGCCTTCTCTTGTCTGATTGCTCGAGCCAGGACTTCCAATACTATGTTGAACAGGAGGGGTGAGAGTGGGCATCCTTGTCTTGTTCTAGTTTTCAGGGGGAAATGGTTCCAATTTTTGTCCGTTTAGGAGTATGCTGGCTGTGGGTTTCTCGTAGATGACTTTTACTATTTTGAGGTACGTTCCCCCTATGCCTAGATGTTCAAGGGTTTTTATCAAGAAGGGGTGCTGGATTTTATCAAAAGCTTTTTCTGCATCTAATGATACAATCATGTGGTTTTTGTTTTGGCATCTGTTACTGTATTTAATTGCATTTATGGTTTTATGAATGTTGAACCAGCCTTGCATCCCAGAGATGAAGCCTACTTGATCATGATGGATGATTTTTGAGATGTATTGTTGAATCCGGTTTGCTAGGATCTTGTTGAGAATTTTAGCATCTATGTTCATCAGCAATATTGGCCTGTAGTTCTCTTTCTTTGTTGGATCTTTACCTGGCTTGGATATCAATGTGATGTTGGCTTCGTAAAATGATTTGGGGAGAGTTCCATCTTTTCAATTGCCTGGAATACCTTCAGTAGGATTGATATCACCTTCTCCTTAAATGTCTTGTAGAATTCTGCTGGAAAGCCATCTCGACCAGGGCTTTTTTTTTTGTAGGTAGTTTTCTTACTACATAGTCGATTTCCTTGATTTTTATTGGTCTATTTAGGGTCTCGATTTCTTCTTGTTTCAACGTAGGCAGGTTGTGTGATGTCAGAAAGTCTTACATTTCCTTAAGGTTTTTAAGTTTTTTTCCATACAAGTGTATATAGTATTGTCTAATAATCTTTTGTGTTTCTTCCTGGCCAGATGTAACTTCATCTTTTGTGTTTCTGACTGTGTTTATTTGGGCTTTTTCTCTCTTTTTCTTGGTCAGTCTAGCTAGGGGAACATTGATCTTGTTTATCCTTTTGAAGAACTAGCTTTTTGATTCATTGATTTTTTTTGTATTTTCTTTTTGTCTTCTATGTCCTGGATTTGGGCTTTTATTTTGGTGATCTGGATTCTTCTGCTGAAATTAGAGTTTTGGTGGTCTTGCTTTTCCAGCTTCCGTAGGTGGCTTGTTAGGCTATTAATTTGTGATCCTTCCATTTTCTTCATGTGCGTTTGTAGGGATATAAATTCCCCTCTTACTATAGCTTTCATGGTGTCCCAGAGATTTTGGTAAGATGTTTCTTCATTTTCATTTGTTTCCAAGTATCTTTTAATCTCTGTTTTTATTTCATCATTGACCCAGGAGTTGTTTAACATCATGCTGTTTAGTGCCCATGTCTTTATGAGTTTAGGGGGACCTTGTTGGTGTTGATGTTTGATTTTATTCCACTGTGGTCCTAAAAGGTACATGGCAAAATTTTGGTTCTTTTAAATTTGCTTATACTTAATTTATGACCAAGTATACTGTAAGATTGCTTATAGTACGTCCCATGCAGTGATGTGTAGAATGTATATTCTGTGGTCTTTGGATGGAGTGTTCTGTAGGTATCAGTTAAGTCCATTTGGTCAAGAGTCACATTGAGGTTTTGGATCTCATTGCTGATTTTTTGTCTTGATGATCTCTCTAGGGTTGTGAGTGGGGTCGTGAAGTCCCCAGTTATGATGGTGTTGGAGTCGATATCTTTTTTAGTTTACCTAGAAGCTGCTTTATGAAAGTTGGCGCACCTATGTTGGGTGCATATATGTTTAAGATGGATATTTCTTGTTGATGGATAGAACCTTTTATCATTATGAAGTGGCCTTCTGTATCTTTTCTGATTTTTAATATCTTGAAGGGTATTTTGTCTGAAATTAAGATCGCTACTCCTCCTTTCTTTTGTATTCCATTCACCTGAAGGTTTGTTTCCCATCCTCTTACTTTGAATCTTGAGTGTCCTTTCTAGTGAGGCGAGTCTCTTGAAGGCAATAGATTGTTGCCTGATGATACTTTATCCATTTTGCCATTCTATGTCTTTTCAGTGGTGCATTTAGTCCATTCACATTTAGGCTAATAATTGAAATGCAAGAGTTGATCCCTGTCATAAGGTTCTTACACAGTTGTTGTTCCTGTTTGTTTGTTGTCTTTCTTTGGGTTTTTGAGTCGGTTCATGTGTGTTTTTAGTCTTTTGCCTGTACTCTTGTGAAGAATGTTGTTGTTCTTTTTTCCTTTCTTCTGTGTTCAGTACTTTCTTAAGTGTTTCTTGTAGAGGTGTTCTGGGGGCAGCGTAGGTTCTTAGGGATTGTATATCTGGAAAAGATTTCAATTCTCCCTCACTAATGAAGCTTAATTTGGCTGGGTAGGTTATTCTTGGTTGAAATTGTTTATCTTTTAGAACTTTGAAGATAAGGCTCCAGGCTCTCCTAGACTGAAGGATTTCTGTGGATAAATCTGCTGCTATTCTAATTGGTCTTCCCCGGTAGGTAGTCTGGCCTTTTTCTCTTGCTGCCTTTAGGATTTTTCCTTTTATAGCTACTTTATTTAGGTGAACTATTATATGTCTGGGAATTGGTCTTCTCATTTGCTGTCTTGCAGGGGTTCTCTAAATCTCTTGTGCTTGAATTTTTGCATCACTGGTGAGATGAGGGAAGTTTTCTTGAATGATTTCATGAAATGTTTGTTCCAGTGTGACCTCTGACTCTCTCTCTGCCTCAGGAAGGCCAATTACTCTTAGATTGGGTCTCTTGAAGTAATCATTCATCTCCTGAAGATTTTGTTCTGACTTTTTAAGCTTCTTTTCTATGTTTTGACAGTTTGGATTAGTTGTGCATTTTGGTCTTCAAGTTCTGAAATTCTTTCTTCTGCTTGGCTAATTCTGCTTTCAATGCTAATTAGTTTGTTATTTATTTCCATCACAGTATTCTTTACTGTTATTATTTCTGTCATCAACTCCTTCCTATTTTCCTCTTGCCTCTTCTCAATTTTTTAAATTCTCTCTATTAATGCCTTGATGTCTGGGTTTGTTGCTTTTGACCAGTCATTCTGGGGGCTCTTCATTGTTTCTGTTCCGAAGTCTGTTTTCTGTGTCTGACCTCCCAGGGGTCTGTGTGAGCCCTATGTTTTTCTTTTGGTTTTTCTTCATTTGTGCAGATTTTCTCTCCCTACTTTTCCCTTCCCTCCACTTCCTCATCTTCTTTAATTCTGTTATTCAGGGGTGGAGGTGTTTATTTTACTTCTGCTTGTTCAGTCTGCTATTCTTCCTAATATATTTTCTCTTGCTTTGTTCAGTTCTGGAGTTGGACCGTGGGTTGAGGGCAGTCCTTTTTGTAGTTTTGGGATTTAATAAAGGGGGGAGCTGTGATTTAAAATCTCTCTGTAGATCCTGGTGTTCACCAACAGTTGTATGGGTAGTCTGAAACCCACTTCCCACTGCCTTGGAGTCTGTCCATGCAGTGGGGTTGTAGGTTTACTCCCTGAAAGCAAAATGAGGTTAACAGAGGGGAGAGAGTGGAGCAGGCAGTGGGAGGAGTGGGGGCGGAGAGAGAGAGGAGTGGGAGGGAAAACAGTTGAGTGTACCGACTGGTAAGTGAAAAGAAACACAAAGATTGAAACAAATATAAAGAAAAACAATAACCATGACTGAAAACTAACCAACAACCATATAAAAATCTAAAACATACAATGATGCTAACGTACACACTGATCAACCTCCTTATTGGTGTGCTATTCCTTTGTACAAATATGGGCTTCACAGAAAAATAAGAAAAAAGGAAAAGGGAGGGGGAAGAAAAGAAAAGAAAAAAGAAAAAAGAAGAAAAAAGAAGAAAAGGGGGAGGAGGGATAGATTAAAGTCAGTAGACTAACAGAACCAGTCAAGCACACTCTGAGAATTTTCCTTTAAGTCCCAGGTCCTTTCAGCTCTGATTTCTAGCTGTCTTTGCAGGCTGGTAGAATTGTTCACAGTTTGGGTCAGTTGCCCCTGGCCTGCTGTGAAGAACAGTTCAGATATGGGCCCCCTGCCCAGTCTATCACTGAGATCTGGCTTTTTCCATTTTTCAAGAGGGATGAGCCTCTGCCATTCCCCTTTTGATGTTATTACCTTGGTTGCCTAGCAGGTGGTGCTATCCTGCAGCTACAGTCCAGAGGGGAGGGAACCTGCTACAGATCCGCAACCTGCCACGGCAACTTCACAGGGGGATTTCCACAGGCCTTTCTCTGGGCTAGGAGCATGCCATGGCAGCGGGGATCTCAGAAGATCCTGCTTGCAGAGCATCATGGTCTGAAGTCGTGGGTTGGTTCAGGCATGATCTGGAAATGACCACAGCAGTGGCATCCACGACTGCAGGAGCAACCTAGTCCCGCCACCGTGACTGCAAGAGCAGCCCGGTTCATCGCGATATCTGAGTAGCGATGGCGGGTGACGGTGGCGGCTGAGCACCCTGTGAAGAGCAGGCTGCTATGGGTGCTCTCTTTTGCAGAGGGGCTCACATACCATGCCGACCTGTCACCATCTTGCCGGAAGTTCTGTAATACATTTAAAATAATTTTTATTAGGTTGAAGTTTATTTTTTTTTTTTTTGAGTTGGAGTCTCACTATGTCACCCAGACTGGAGTGCAGTGGCCGCTTCTGGCCAGCACAACCTCGACCTGCTGGGCTCTGGTGATCCTTCTGCCTCAGCCTTCCAAGTAGCCGGAATTACACGCATGTGCTACCACGCCCAGCGGGTCTCGAACCCACAGGCTCAGGCAATCCACTCACCTCAGCCTCCCAAAGAAGCGGGATTACAGCTGAGCCACCGAACCTGGCAGGTTGAAATTATATTCTAAATTTTAAATATTGAAAAATGTTGATTTTTGATGTATTAAAATTATCATTAATGTTAATGACGAGGTTCTAAAAGTTAGCTCTTTTCAGTGATAATTTTTACTCTAGAGGCTGTGTAGTTGTTAGAGACCAAATAACTATGATGCATCTTATAATTTAACATAGAAATTCAATTTTATTAATCAAGGTCAAATCTAATTATTTGAATTAACATTCTGTGTACTAGCTTTTTTATTTAATTCAATAGCACCCTGTTTGAATCTTGGTGAAATAGAATAAGAACTTCTGGAAGATATATTGGATTTTAAAATAGTTCAATAATTAACAATAAGTTTTCATATAAACAGTATAAATCGATTGATATTTTATCTCCTTATACATATTGATAAAAATTTTTAGGATTGTATTTAATACTATTATTGTCATTATTGCTATGTAATATTCATAAAATGTTTACTGAATGCTAGTAATGGTGATAGACACTGTATACACATTTCATTTAATGTGCACAAGAACTCTAACATAAATATTAATGTTATCTCCATTTTTCAGAAAAGTACAGCTAGCATTTACTGTGGGCTATCATTTGCTAGCCCAATTCTAGTGCTCCAAGAAACATTAAAAAAGTGAATAAAAAAATTGACCCTGTGCTTATGGAGTTTTTACTCATAATTTCTTCTGAAAAAGTTCTATGAATTATTGCTATACTATACCATGTTGAAGGACAACTTTGTTCTCATATCCAGATGAAAGATATAAGACAGAATTACCTGAGTGTAATAATTTATATTAGAATATGTTACGGTATTTAGGAATTTTCCGTTTTTTGACTTATTTCCTATAATAAGAATTAAAATAAATAACCAAAGAAATTAATTTGTTCTCCAATATTTAAAAAATGAAATGGTATTCTGCTTAAGCATTGCAATTATTTTTATTATATGGAATAAAGTATTTTATTGACAGAAATTCTTTTTTTCCCTTTTTCATTAATTTTAAAGATGTGGGAAACAATTCAATGTGGTCAGTGTACAGGTAAAGTTTGAGCCTCCATTTTGTACTCACTTCACCTGGTTTGAGATCAGGTAGCTTTATTGATTTATATGCACCTCCCTCCCACCCCTGGAAGTTTCTGGCTACTGCCAATCCCTTTCTCACAGTTTATGGTAAAAGTTCAGGGTCTAGTTATGAGTGAGAACATGTGGTACTCCGTTTTTTATTTCTTGAAATATCACTGAGTATGATAGACTATAAATCCATTCAAATTGTTGCAAAGTCCATAATTTTGTCCTATTTTATGGCTGTGCAATATTAAATGGTGTATACATACCACATTTTTTTTACCCTGTCCTATTTTGACAGGCAGCATGGTTGGTTTCATGTTTTTGCAATTGTGAATAGTGCTGCAATAAGCATACATGTGCAGGTATCTTTTTTGTAGAATGATTTCAGTACCTCCAGGTATATTCCCAGTAGGGGGAATTCTGGGTCATATGGAAGGTCAATTTCTAGTTTTTTTTTTATTTTATGAATTTCTTTTTAAAATTTTTTTATTTTAAAGATGTGAGGTACAATTCAGGGTTAGGTATACAAATGTTCATTATGCAGGTACCTTTGTTGATGAAGTATGCCCCTCTCATGGCAGTTTCCCACTACTGTCAATTCTTTTTGCCCAGACTGGAATGCAATGGCACATTCATGGCCAACCCAGTGTTGAGCTGCTGGGGTCTGACGATCCTTCTGCCTCAGCCTTCCAAGTAACTGGAACTACAGGTGTACACTCCTATGCCTGGCTAATTTTTAAAAAAATTTATTGTAAGACGAGGTCTCAGCAAGTTGCCTGGGCTGGTCTCAAACCTGCAGGCTCAGGCAATCCACTTGCCTTGGCCCCCCCAAAGTGCTGGGATTACAGGCTAAGTCACCCATCCCAGCCACCAATCCTTTTCTTATGGCATTATGATAATTGCTTAAGGTCTCCTCATGAGTGAAACATGTGATACTCCATTCTTCATTTCTGTGATAGATCACCCGGTATTATACACTCTGTCCATCCAAGTTACCACGCAGTCCATAATTTTGTTGTTCCTTATGGCTGTCTAATATTTCATCATGTATATGTACCATTTTTTGTATCCAGTCATCTTACAATGGGCAGCGTGGTTGGTTCCATTGCTTTGCTATTGTGAATAATGCTGCAATAAACATGTGCATGAAGGTATCTTTTTCATAGACTGAGTTTCTCCAGGTATATTCCCAGAAGGGGGACTGCAAGGTCATATGGAAGGTTGAATTTTAGATCTTTTAGGAATCATCAAACTATTTTTTACAGAGGTTACACTAATTTACACTCCCATCAAGAGTGTAGAAGTATTCCCTTTTCCCTGTCCTCTCCAGCATCTGTTTTTTCGTTTGTTTTTGTTTTGCTTTGAGTTATTGATGATGGACATCCTCAATGGAGTTAGGTGGTATCTCAGTGTAGTTTTAATTTGCATTTCTCTAATGACTAGTGAGGATGGGCATTTTTTCATGTATCTGTTGGCTGCATGTATGTCTTCTTTTGAGAAGTGTCTATTCATATCTGTTGCCCACTTTGTAATGGGGCTGTTGGTTTTTTTTTCTTTTTGTCACATTTGAGTTCCTTGTAGATCCCAGATGTTAGAGCTTTGTCAGATGTACAGTTGACAAATATTGTTTCCCAGTCTGTGGTCTTCCTGCTCTCTTGATGGTTTCTCTGACTTTGCAGAAGCTTGTCATTATGATGAGGTCCCACTTGTCTATCTTATCTCTTATAGTGTGGGCACTTGGGATTTTGATCAGAAGTTGGTTGCCATTTCTAATTTCCACAAGGGTTTCTCCTGCATTTTCTAAGGTTCTTAAAGTTTTATGTTTTACGTTTAGGTCTATGATCCATTTAGACTTGATTTTTGTGAAAGGTAATAGATGGGAGTCTTGTTTTAATCTTCTGCATGTGGTCAGTCAATTTTCCCAATACCATTTACTGAATAGGTTCTCCTCTCCCCAGTGGTTGGTGGTGGAGGCTTTGTTGAAGATGGATTGGTTGAGAAATTGAGATTTTGCTTCTTTAATCTCTATCTTGTTCCATTGGTCTATATACCTGTTCTGGTACCAATAAAATCCAGCACCCCTTCTTGATAAAAACTCTCGAACACCTAGGCATAGATGGAACATACCTCAAAATAGTAAGAGCAATCTGAGAAGCCCACAACCAGCATACTGCTAAACAGATGGAAATTGGAACCATTTCCCCTGAAAACCAGAACAAGACAAGGATGACCACTTTCACCCCTCCTGTTCAACATAGTTTTGGAAGTCCTAGCTAGAACATTTAGACAAGATAAGGAGATCAGGGGTATCCAAATAGAAAAAGAGAAAGTCAAGTTATCCCTCTTTATAGATGACATAATACTGTATCACAAAAAACCAAGAGAATCTGTCAAAAACCTCCTTTCACTGATAAAGGACTTGTCAAAGTCTCAGGGTATGAAAGAGATGTGCAGAGGCAGTCACATTCCTATACATCAATGATAAACAAACAGAAACCCAAATAGAGAGCACAATCCCATTCACAATAGCTACAAAAAAAATGAAACACCTTGGCATCTTCCTAACCGGAGAAGTGAAAGACCTTTACACTGAAATTACAAAGCACTGCTCAAAGAAATCAAAGATGACACAAACAAATGGAAAAAGATTTCATGCTCATGGATTGGAAGAACCAACATTGTTAAGGTATCCATTCTACCCAAGAAAATCTACAGATTTGACAAAATACCCATTAAATTACCAGTAGCATTCTTCTCAGACCTGTAAACAACAATACAAAAATTAATATGGAAACATAAATGAGCATGAATAGCCAAAACAATCCTCAGCAGAAAAAAACAAAGTGGGAGGTATTCCACTCTCAGATTTTAAATTTTATTATAAAGCTACAATAATCAAAACAGCCAGGTATTGCTACAAGAATTTCTAGTTCTTTCAAAAATTGCCACACTGTTTTAAATAGAGGATAAACTAGTTTACATTCCAACCAGTAATGCAAAAGCATTCCCTTTTCTCTGCATCCTCATCAGCAACTGTTGTCTTTTGTTTCATTAATTATGGTCATTTTTAATGAAGGTAGGTTGTACCCTAATGTGATTTTGATTTGTATTTTTCTGATGATTAGTGAGGCTAAGTACTTTTTCACGTGTCTGTTAGCTGCCTATATGTATTCTTTTGAGAAGTGTCTATTCATGTGTTTTGCCCACTTTTTAATGGGGCTGTTTGTTTGTTTCCTTTCAGCACATTTAAGTTCCCTGTAGATCCTGGATATTAGGTGTTTGTCAGATATACAGCTGGCACATATTTTTTCTACATTCTGTGGTCTGTCTCCCTACTCTCTTGATGATCTTTTGCTTTGCAGGAATTTTTCAGTTTAATAAGGCCCCACTTGTCTTCTTATGTCTTATGGCATGGACATCTGGGGTTTCAATCAGAAATTGGTCGCCTATTCCAATTCCCACAAGGAATGTCTCCTGTATTTTCTATGATCCTTATTGTTTGAGGTGTTACATTTAGGTCATTGATTCATTTAGAGTTTATTTTTGTGTATGGTGATAGATTGGGGTCCTGTTTCAATTTTCTGCATGTGACCAGCCAGTTTTCCTGGCACCATTTACTGAATAGGTTCTCCTCTCCCTAGTAGTTGTTGGTGGAGTCTTTGTCGAAGATGAGTTGGTTAAGAAGTTGAGGTTTTGCTTCTGAAATCTCTATTTTGTTCCATTGGACTATATGCCTGTTCTTGTACAAGTACCAGGCTCATTTGATAATTCTGGCCTTATAGTAAAGTTCAAAGACTGAAAATATGATGTCTCCTGCATTGTTTCTTTTACTAAAGATTGTTTTGGCCACTCATGATAATTTATATTTCCATATGAATTTCTGTATTTTCATTTCCAGGTCTGCAAAGAATGATATTAGCTATGTAATGGGTATTGACTTGAATCTGTAGATGGCCTTTGATAGGATGGCTATCTTAACAATGCTGAGTCTTCCTATCCATGAGCATGGAATATTTTTCCATTTGTTTACGTATTCTTTGATTTCTTTGAGCAATGTTTTATCATTTTTGTTGTAAAGGTCTTTCACTTCTCTGGTTAGAAAGATGCCAAGGTACTTTTTTTTCTTTTTGTGACTATTATGTATGTGACTGTGCTTTTTATTTGGTTCTCTGCTGTTTGCTATTGGTGTATAAGAATGTGACTATCTTTAGAACATTTGTTTTGTTCTCTAAGACTTTGCTAAAGGCTTTTATCAGCGCAAGCAGTTTTTTGATGGATTCTCTTCGATTTTTGAGATATAGGATCATATTGTCAGCAAAGTAGGATAACTTAACTTCCTATTAGGATACTCCTGGTTTCCTTTCTCTTATCTGATTGCTCTGGTTAGGACTTCCAACAATGTTGATTAGGAGGGGTGAGAATGGGCAGCCTTGTCTTGTTCCAGTTTTCAGAGGGAATGCTTCTAATTTCTGTCTGTTTAGCAATATGATGGCTATGGGTATATCACAGATGGTGCTTAACATTGTGAAGTGTATTTCTTCTATGCCTAGGTGTTCAAGGATTTTTATCTAGAAGCAATGCTGCATTTTTTCAAAAGCCTTTTCTGCATGTTGTGGTTAATCACGTGGGTCTTGTTTTTACATCTGTTGATGTATTTAGTTACAATTATGGTCTTGTGGGTGTTGAAGCAGCCTTGTATCCCAGGGATGAAGCCTACTTGGTCATGGTGGATTATTTTTGAGATATGTTGTTGGATCTGATTTACTAGAATCTTATTGAGAAGTTTTGCATCTATGTTCATCAGGGATATTGGCCTGTAGTTCTCTTTCTTTGTTGGATCTTTACCCGGTTTGGGTATCATTGGGATGTTAGCCACAAAGAATGATTTGGGGAGAATTCTGTCTTTCTCAATTGCCTGGAATATTTTCAGTAGGATTGGTAAAAAACTCCTCCTCGTATGTTTTGTAGAATTCCACTGGGAAGTCATCTGGTCCAGGGCTTTTGTGTGTGTGTGGTAGTTTTTCTATGATGGAATCAATTTCCTGGGTTTTTATTAGTCTATTTAGGGTCTCAGTGTCTTCTTGTTTCAACCTTGGGAGACCATGTGATGTCAGAAAGTCTTCCATTTCATTTAGGTTATCAATTTTGTTTCCATACAGGTGTGGATACTAATCTCTGATAATCTTTTGTATTTTGTTGTGGACTGTTGTGACTTGATTTTTTGCATTTCTGCTTGTGTTTATTTGGATTTTTCTCTCTTTCTCTTGGTCATTCTGGCAAGGGGTTCATAAATCTTATTCATCCTTACAAAGATTCAGCTTTGTATTTTGTTGAAATAAAAGAGCACTCCCCATCATCACTCTATATAATTATGCAGTGGGTATTTGTGTATACCCCCTGAGTCCAAGATAAAGTAACAGCAATATGGAGAATGCAGAAATGCAGAATAAAATAGAATGGACAAAAAGAATAAAAAATAATTTTAAGAAAAGCAAATAGCAATAGCATGTGCACACACACACACACACTGCAAAACAAAAAGAAAAAAAACACAAAAAAACGCACAAAAAAACAAAAGACAGGAAAACTGAACACACACCACACACACCCCAAAAATGAAAGAAAAGGAAAACAGAAAAAAGAAAGAAAAAGGAAAGAAAAAAAAAGAGGGGAAATGGAAATCAAACCCTCCCACGCACATTCACACACACATACTAAACTAAAACAAGAGAAGAACAAACAAGAAAAACTGATAGATGAGCACTCAATCATTCATGTACATACATAAACAGTAAAAAAAAGTTAGAAATAAAAAAGAAGATAAAGAAAAAATGGAGTAATGCAAATTGAACCCCCATATACACATTCATACACAAAGAAAAAAAAAATTTTTTAATTTCTGGGCACTAAGCACTGTCTTGTGGCAGGTTCTGTAATTGTTCCTCTCAGCTACTCACTGGTAAACCTCTGCTGTCTGCTGCAGTACTGCCTCCTGGTTCAATCTCCCCAGCATGTGGCCCAGGTGGGGAGGTGGGAGTGATAGGATTGGATGGGGCATCAGTCTTCCCCATCCACTCTCATATGGTCAGAGGGATCCCCTCCATTGGGGAGGTATGAGATTGTCCCCTCCTCAGGTGCTGGCAGATGGTGTCCCAGCCAGACTTATCCTGGAGTAGAGTCCTCCTACTGCTACTGACATCCAGGCTCCACCTGGGTTCATCCCTCTTAGGCATGTCCCAGCCACATGGTCTGTTGTTCAGAGGATTGTAGGGAGGAGGGGGTTGGGTCAGCCCAGGACTCCCTGCTGATCTCTTGGGGGTTCTTCTTCATCCTTTTTTTGGTTGCACCCTTTATCCCACAGCTGAAAAAAAGTAGGGCGTCTGAAGATTCCACACTTACCCTGTTCCTCTGAAATTTGTGTTTTCAGAATATTCCCCCTGGGTCATGATTGACCCCAGAGTAGTTAACCTGCCAGTCCCAGGGTTGGTCTGTTGCTTCTTGGTGAGAGTACAGGAGCATGCTCATATCCAGTTTTCAAGATGATGGCAGGGTGCCTGTTTCATCTTCTCCAATGAGACTCGGCCTCCGGCTCCCTACTACGCACACTCTGCAGCACTTGCATCAAGGTTCCAGCCAGTCATTGTGGTGGTGAGGCAGAGGCTGGAGCCTGCAGTCACTTCCAGTAGATTGTTCCCAGGAACGGCTTTGCTGATTTTTTAAAATGGCACTCAGCTTCTATCCCTGGGAAGTGCCAGGGTCCAAGCAGAGCAGCTGCAGCTCCAGTCACTTCACCAAGCGATCCCTGGTCACTTGCTCCTGAGTTCCCATTCAGTCAGCCACTCATACACCCACTTACCCACAGACACATATACAAAATTGTCCATATATTCACTCACTCACACAGGGACTCACATAACCCATTTGACTCCACTATCATCTTCCCCGATCTCTCTCTTATTTGTTTTTGAAGGTTGAGAAAGTACATTTTATTTAGAGGACAGAAAAGCTCCCATGGTGGGAGGGAACCTGAGGGGGCTGCCTCCCTATTCTCTCTTGACAGAAATACTAATGGTTGTTGTCTGACGTCTAGTAAATACACTGCCAATTATTTTTATGTTATGCATTAAATGATTAAAGGCATAGAGTTTTCTTTTATTTTTATTTTTATTCTTTTTTTTAAATCAAATTTTTTTATTTTAATATTGTGCAGTACATTTAAGTGTTAGGTATACAAATATGCTTCATTCAGGCTCCCTTGTTGATAAGTGGTGCCTCCCCATCCCCAGACAGATATTAATGACTGTTAATCCCACCTCCCTTCCCCTCCCTCCCACCCCCCATAATTTCCCACGACTGTCTATCCTTTTCTTATAGTATTAGGATTGATGTTCAAGGCCCACTATATGAGTGAGAACATGTGTTACTCAGATTTTTGTTTCTGTGAGAAGTCACTCAGTATTATACACTCTAGTTCCGTCCAGATTGCTGCAAAATTCATGATTTTGTTCTTTTTTATGGCTGCATGGTATTTCATTGTGTATATATATCACATTTTTTAATACAGTTCTGTTTTGATAGACAGCATGGTTGGTTCCAGGTTTTTGCTATTGTGAACAATGCTGCGATAAACATATGTGTACAGGTATCTTTTTGATAGAGTGATTTGAGTTCTTCAGGGGTATATTCCCAGTAGGGTGGTTGCGAGGTCATATGGGAGGTCGATATTTAGAGCTTTTAGGAATCGCCACACTGTTTTCCACAGAGGTTGTACTAGTTTGTATATCCACCAACAGTGTAGAAGTGTTCCCTTTTCCCCACACCCTCTCCAGCAACTATTATTTTTTGAGTTATTGATAATTGCCATTCTGAGTGGAGTTAGGTGATATCTCAGTGTGGTTTTGATTTGCATCGCCTTGATGATTAGTGAGGTTGAACATTTATTCGTGTGTCTGTTGGCTGTTCAGATGTTTTCGTTTGAGAAGTGTCTGTTCATATCTTTTGCCCACTTTATAATGGGGTTGTTTGTTTTTTTTCTTTTCAGCACATTTGAGTTCCTTGTAGATCCAAGATGTTAAGCCTTTGTCAGACCTGCAGTTGGCAAATACTTTTGCCCAGTCTGTGGGGCTGTCTCCCTGTTCTCTTGATGGTTTCTTTGGCTTTGCAGAAGCTTGTCAGTTTAATGAGATCACACTTGTCTATCTTATCTCTTATGGCCTGTGGGTTTCGGGTTTTGTTCAGGAATTGAATGCCAGTTCTAATTTCCATAAGGGTGTGTCCTGCATTTTCTAAGGTTCTTATGGTTTGAGGTTTTACATTTAGGTCTCTAATCCATTTAGAGTTAATTTTTGTGTCTGGGGATAGATAGGGGTTTTGTTTGAGTCTTCTGCATGTGGTCAGCCAGTTTTCCCTGCACCATTTACTGAATAGGTTCTCCTCTCCCCAGTGGTGGGTGGTGGAGGCTTTGCCGAAGATGAGTTGGTTGAGAAATTGAGATTTTGCTTCTGGAATCTCAGTTATATTCCATTGTTCTATATGCCTGTTCCTGTACCAATACCAGGCTGTTTGGATGACTGTAGCTTTATAGTAAAGTTTGAAGTCTGGTTTGAAGTCCTGCTTTATTTATTTATTTTTTTTGCTGAGGATTGTTCTGCCTATTCATGGTCGTTTGTGTTTCCATATGAATTCATGTATTGTTTTTTCTAGCTCTGAGAAGAATTTTGCTGGTAATTTGATGGGTATTGCATTAAATCTGTAGATTGCCTTAGGTAGAATGGACATCTTTATAATGATGATTCTTCCATTCCATGATCATGGGATATTTTTCCACTTGTTTGTGTCATCCTTGATTTCTTTGAGCAGTGTTTTGTAGTTTTCATTGTAAAGGTGTTTCAAAACTCTGGTTAGGAAGATACCAAGGTATTTCATTTTTTTTGTGACTATTGTGAATGGGATTGTGTTTTTTATTTGGGTTTCTGTTTGTTTATTATTGGTGTAAAGAAATGCGATTGTCTTTTGCACATTATAGCCTGAGACTTTGCCAAAGCCCTTTATCAGTGCAAGGAGACTTTTGGCAGATTCTCTTGGGTTTTCAAGGTACACAATCATGTCATCAGCAAAGAGGGATAACTTGACTTCCTCTTTTCCTCTTTGGATACACCTTATCACCTTCTCTTTTCTGTTTGCTCTTGCCAGGACTTCCAAAACTATGTTGAACAGGAGGGGAGAGAGTGGACATCCTTTTCTTGTTCCAGTTTTCAGTGGAAATGCTTCCAATTTTTGTCTGTTTAGGAGTATGCCAGCTGTGGGTTTCTTGTAGATGGCTTTTAATATTTTGAGATATGGTCCATGTATGCCTAGGGGTTCGAGGGTTTTTATCAGGAAGGGGTGCTGAATTTTATCAAAAGCTTTTTCTGCATCTAATGATATAGTCATATGAGTTTTTTTCTGACATCTGTTGACATATTTAATTACATTTATTGTCTTGTGAATGTTGAACCAGCCTTGTGTCCCAGGGATGAAGCCTACTTGGTCATGATGGATGATTTTTGAGATGTGTTGTTGAATCCGGTTTGCTAGGATCTTGTTGAGAATTTTGGGATCTATGTTCATCAAAGATATTGGCCTGTAATTCTCTTTCTTTGTTGGATCTTTACCTGGCTTAGGTATCAATGTGATGTTAGCTTCATAGAATGTTTTGGGGAGGGTTCCATCTTTCTCAATCTCCTGTAATACTTTCAGTAGAAATGGTATCAGCTCCTCCTTAAATGTCTTATAGAATTCTACTGGAAAGCCATCTGGTCCAGGGTTTTGTTTTGTTTTGTTTTTTTTATAGGTAGTTGTCTTATTACATAGTCAATTTCCTTGATTGTTATTGGTCTATATAGGGTCTCAATTTCTTCTTGTTTCAACTTAGGCAGGTTGTGTGATATCAGAAAGTCTTCCATTTCCTTAAGGTTTTCCAGTTTCTTTCCATACAATTGTACATAGTAGTCTCTAATGAGCTTTAGTATTTCTTCGGGGTTGGGTGTGACTTTATCTTTTTTTTTTCTGATTGTATTTATATGGACATTTTCTCTTTTTTTCTTGGTCAGTCTAGTTAAGGGACCATTGATCTTGTTCATCCTTTCAAAGAACCAGCTTTTTGTTTTATTGATTTTTTTTTTTGTATTATCTTTTTTTCCTCTATATTCCGGATTTGGGATTTTATTTTGGTGATCTGGATTCTTCTGCTGCAGGTAAGGTTTTGGTGGTCTTGCTTTCCCAGCTTCCTGAGGTGACTTGTTAGGCTGTTGTTTTGTGATCCTTCCATTTTCTTCATGTGCGTTTGTAGGGATATGAATTCCCCTCTTACTACAGCTTTCATGGTGTCCCAGAGATTTTGGTAAGATGTTTCTTCATTTTCATTTGTTTCTAGGTATCTTTTAATCTCTGCTTTGATTTCATTATTGACCAAGGAGTTGTTTACCATCATGCTGTTTAGTGTCCATGTCTTTGTGGATTTAGGGTGAAGCTTGTTGGTGTTGATGTTTATTTTTATTCCACTGTGGACTGAGAAGGTGCATGGCAAAATTTGGATCTTTTGAAATTTGTTTATGCTTGATTTATGGCCAAGTATGTGGTCGATCTTAGAGTATGTTTCATGTGATGCTGAGCAGAATGTATATTCTGTGGCCATTGGGTAGAGTGTTCTGTAGGTATCAATTATGTCATTTGATCAAGAGTCACATTGAAGTTCTGGATCTCATTGCTCAATTTTTTGCCCTGATGATCTGTCTAGGGTTTTATGTGGGGTATTAAAGTCCCCAGTTATGATGGTTAGAGGCAATATCTTTCTTTAGTTTTCCTAGAAGCTGCTTTATGAAAGTTGGTGCTCCTATGTTGGGTGCATATATGTTTAGGATAGATATTTCTTATTGATGGAGTGAACCTTTTATCATGATGTAGTTACCTTTTGTGTCTTTTTTAATTTTTGATAGCTTAAATGGTATTTTGTCTGAAATTAGGATTGTGACTCCTCTTTTCTTTTGTCTTCCATTTGCCTGAAAATTTGTTTCCCATCCTCTTACTTTGAACCTGTGCGTGTCCTTTCTAGTAAGATGGGTCTCTTGAAGGCCATATATTGTTGTCTGGTGATATTTTATCTATTTTACCATTCTATGTCTTTTCAGTGATGCATTTAGTCCATTCACTTCAGGCTAATTCTTGAAATGGGAGAGCTGGTCCCTATCATAGAGTTCTTATAGAGTTGTTGTTGTTGTTCCTCTTGGTTTGTTGTCTTTCTTTTGGTTTGGGGGTTGGTTCATGTGTATTTTATTCTTTTTTCTGTACTCTTGTGATGAACGTTTTTCTTTTTTCCTTTTCTTCTGTGTTTAGTACTTTCTTAAGTGTTTCATGTAGTGGTGATCTGGTGGCAGCATAAGCTCTTAGGGATTGGATATCTGGGAAAGGTTTTAATTCTCTCTTGCTGATGAAGCTTAGCTTGACTGGGTAGGTACTCTTGGATTTGTTTATCTTTTAGGACATTGAAGTTAGGGCTCCAAGCTCTCCTAGACTGCAGGGTTTCTGTAGATAAATCTGCTGCTATTCTAATTGGTCTTCCATGGTAAGTGATCAGGCCTTTTTCTCTTGCTGCCTTTAGGATTTTTTTCTTTTATACCTACTTTGTTTAGGTGAATTATTATGTGTCTGGGAGTTGGTCTTCTCATTTGTTGTCTTGCACGGGTTCTCTGAATCTCTTGTGTGTGAATTTTTGTGTCACTGATAAGATGAAGGAAGTTTTCTTTAATAATCTCATGGAATGTTTGTTCCAAAGCAGTTTCTGTTTCTCTTTCTGTTTCAGAAAGGTCAATTACTCTTAGGTTCTTTCTCATGAAGTAATCGCTCATCTCTTGAAGGTATTGTTCTGTTTTTTGAAGCTTGTTTTCTTTGTTTTTAACAGTTTGGGTTAGTTCTATATTTTGGTCCTCAAGCTCTGAGATTCTTTCTTCTGCTTGGGTAATTCTGCTTTCCATGCTTATCAATTTGTTATTTATTTCATTCACAGTATTCTTTATTACTGTTATCTCAGTTATCAACTCCTTCCTAGTTTCCTCTTGTCTCTCCTCAATTCTTTTTCATCTCTCCACTAATGTCTTAATATCTAGGCTTATAGTTTGAGTCCCTTCATTCTGGGGGCTCTTCATTGTTTGCATTCTGAAGTCAGTTTTCTCAGTGTCTGCCCTCTCAGGGGTCTGGAAGAGACCCATATTCTTCTTTCGGTTTTTCTTCGTTTGTGTAGATTTTTCTCTTTCTCCCCCTTTCCCTCCCCTTCTTTAATTCTGTTTTTCAGGGAAGGTGAGGTTGCTTTTGCTTCACTTGTACAATCTCCTATTCTTCCTTATGAGGTTCCTTTGGCTTTGTTTACTTTTGCAGTTGGAGTGTGGGCTGCAGGCTGTATTTTTGCATGTTTGAGGTTTAATTGAGGGGGAAGCTGTGGGATTCAGAATCTATCTGCTGATTTCAGCATCTACCAACAGGTGTATGGGCACACTGGAACTTATTTTTCACTGCCTTACAATCTGTGCAGCAGGATGTAGGTTTGATCCCTGGAACAAAAGGAGGTATGAAAGAGGAAAATAATGGAGGAAGGGGTGGTCAGTAGGAAGTTAGGAAGAAAGGAAAGTTAGAGGGAAAACAGACATGCATACCAAGCAACAGGCGAAAAAGAGACACAAGACGAGAGAGAAGTGAAAATGACACACAAGTAAAGTTTCCTAAAGCATACCAGTAACCACACAAAGGCAATCCAATAAAATCATGCCTTTTGATGCATTTTCCCCAACACAAACAGATAGTCTAAGTTAAAGAGCAAACAAAAGTGAACAAAACAAACAGTCAAAATGATAAAATCAAAAGTCAAGTAAGAAATCAGACTATATCTGGGAATCCTTCCTGAGTGTCTAAAGTCTCTTCAGCTCTGATCTCTATCCTTTCCCTTTTGCTTTCATCACAGGTAGTTAGATTCACTCACAGCATGGGTTTGTTCTTTTAGCCTGCTGCTTGAAACGTCTGCAACACTGAGTTGCCTGAATCTGATTCAGCGTAGGGGAGGGGTTTTGTCTCCAGTTTAGTGACATTACCTTAGGAACCGAGGTGGAGACTGCTCGTAGGTGGGCGGTGCAATGCAGATCTCCACCTGGAAAATGGCCAAGGTGGACAGCTCCTCTTTCATGGATCCTTTCTCTCTGCTTTTCTGGATCCCTGGGTGATCCACTATGATGGGCTGTGGTGGCGTGTGAGGCACTGGGGATCAACTGCACAGCTGGATGCTGGATCCAGTGTGCCACCAACAGGCTGGGGTGGAGGAAGAAACTGGGAGTTCCCAGCACTTCCTTAAGATATGCTGTTCCCTTACATAAGCATGGAGTCTTACACTGGGTGCCTCAGCCAGGGTAGGTCCAGGGTTCCAGAGCTCCAAAGGGCAGGTGGTGAGTGGTGAGTGTGGCTTTGGGCCCCTCACAGGGTACTTCAGCCAGAAATGGAGCTGATATCTCTGAGGGGCGGGTGCCTAGAGCCTCCCTGGATGACTGGCAGCTTGACGCTGGGTGAGATCTTGTAGACAGGGAGGGAGCCAAGATTCCCACATGGTGGGTGGGAGCCACATATAGTGGAGCAGCAGTAGCCAGGGGCCACAATATCTGGCCTTGCGTGGGACTGAGGATCTCTGGGCCTCGGACCGGTGTGGCTGGCGGTGGGCAGGGGGTGGGGGAAGGAAAGTAAGAGTCTTTTTGGGAACTCATGTTCAGAGAATCTCACAATTCCAACTATGCCGTTGCCATCTTACCGGAACCTCAGTTATAGTTTTCTAAAATTAAAATTCACAACCTTATACCTCTTATCCTGGGAAGGCAATTTGCACTTGACACTGGTGTTCACAAGGAAAAGCACCAAACATTTTTAATTTTTACTCTTTAATAATGTTTTCTACTTAGACTATACAGAGTTTTGTTTCTTATTCGTTTGAAACATTGTTCTCTGTCTAATTATTACTTGTAAAATTTTCACTTGGTAGATGGGAAGAATTTTTATACATAATATCAAATGGAGAGACTAAAACTCAAAGGAAGTTGAATCACACAAGTATGAGACCTATTCTACCAGACAAAATTACAGACTGTTTCTAGGAAAAATATTTTATTAGTAATAACTTACCTAAATGAGAAATTTGGAATCAAAGATCCAACTTTGCATTCATTTATCCTTTTGAGTATGGAACAATTCTACAAGTGGATTGGAAGGAGGCTTAGAATAGAATTTCAGAAGAAAAAACAAATACACATTTATTGTCCTGTCAAAGCACTATTATTTCTAATTTATGGAAAACTTAAAGAAAATAAAATGAGGAAAAGGTTGAGGAATAAAAGAAAGAATTTTCCTTCATTATAGGACAAAGAGACTAAGTATAAGACAATCTACTTCTCAGTATACCGTATCTGAAACAAATTTATCACAATAAATGGAGGAACACAATATTTTATCTTGAATATATCCATATGATTAAAAGAACTTCAATAACATTGTGTTGTACAGCCACATTTTTTAAAAAGGCAAAATGAATCTAGCATTTCTACACTATTTATAAATTCTATGGGTGTTGCTTCTAAAAAGACTTATGGAATCTGCTTTTGGGGTATTTGCTTGACGTTATTTATAGTGTAACCACTATTGGACAATAAATAAATCAATTAAAACTAATACTTTTTATATCTTAAAGCTGTGATAGTACTCTCATTTGAAATTGATCTTATACTTATTTATTAAAAAGGAAACTGTTGAATTGACCTTATAGTGGTACCCTAAAATAGAGATTTATATCAGTTATTGCTTGATACATCTAAAGCTTCAGAGGAATATTATAATTTTCTATTATTCAAACTAAAAAAAATCATTTTACCTCATTTATGTTTTTTTCAGAAAACAGGAATTCACAGGAGCTACTTTACTGATCAAGTTAGTAAATTATTCATTAAGATGATAATTAGAACTGGGCATTTTGCAAATCTAAGGAGATATGTTTATTATTTCAAGCAGAAGCAATGATTAATTTACTGATGGCATAGATAATGTTATACTTTAAGTTTTGCTATTTTGATATACAAATTTATACTATTTCATTTAAATTTAATATATAAAAATAAAATATTAATTCTTAATAAAATAAAATATTAAATACTTAATTAGTTTGAGATGAGGCTGGAGCAATAAATTACTATAATTTCACCTTTCTTTTTCTTTCATTAATTCCCTTTTGGAACTTCTAACAAAAACTTTCGAAATAAGTCAGTTTTGTTACATTAGCCTTCTTGTAATTTTTGATGGCAAATCTGAATAGTCAAAACTAAGACCCAAACAGGAGGTTACTGTTACATATGGTCAAAATTTGTTTACCAAAAGTATGACACCAAAAGAATAATGACCAATAGAGGGAAATTGGGAAGGAGAAGACTGCAGATGGAATCTATAGTAACATTGCTGATATGACATGAATTTTCTAAATCTGATACACTTTTGTTTTAAGAAAGCCAGATGAAGAGTCAAATCAGTAGAGAATACAGAGGGGCATGGCATGGGATTTCCTAAGTACAGTCGGGCCAAAGAATCTTATTTGTGGAAAAAGTCACAGTAGAGTTTATGGGAATTAAGGTGTGAGGAACAAGGTAAATTATTACACAGTCTTTATTGACAATCCTCACACACCTGTTTCCCCCACATTTATGCTTATTTTTGTCTACTATTATGCCTGCATTAGAAATAAACTTCAAATTTAATTTATTGACTATTGATGTTATTATAAAGTATTTTAAAATAAATCAACATTATCTAGTATCTTATAAGTTTATAGGAGTACTATTTCCAGTAATATGGAAAATGATGAAAAGACTGGCTATTGTAATATATGAAGGTGCAGAAAATAATGCAAGAGTCTGTTAAATTCCTGGGACAGGTGACATTTTCTACATATTCCAGCCAATGATCTAGGGAATTTTTGTGAACTCTGGCCATTCAGATGATGTAATATAACAGTACATACTCATAATATTTTTTATTTCAGTCCTGTTTCTTATTATTTACCCTCATTAATCCTCAATTCCCTCTTCTTTAAAATTTTGATAAAATTTTTATTTTCCATAAGACAGTTATGAGGCTCTGCTAAAACAATAAAATATGTAAGAGTATTTCTCAAGAAGCAATATAGTATATGAATGCTAGTTGTTTCTGCTAACCTAACAACTCTAATTACTAGGGATTCCTTCTGATAAATGCAGTTGGCAGGCATATAAATTAGGTGACTCCCAAGATTCTTCAAAATTGAGCTTGAAATATAAAATGTTTGCTTTACTGGAACACATTTACCTCAAGAAAGAGCATCATAGCAATTCTAAGATATCATCTAGTATTGAAAACATCCATAGCAAACTAAGGTGTATCCACTGTAAAAAGAGACATTATAGGACACATATGATCTGAACTTAGTGTTTAAGGAGGTATAGAGAAGTAAGGAAATGTAAAGAATAGAAAAAAATTGACTTTTATTTTTGAGTCTTTAAGGGTTTTTTTTTTTGAGTCAGATTCTCACTGTCCCCCAGACTGGAGTGCAGTGTCATGCTCATGACCAATGCAGCCTCAACCTGCTGGGCTCAGGCAATTCTTCTGCCTCAGCTTTCCAAGTAACTGGAACTATAGGTGTGCATCACTACGTCCGGATAATTTTTTGATTTATTGTAGAGAAAAGGTCTCATCAAGTTACCCCGTCTGTTCTCAAACCCTGAGTTCAGACAAACCACTCAACCTCTGCCTCCCAAAGTGCTGAGATTACAGGCTTGAGTCCTTAACTATATTTCTAAAGTTGAGTCTGAGTCAGTCTAATGACCGACCCTTTTCTTCTAGCTCTTCTTTAATTATCTTATATTGTGCTCCCTGTGCAGATGCCTGAAGAAAAGTTAGGAATGGAATTTATGGGGGAAACTAGAACAAAGTAAAGCCATTCTGGCCTTATTTTCCTACATCAATTGATTTCAAAATGTATTGCATTCTCATCAAATATAAGAACATAATCATCCCTTTGTGGTTTATTCCACTGATTTGGAGGCAATTGTGATTATTCAACTTTCTGCAGAATCTTTACTTAGCTAAGAAAAATGCATTACCTTTCAGATTATTTGTACTGTGGATTAAATAAAAATCATTACTAAAAATTGATCTTGATTTGCAGACCACATAGTTAGATATTTGGAAATGAAATGAAAGTTGATACACAGGAGAAAAATTCTGAAATAAAAATATAAAACATATCAGGAAATACATTATTAATGAAGTAAAGTTTTCTAATGATGTTTTTTATTAAAAATATCTTTTTTCCTTTAAATGAATCACAGTTTGTGTTTGCTAAAAAGATGCCATAGCAAATAATTGAGAGTAGCAATAATTTTGAATATTTACAACAAGGAAAATAAAACTTCCAAACTCATAACTAAAGAGTATTTTAAATGTGAAAATCAATGGGTCTAGTGTGAATTTTAAAAGGAATACATTGAATATTACAATGAATTTTAATTTTATGTAATTATTATATATGTAAATTAAAGTCATGGTTAAATAACTCAGTAAATATGAGTTCATGGCTGCAAATAACAAGTTGAGTGATATTACATATTTTATATACTAGCAACAGATAAACTAAACATTAAAATTATTAATGCTTTAAGGTTGATAAAAATTAAAAATGTTATTGGCTATCAATGGCTATCATATTCTACTTGAAATTACAAAAGTAAATTCGTTTGATCATTGCAAAACAAAGCTTTTTTTCTCTAATAATAAATCTGTTGCAGATTGCATTTTTAAGGAAATATTTTAAATTATGAATACATTCTTTGAGACTGAAATATATTCTGAACACATGGAAAAAGGAAACTGGATATAAGACTGCCACAAAAACTGAAGAGAAATCAAAGAAGAAAATGCTTATTCATAGGGAAAAAAATGATGTTTTACGGGACAAAATCAACCTCTATATTGTGGACTACAAATGTCACCAAAGAGGTTCCGGTAAGATGGCAACGGCATAGGTGGACTTGTGAGATTCTCCAAATGTGAGTTCCCAAAAAGAATTTTACTTTTCTTCCCCCATCCCCTAGCCCACCACCAGCCACACTGGTCCGAGGCCTGGGGAACTTTGGTCCCATGCAGGGCCGGATATTGCGGCCCCCAGCTGCTGCTGTTCCACCATGAGTGACTCATGCCTGAGTGGGAGTCTCGGGTCTCAGCTCTCTCCCTGGCTACATCGTCTCTCACCCAGCACCCAGCACTAAGCTGCCAGTCACTCAGGGAGGCTCTGGGTGCCCACCCCTCAGAGACACCAGTCCCATTCCTGGCTGAAGTACCCTGTGGGGGGCCCAGGGACACTCTCACCACTCACCACCAGCCCTTTGGAGCTTTAGAGCTCTGGAGCTCTGGGTCCACCTTGGTTGAGACACTCAGCATGTGACCCCAAACTTGGGGACCCAGACAAGTGGAGAGAAACAGATCTGCGAAAGTGAAACTGCCTCAGCCATTCTTCAGGCAGAGATTTCCATTGCCCCGCCCATCTATCAACTCCCACCTCAGTTCCTAAGGTAACGTTGCTAAACAGGAGACAAAGCCCCACCCCTACGCTGAAGCAGACAAAAGCAACTCCCAGGCAGTAGGCTAAAAAAAAAAAAAAAAAACCCAAACTGCAAATAAATCAGGCTGCCTGCAATGAAAAACAAAGGGGAGACCTGGAGATCAGAGCTGGAGTGACTTTAGTCTGATCTCTTATTTTGACTTTTGATTTTATCACTTTGATTGTTTGTTTTGATCACTTTTGTTGTTTGCTTTCTGACTTACATTGTTTCATGATTTTATTGGTCTGTCTGGTGTAGCTACCAGTATTCTTTAGGGAATCTTTCTTACATGTCTTTTTTCACTTCTCTCTGGCCTTGTGTCTCTTTCTCACCTGATAGTTGGTATGTATATCTGTTTTCCCTCTCACACTTCTCTCTTTGTACCTTCCTATTGACCCCCATTCCTCCATTATTTTCCTTTTTTATACCCCCCTTTAATCTAGGGACCAAGTCTACATACTGCTGCACAGACAGATTGTAAGGCAGAGGGAAATAGGTTCCAGTGTGCTCATACACCTGTTGGTGGATGCTAGATTCAGCATATTCATTCTGAACCAGAGTTTCCCCCTCAATTAAACCTCAAAACTGCAAAAAGTACAGCCTACAGCCCACATTCCAACTGCAAAAGTGAACAAAGCCAGAAATCCCTCATAAGGAAGAACAGGATATTGCAGAAGTAAAACAAAAGCAACCCCACCTTCCCTCACGGACAGAATTAAAGAAGGAGAGGGAAAGGAGGAGAGAGAGAAAAATCTACACAAATGAAGAAAAAACAAAAGAAGAGTATGGGTCTCTCCCAGACCCCTGGGAGGGCAGACACTGAAAAACTGACTTCGGAATGCAAACAATGAAGAGCCCCCAGAATGAAGGGTCTCAAATTACAAACCTAGATATCAAGAAATTAATGGAGAGATTTAAAAGAATTGAGAAAACACAAGAAGAAACTAGGAAGGAGCTGATATCTGAGATAACAGTAATAAATAATACTATGAATGAAATAAATAACAAACTGATAAGCATGGAAAGCAGAATTACCCAAGCAGAAGAAAGAATATCAGAGCTTGAGGATCAAAACATAGAACTAACCCAAACTCTTAAAAACACAGAAAATAAACTCAAAAAGAGAGAAGTAAACCTGCAAGAGATGAGCGATTACTTCAAGAGACTGAACCTACGAGGAATTGGCCTTCCTAAGGCAGAGAGACAGAGACCACATTTGGACAAACTTTCCATGAGATCATTCAAGGAAACTTCCTTTATCTAATCAGTGATGCAAAAATTCAAACACAAGAGATTCACAGAACCCCTGAAAGACAACAAATGAGAAGACCAACTCCTAGACACATAATAATTTGCCTAAACAAAGAAGACATAAAAGAAAAATACTAAAGGCAGCAAGAGAAAAAGGCCAGATCAACTGCCTTGGAAGATCAATTAGAATAGCAGCAGATTTATCTACAAAAACCCTGCAGGCTAGGAGAGCTTGGTGCCTATCTTCAAAGTCCTAAAAGACAAACAATTTCAACCAAGAATAACCTACCTGACCAAGCTAAGCTTCATCAGCAAGGGAGAATTGAAATCATTCCCAGATATCCAATCCCTAAGAATTTATGCTGCCACTAAACCACCTCTGCATGAAACACTTAAGAAAGTACTAAACACAGAAGAAAAGGAAAAAAGAAACAATGTTCTTCATAAGAGTACAGGAAAAAGAATAAAATACACACGAACCAACCCCCAAAACAAAAGAAAGACAATAAATCAAGTGGCAGAACAACAACTCTATAAGAACTCTATGATAGGGATGAACTCTCACATTTCAATAATTAGCCTGAATGTGAATGGACTAAACACACGACTGAAAAGACATAGAATGGCAAAATGGATAAAATATCACCAGGCAACAATATACAGCCTTCAAGAGACCCATCACACTAGAAAGGACATACACAGACTCAAAGTAAGATGATGGGAAGCAAATTTTCAGGTGAATGGAACACAAAATAAAGGAGGAGTCATGATCCTAATTTCAGACAAAATACCATTTAAGCTATCAAAAATTAAAAAAGATACAGAGGGCCACTACATAATGATAAAAGGTTCACTCCACCAACAAGAAATATCTATCCTAAACGTATGTGCACCCAACATAGGTGCACCAACTTTCATAAAGCAACTTCTAGGAAAACTAAAGAAAGATATTGACTCTAACACCATCATATCTGGGGAATTTAATACTCCACTCACAACCCTAGACAGACCATTAGTACAAAAAGTCGGCAATGGGATCCGGAACCTCAATGTGACTCTTGACCAAATGGACTTAATTGATACCTACAGAAAACTCCATCCAAAGATCAAAGAATACACATTCTACACATCACCACATGGAACGTATTCTAAGATCGACCACATACTTGGCCACAAAACAAGCATAAGCGAATTTAAAAAGTCCGAAATTATACCTTGCACCTTCTTGGAACAAAATGGAATAAAAATAAACATTAACACCAACAAGGTCCCCCACCAAACCCACAAAGACATGGACACTAGACAGCATGATGCTACACAACTCCTGGGTCAATGATGATATCAAAACAGAGATCAAAAGATACCAGGAAACAAATGAAAGTGAAGAAATATCTTACCAAAATCTCTGGGATGCCATGAAAGCTGTAGTAAGAGGGGAATTTATATCCCTACAAACGCACATGAAGAAAATGGAAAGATCACAAATTAACAGCCTAACAAGCCATCTTGAAAGCCAGAAATGCAAGACCACAAAAACCTTAATTTCAGCAGAAGAATCCAGATCACCAAAATAAAAACCCAAATCCAGGACATAGAAGACAAAAAGATAATACCAAAAATCAATGAAACAAAAAACTGGTTCTTCAAAAGAATAAATAAGATTGATGGTCCCCTAGCTAGACTGACCAAGAAAAAAGAGAAAAAACTCAAATAAGCACAATCAGAAACACAAAAGATGAAGTCACATCTGACCCTGAGGAAATACAAAAGATCATTAGACAATACTATGTACATTTGTATGGAAACAAATTTGAAAACCTTAAGAAAATGGAGGACTTTTGACATCACACAACCTACCTGGGTTGAAACAAGAAGAAATTGAGACCCTAAATAGACCAATAACCATCAAGGAAATTGACTACGTAATAAGAAAACTACCTACAAAAAAAGTCCTGGTCCAGATGGCTTTCCAGCAGAATTCTACAAGACATTTAAGGAGGAGCTGATACCAATCCTACTGAAGGTATTCCAGGCTATTGAAAAAGATGGAACTCTCCCCAAATCATTTTATGAAGCCAACATCACATTGATACCCAAGCCAGGTAAAGATCCAACAAAGAAAGAGAACTACAGGCCAATTTCTTTGATGAACATAGATGCTAAAATTCTCAACATGATCCTAGCAAACCATATTCAACAATACATCTCAAAAATCAGCGATCATGACCAAGTAGGCTTCATCCCTGGGATGCAAGGCTGGTTCAACATTCGTAAAACCATAAATGTAATTAAATACATCAACAGATGTCAAAACAAAAACCACATGATTATATCATTAGATGCAGAAAAAGAGTTTGATAAAATCCAGCATCCTTTCTTGATAAAAACCCTCGAACATCTAGGCATACAGGGAACCTCAAAATAGTAAAAGCCATCTACAAGAAGCCCACAGCCAGCATACTCCTAAGCGGACAAAAATTGGAACCATTTCCCCTGAAAACTTCAACAAGACAAGGATGCCTACTCTTACTCCTTCTGTTCAACATATTATTGGAAGTCCTGGCTCGAGCAATCAGACAAGAGAAGGCAATCAGGGGTATCCAAATAGGAAAAAAGGAAGTCAAGTTATCTCTCTTTGCAGACGATATGATCGTGTACCTTGAAAACCCAAAAGAATCTGTCAAAAACCTCCTTTCACTGATAAAGCCCTCTGGCAAAGTCTCAGGATACAAAATAAATGTGTAAAAGACAATCACATTTCTTTACACCAATAATAAACAAACAGAAACCCAAATAAAAACCACAATTCCTTTCACAATAGCCACACACAAAAAAAGAAAGAAATACCTTGGCATCTTCCTAACCAGAGATGTGAAAGACCTTTACAATGAAAACTACAAAACTCTGCTCAAATAAATCAAAGATGACACAAACAAGTGGAAAAATATCCCATGCTCATGGATTGGAAGAATCAACATTGTGAAGATGTCCATCTTATCTAAGGCAACCTACAAACTCAATGCAATATCCATCAAATTACCAGCAACATTCTTCTCAGACCTAGAGAAAACAATACAGGAATTCATATGGAAACACAAACATCCAAGAATAGCCAGAACAATCCTCAGCAAAAAAAAAAAACAACAAAGCAGGTGGTATCACATTACCAGGCTTCAAACTTTACTATAAAGCTACAATCACCAAAACAGCTTGGTATTGGTATAGGAACAGGCATATAGATCCATGGAATAGAATTGAGATTCCAGAAGCAAAACCTCAATTTCTCAACAAACTCATCTTTGACAAAGCCTCCACTACCTGCCACTGGGGAGGGGAGAACCTATTTAGTAAATGGTGCTGGGCAAATTGACTGACCACATGCAGAAGATGGAAACAGGACCCCTATCTATCCCCATACACAAAAATTAACTCCAAATGGATCAGAGACCTAAATGTAAAACCTCAAACCATAAAAACCTTAGAAAATGAAGGACATACCCTCATGGAAATCGGAACTGGCATCGAATTCCTGAACAAAACCGGAAACCGACAGGTTATAAGAGAGAAGATAGAGAAGTGGGACCTTATTAAACTTACAAACTTCTGCAAAGCCAAAGAAACCATCAAGAGAGCAGGGAGACAGCCTACAGACTGGGAAAAAGTATTTGCCAACACCAGGTCTGACAAAGGCTTAACATCTTGGATCTACAATGAACTCAAACGTGCTGAAAGGAAAAAACAAACAACCCCATTATAAAATGGGCAAAAGATATGAATAGACACTTCACAAAGGAAGACACCCAAGCAGCCAACAGACACATGAAGAAATGTTTAACCTCACAGTTATCAGGGAGATGCAAATCAAAACCACACTGAGATACCACCTAACTCCAGTCAGAATGGCGATTATCAATATCTCAAAAAATAATAGCTGCTGGAGAGGGTGTGGTGAAAAGGGAATACTTCTATACTGTTGGTAGGAGTGTAAATTAGTGCAACCTCTGTGGAAAGCTGTGTGGCAATTCCTAAAATCTCTAAATATTAACCTCCCATATAACCCCGCAATCCCCCTAATGGGAATATATCCTGAAGAACTCAAATCACTATAAAAAAGATACCTGCACACATATGTTCATCGCAGCATTGTTCACAATAGCAAGAACCTGGAAGCAACCATGCTGTCCATCAAAAGAGGATTGGATTTTAAAAATGTGGTACATATACACGAAGAAATACTTTGCAGTCATAAAAAGGAAAAAAATTATGAATTTCGCAGCAACCTGGATGGAACTAGAGTGTATAATACTGAGTGACCTCTCACAGAAACAAAGATCCGAGTATCACAGGTTCTTACTCATGTAGTGGACCTTAAACATCCAATGTAATACTATAAGAAAATGACTGACAGTAGTGAGAAACTATGGGGGGGAGGGAGATGGGATTATGGGTAGTAAATAACTGTCTGGGGATGGGGAAACACCTCTTATCAACAAGGGTGCCTGAACAAAACGTATTTGTATACGTAACCCTTAACTGTACCCCACAATATCATAATAAAAAATATTGATTATTAAAAAAAGCCACCAAGATCAAGAATCAGTCATAATTATTTTATAAGGCAATGGTAATACTGATCATACATGTGAAAGTGAAGCTTGCAGTCTATTACAGTCTATCCTTGGACACAATCATTGTTGCTGAGAGTTTCTAAATGTCAACTCCTCGTTATAAGATATGTTGGATAATGTCCTATCTAGCCTACAATCTAAATTTTAAATGGTCTTCTTATACATGTGTAAAATATATAAAATTACTCAAAATAAGTAAACTGCTTCCTTCAAAAAGTAACCTTCTGTCTTTATAGTCATAAGCATTTATGAAGATTGCCTTTATATAGTCTTATACTTTTTAAGCATTTTTGAAAGTAAGAAATGCATAAAATAAATCTAGTGTCCCCAGCTGTTAGAATTAATAAAGAAAAAATAGATGGGGGTTGGAGGAGACAGTGGAGTCAGTCAAACTATGTGAGTCCCTGTGTGAGTGAGTGATTATATGCAGAATTTTGCATACATGTCTGTAAGTAAGTGAGTGTGTGAGTGGCTGACTGAGTGGGGACTCACAACCAAGTGGCCAGAGTTCTCCTGGTGATGTGACTGGTGCCACAGCTGCTCTGCTTGGTCCCTAGTGCTTCCTGGGGCACAGAAGTCAAGCACCATTTTTAAAAATTACCAAAGCCCTTCCCAGGAAGAAGTTAGCAGAAATGACTACTGGTTCCAGGATCTGCCTCATCACTGCAGTAACCAGCTGAAAACTGGCAGCAAGGGCCATGAAGGGAGCATAGTGAGGGAGCCAGTGGCAAAGCCCCACTGGAGAAGATGAAATAAGCACCCTGCTACTATCTTGAAGACTGGGCAGGGAAGTGCTGTAGCTTGCTCACCATGGAGCAATAGATCCAATCTCTGTGACTGGTGGGTTAACTACTCAGGGATTGATCGTGATCCAGAGGGAATATCCTGAAAACACAAACTTTGGAGGGACAGGAAGAGTGCTGAGTCTTAGGCACCCTACCTCCTACCAAGATTCAGCTGTGGCACAAAGGGTGTGACCAGAAAAGGACAAGAAACACACCAAAGAGATCAGTGGTGACTCCTGGGCTGATGCAACGCCCTCCTCCCAAACAATTCTCTGAATATCAGGCCCACACTGCTGGGCCACAACTGAGACTGATGAACCCAGGTAGAGCCTGTGCATCAGCTGTGATAGGATGTCTCTACTCCAGGATAACCCTGACTGGGGCACCCCCACTGGTACCTACGGTGGAAACAATCCCACACCTCCCCCTGGAAGGGATACCCCTGACCATATGAGAGTGGGAGGGGAAGAATGAAGCCCAACCCACCCTTATCACCCCCTCCTCCTTCCCTGGACATTACACTGGGGGGCACTGTGAATGAGACCACAGCCCCACAGGAGATAGCAGAGGGACTTACCTGTGAGCAGCTGAGAGGAACAATTACAGAATCTCCCACAAGAGAGCTCTTAATGCCCAGAAATTTTTATTTATTTTTCTTTTTTCTTTGTACATGAATGTGTATGTGAAGATTCAATCTGCATCACCCCCTCTTTTTTCTCCTTAATTTTTCACCTCCCCCTTTTTTCTTCTTCCATTTTTGGTTTTCAGTTTATGGGTGTATGTGAATGATTAAGTGTTCATCTTTGTTTTTGTTTCTTTGTTTTTGTTTCTCTCTTTTTTTAGTTTAATGTATGTGAATGTATGCATGAGGGTTCAATTTGCATCCCCCCTTCTCTCTCTCATTTTCTTCTTCTTTGGTTTTTTTTTTTTTTTTGAGTTGGAGTCTCACTCTGTCGCCCAGACTGGAGTGCAGTGGCCGCTCCCGGACACCGCAGCCTCGACCTGCTGGGCTCCGGCGATCCTTCCACCTCAGCCTTCCAAGTAGCCGGAATTACAGGCATATGCTACCACACCCGGCTGATTTTTTGATTTATTGTAGCGATGAGGTCTCGCTGCCCAGGCGGGTCTTGAACCCACGGGCTCAGGCAATCCACTCACCTCAGCCTCCCAAAGGCATGGGATTACATACTGAGCCACCGAGCTTGGCTTTCTTCTTCTTTCATTTTTTGTTGGACATCGGTGTGTGAGTTTTGTTTTCCTGGTTTATGGTTATTTGGGGCTTGCTTTGTTTTTGTTTTTGTTTTCTGTTTGTCTTGGTTTTTGCTTACGTGTGTGTATTTTATTGTGTTTCTTGCTCTGGTTTCTGCCTTTGTTTTTCTGTGCTTTTTGTGCTTGATTAGGTTGTTTATTTTATTATTTTTTGTCCATCATATTTCCTTCTATTTTTCTCTGATATCATTGCTCTTATTGTATCTTGGATTCAGGGAGTACACACATGTGCCCATTTCATCATCACATAGAGTGATGTTGGGGAGTGGGTCTCAGGAAACCCATACCCCAGTCAGTGACCATTGTGATTGGCAAGTAGTTTCTGAATTTGGGGTTCCCAACCTCCACCTTATTCAACTATTGAAACTACAATAGACAGCAAATTTTTCCACCTTCAGACCTGTTTCAAAATAAAACAGATTTGGAGCACTGATCAAGGAGAAATAGAGGGCAGAGCAAGCATCAGAAATGAAAGCCCCTCCTACTGACACTGAATGATGGAATCAAAGAGAAAAGAAAGAGATCTGTCATAAATGAGGAAAAAAACAACTGAGGAACACAGATAATTCTCAGCATACCAGAGAAACAATGCCTGAAATATCAGGTCTCAGAGATCAAACAATGGAAGTCAACATCAACTGGCTCCAGAATACAACAGGGATTAAGGAATGGATGACAAGAGTGAATAAGACTCAAGAAAGACAAGATGCAACACTGAAATAACTTGTAACAGAAATTTTGGCCATAAAAACCTAATCCAGGCCAAGCTCAGTGGCTCAACCTGCAATCCCAGCACTTTGGGAGGCCAAAGTGAGTGGATTGCCTGAACCTGCGGTTTCAAGACCCACCCTGGCAACTTGCCGAGACCTCGTCTTTACAATAAATGAAAAATTAGCTGGGCATGGCAGAGCACGCCTGTAGTTCTGGCTACTTGGAAGGCTGAGGTGGAAGGATCACTGGAGCCCAGCAGGTCCAGGATGCAGTGGCCAGGAGCATGCCACTACACTCCAGCCTGGGTGATAGAGTGAGATTCCAACTCAAAAAAATATAAAAACTTAATCCAGGAAATAAATAACAAGATGACAAGCATCAAAAGCAAAATTAATCAAGCATAAGAAAGAATCTCAAAGCTTGAAGATCAAAACATAGAGTTAACCTGATTTGTAAAAAGCATAGAAAGAAAATTCAGAAAAAAAGAACAAAGTCCCCAAGAGAAGTGCAACAATATCACAAGGCTGAACTTACACCTGATTGGTATCCCAGAAGAAAAAAGGGAAATGGAGCACACCTTGGAACAAGTGTTCCAGGAGGTTATCCAAGAAAACTTTCCCCATCTCACCAGAAATGTGACCATCCAAACACAAGAGATACAGAGGACCCCCCACAAGACATCAAATGAGAAAACTAACCTCTAGACACAGTAATTTGCCTACTCAAAGTAGGTACAAAAGAAAAAATTCTAAAGGCAATAAGAGAGAAAAGTCAGACTACCTACCAGGGAAGACCAATCAGAATAACAGCAGACCTATCAGTAGAAACACTACAAGCTAGAAGGGACTGAAGTCCAAATTTCAAAGTTCTCAAAGATAAACAATTTTAACTGAGAATTTTCTAGCCAAAAAAGATCAGCTTCATCAGCTATGGAGAGTTAAAATCTTTCTCAGAAATCCAATCCCGAAGAGACTATGCAGCTTCCAGAATGGCTCTACAAGAGATGCTTCAAAAGGCATTAAGCACAGAAGAAAGAAGAAAAAGATTGACCACGAACTTCCCAAGAGAACAAAGGAACATGGAATCAAAAGAAATTACATCGTGACTATAAACTTGAAAACACACACATACATCAACCCATAAGTTAAAAGAAAACAAATAAACAAAGAAAAATCTTTATAAGAGTCTCATGACGGGGATAAACACTCACATACAATAATCAGCCTGAACATGAATAGACAAAATGCACCACTGAAAAGACACAAAATGGCAAACTGGTTAAAAAAACACGACCCAATAATTCATTGCATTAAAGAAACTCATCTCACCGCAAAGGATGCACACAGACTCAAATTTAGAGGATGGAAAATTAAGTTCCAGGGGAATGAATCACAAAAGAAGGCAGGAATTGCAATCTTAATATCAGATAAAACAACGTTTAAGTTACCAAAAATTAAAAAAAAAATTTGATGGGCACCACATAATGATAAAAGTTTCAATCTGTCAACAAGAAATATCCATACTAAATATGTATGCACCCAACTCAGGTGCACCAGAGTATATAATGCAACTACTAAGTAAACTAAAAATAGATATTGACTCTTAAACAATCATAGCTGGTGACTTAAATACCCCACTAACACCCTAGATATATCATCAAGGCAAAAAAGATACAGATAAAGATTCAAGCCGGGCTCGGTGGCTCAGCCTGTAATCCCGCGCCTTTGGGAGGCTGAGGTGAGTGGATTGCCTGAGCCCGCGGGTTCAAGACCCGCCTGGGCAGCGAGATCGCATCTCTACAATAAATCAAAAAATCAGCTGGGCATGGTAGCGCATGCCTGTAATTCCGGCTACTTGGAAGGCTGAGGCAGAAGGATCGCCGGAGCCCAGCAGGTCGAGGCTGCGGTGGCTGGGAGCGGCCACTGCACTCCAGTCTGGGCAACCGAGTGAGACTCCAACTCAAAAAAAAAAAAAAAAAAGATTCAAAACTTCAACTTGATGTTTCACCAAATGAGCTTAATAGATATCTACACAACCAAAAACCACAGAACATAGATTCTACCTATTACCACATGGAACATACTCCAAAATTGGCCACATTCTCAGCCATAAATCAAGCATAAACAAATTTCATAAGATTGATATACTGCCATGAGCCTTCTCAGACCACAATGGAATAAAAATAAATATCAACACCAACAAAATTCCCCCCAAACCCACAAAGGCATGGACACTAAGCAACATGATGCTGAATGACTTCTTGATCAACACAGAAATCAAACCAGAAATTAAAAGTTTACTGGAAAAAAATGAAAGTGAATAAACATCTTACTAAACCTCTGAATTGCCATTAAATCAGTTCTAAGAGGGGAATTATATTTCAATGAGCACATATCAAGATAATAGAAAGAGAACAAGTTAAAAGCCTAAAAAATCCCTTAAGGAAGCTGGAAAGGTAAGACCACTAAAATCCTAACTTCAGCAGAAGAATCTAGATCACCAAAGCAAAAGCCTAAATACAGAACATAGAAAAGAAAAATAATGTAAAAAAATCAACAAAACCAAAAGCTAGCACTTTGAAGGGATAAATAAGATTGATGAGCCGGGCTCAGTGGCTCAGCCTGTAATCCCATGCTTTGGGAGACTGAGGTGAGTGGAATGCCTGAGCCTGCGGTTTCGAGACCTACCTGGGCAACTTGGTGAGACCTCATCTCTACAATAAATCAAAAAATTAGCCGGTAGTGCCTGCCTGTAATTCCGGCTACTCAGAAGGTCTGAGGCGGAAGGATTGCCAGAGCCCAGCAGGTCGAGGCTGCGGTGACTGGGAGCAGCCACTGCACTCCAGTCTGGGTGACAGAGTGAGACTTCAACTCAAAAAAAAAAAAAAAGATTGATGGACCCCTTGTCAGAATGATGAAGAAAAAGAGAGAAAAAGTCCAAACAAACACAGTCAGAAATGTAAAAGATCAAATCTCAACTGACCCTGATGAAATACAAAAGATATCAGAGATCACTATGCACATCTATATGGAAACTAACTAGATAACCTAAATGAAATGGAGGACTTTCTGACATCACACAACCACCTAAGGTTGAAACAATAAGACACTGAGACACTGAATAGAACAATAATAACCCGGGAAAATAACTCCATCATAAGAAAACTACCTACAAAAAAAAAAAAAAGGCATTGGGCCAGATGGCTTTCCAGAAGAATCCTACAAAACATGCATGGAGAAGCTGATCCGATTGAAGCTACAGGCAATTAAGACAGAATTCTCCTCATATCACTTTTTGAAGCTAACATCACACTGATCACCAAACCAGATAAGATCCACAAAAAAAGAGAACTACAAGCCTGATGATCATAGATACAAAAATTCTCAACAAGATTCCAGAAAATTGGAATCAACAACACATCTCAAAGATCATCCACCATGACCAAGTAGTCTTTCATCCCTAGGATGCAGGCTGGGTCAACATCCGCAAGAACATAAATGTAATTAAATACATCAACAGAGGTAAAAAACAAGAATCACATGATTATATCATGACATGCACAAAAAACTGTTAATAAAATCCAGCATCACTTCTAAATAAAAACCCGTGAACACCTAGGCATAGAATGAGCATAATCTCAAAATAGTAAGCACCATGCATAATACACCCACACCCATATTGCTAAATGGACAGAAATTGGAAGCATTTCCCCTGAAAACCAGAACAAGACAAGGCTGCCCACTCTCATCCCTCCTGTTCAACATAGTGTTGGAAGTCGTAGCTAGACCAATTAGACAAGGAAAGAAAATGAGGGATTTCCAAATAGGGAAAGGGAAAGTTAAGTTCCCTTCCTTGCTAACAATATGATCCTATACCTTGAAAATCCAAGAGAATCTGTCAAAAACCTCCTTGCACTGATAAAGGACTTTGACAAAATCTCAGGGAACAAAATAAATGTGCAAAAGATGATTTCATTCCTATACACCAACAATAAACAGGCAGAGAACCAAATAAAAAGCACAATCCCATTCACAATAGCCACAAAATAATGAATTACCTCAGCATATTTCTAACTAGATGAGCTAAAGACATTTACAATGAAAACTACAAAATATTTCTCAAAGAAATCCAAGAAAGCAATAACAAATGGAAAAACATTCCATACTCATGGGTTGGAAGAATCAGCATTGTTATGATGTTCATCCTACTAAAGGCAACCCACAGATTCAACATAATCCTCATTTAAAAATTGCCAGCATCCTTCTCAGACCAAAAATGATGTTATAGAAATTCACATGGAAACATAATCAACCACAAATAGCCAAAACAATCTTCAGCAAAAGAAATAAAGTAGGAACTATCAGACTTCTAGACTTTAAACTTTACTATAAGGGTACAATAATCAAAACAGCCTGGTATTGGTACAAAAACAGGCATATGGACTAATGGGACAGGATAGAGGTTCCAGAAGCAAAACCTCAATTTCTCAACCAACTCCTCTTCAACAAAGCCTCTACCAACAACCACAGGTGCTAGGAAAATTGACTGACCACATGCTGAATGTTGAAATAGGACCGTTACCTATCTCCATATACAAAAATCGACACTAAGTGGATCCAAGACATAAATGTAAAACCTCAAACTGTAAGAACATTAGAAAATGCAGAAGACACCATGGGAATCAGAGTAGGCAACCAATTCCTGATCAAAACCTAAACATCCATGCCATAAGAGATAAGATAGACAAGTGGGACTTCATTTGACTAAAAAGCTTCTGCAAAGCAAAAGAAACCATCAAGAGAGTGCGGAGATAGCCCACAGAATGGGAAAAAATATTAGCCAGCTGTATATCTCACAAATAAAAAATAAAAAAGAATTAATAAAGAAAATAGTCAAGTCTATAAAAGATAAGAAAATTCAATCATCAACACATAAAAATATTTTCATGCACGTTTTATGTAACCTTTCTTTAATTTTTAATTTTAAGAATGTGGGGTAAAATTCAGGGTTAGATATAGAAATAATTATTGTACAGGTAAAGTTTGGGGTCTCACTTTGGTCCCCACTTTACTTGGTTTGAGATCAGGTACTCTTATTGCTGAAGTGTGCCCCTTTCTCCCCTGGCAGTTTCACTCTACTGCCAATTCCTTTCTTATAGTATTATGGTAAATGTTCAGGGTCTCCTTACGAGTGAGAATGTATGGTACTCAGTTCTTTGTTTGTGTGATAGGACACTGAGTATTATAGACTCTAAATCCATTCAAGTTGTTGCAAAGTTCATAATTTTGTCCTTTAAAGCTGCATAATATTCCACTGCACGTATATACTACATTTTTAATGGACAGTCCACTTGTGATGGTCAGTACAGTTGGTTCCATGTTTTTGCTATTGTGAATAATCCTGCAATAAACATGCACGTGCAGGTATTTTTTTTTTACAGAGTGATTTGAGTTTCTCCATGTATTCCCAGAAGAGCGATTGCTGGGTCATATGGAAGGTCAATTTTTAGATCTTTTAGGAATCGCCACACTGTTTTCCACAGAGGTTATACTACTTTACACACTCACCAACAGTGTAGATATCCCTTTTCCCCACATCTTCTCCAACATCTGTTGTATTTTGAATTATTGGTGCTCACCATCCTCACGGGAGGTAGGTGGTATCTCCGTGTGGTTTTAATTTGCCTTTCTTTGATGATTAGTGAGGCTGGGTATTTTTTCATGCATCTGTTGGCGGCTCATAAGTCTTCTTTTGAGAAGTGTCTATTCATATTTTTGCCCACTTTTTAATAGGGCTTTTTTTTTCTTTTGGGCATATTTGTAGTCTTTTTTTTCTTTTACATATTATAATTTAATTTTAAAGATGTGGAATACAATTCAGGATTAGTTACATATGTCATCAACATATAAGTGAAGTTTCGGCCTCCCATTGGTCCTCACTTTGCCAGGTTCAGGATTAAGTACCCTTATTGATGTTATGTTCCCCCAAAGCCCAGCAGTGTCTCACTACTGCCAATCCCTTTCTTGTAGTATTATTATAAAAGTTCAGGGTCCATTTATGAATGAGAACACGTGATACTCAGTTCTTTGTTTCTATGATAGATCACCAAGTATGATAGACTCTAAATCCATCCAAGTTGCTGTGAAGTTTATGATTTTTGTCCTTTTTTTATGGCTGTGTGATATTTCATCATGTCTATATATCACAATTTTTATCCGGTCCACTTTCTTTTTTTTTTAGTTGGAGTCTCACTCTGTCACCCAGACTGGAGTGCAGTGGCTGTTCCCAGCCACCACAGCCTCGACCTGCTGGGCTCCGGCAATCCCTCCACCTCAGCATTCCAGTAGCTGAAACTACAGGCATGTGCTACCACACCCGGCTAATTTTTTGATTTATTGTACAGATGAGGTCTCGCCAAGTTGCCCGCAGGCTCAGTCAATCCACTCACCTCAGCTTCCCAAAGCGCGGGATTACAGGCTGAGCCACCAAGCCCAGCTTCCAGTCCACTTTCTATGGGCAGCACAGTTGGTTCCATGTTTCTGTTATTGTGCATAGTGCTGCAATAAACATGTGTGTGCAGGTATCTATTTTGTAGAATGATTTGAGTTGCTCTGGGTATATTCCCAGAAGGGGGAATTGCTGGGTTGTATGGGAGATTGATTTTTAGATCTTTTAGAAACTGTCACACTATATTCCACAGAGGTTGTATTAATTTACACTCCCACTTACAGTGTAGAAATGTTCTCTTTTCTCTACATCCTCTCCAGCAGCTGTTGTTTTGGGAGTTATTAATGATGGCCATCCTGACTAGAGTTAGGTTGTATTTTATGTAGCTTTCAAAGGCAAGCAGAAACTCAAAAATTGACATCCTGAAATAACTGCTTCTACTACTACTACTACTACTACTACTACTACTATTACTATTACTATACACACACACAGACACACACAAAATGTGAAGTGAGAAACTTTAAGAAAAAAGACACCCAAGTGTGATAATTTTCAAAAATTAAGCAGTAATAACAGTAAATATATCTATGAGGTCTGACATTAAGCTCATGAACTCATTCTAGAAAAAGTGCTACATACCTCATTGCTGAATATTGCTATGGTCACCTTCGACATACTCCCTTTGGGAAGCATGCTCCAACACCAGCACCTAGTTCACTCATTGAAACAATTTTGGAACTCTTTTTCTGTAATGGCCATCAGAGCGTCATTGTATAACCCTTGATGTTCTGAATGTCATAAAAGCGTCTCCTTTTCAAAAATTTCCTTTTGCCTGAGCCCACGGATTCGAGACCCACCTGGGCAGGCGAGATCTCATCTCTACAATAAATCAAAAAATTAGCCGGGCGTGGTAGTGCACACCTGTAATTCTGGCTACTCGGAAGGCTGAGACGGAAGGATCGCCGGAGCACAGCGGGTCGAGGCTGCGGTGGCCGGGAGCAGCCACTGCACTCCAGTCTGGGTGACAGAGTGAGACTCCAACTCAAAAAAAAAAAAAAATTTCCTTTAACTTCAGGTAAAGAAAAAAGTTATTAGGGGGACAGATCAGGAAAGGAAGAAGTGTGTCCCAATACAGTTGTTTACTGGCTAAAAAGTCCCTCACAGGCAGTGCTGTTTGAAGTGGTGCATTTTTGTGATGCAAGAGCTCCTTCAGGACCATTTTTCCACACTTGTTTCTCATGCCAAGATTTTCAGTTAAGATTTTCCTAACGATTTCTCTATTAATGTGTTTGGTCTGCTATGCTTCTCACAGTCAGCCAATAAGATTTTGATGCACAATTCAATGAATTTGTATAGTATTTTCATCAATTCTGCTCTTTACTGGCCATCCTGACCTGTCTTCATCAATGACCTTTTCTCTCCCCTCAGAAAAACGTTGAATTCACTTGCAAACTGCAATTTTATTCATGATTTTACCTTCACAAACTTGGAATATCATGTCCCTGATTTCATTTCCATGTTTAACAATATTTTTCTTTTGTTCTTTGTTCTTATTCAAGCTCTGATAGTCTCGTGACAGCACACAAAAACATGCAACAACAATAATGAACACCACTCAGGAAGATACTGCCATACGTTGACACACAGACAGGTATGAGACACTAATACACCAAGGTTATGAAACCTTACCAAGTTGTGTGTACATTGCTGCCAACATAAGCACATAGTGACAAGTTAGCAAATTTAATTGTCAGACCTCGTATAGAGCATTAATATATAAAGGACGTAGTTTTATGCATTTCACATGTACAGGTATACTTCAGAGGTATTGAGGATTTAACTCTACACTGCAATGAAGCAAACATCACAATAAAGCAAGTTACACAGACATTTTTTCATTTTCCAGTGCACATAAAAATATGTTCATACTATACTGTGGCCTATTAAATTTGTAGTATCACTATGTCTTAAAATTACATACCTTAATTAAAAATACTTTTTTGCTACAAATTGCTAATCAACATTTGAGCTTTCAACAAGTCATAAACGTTTTGCTGGTGGAAGGTCTTTTCTTCATATTGATAGGTAGTGTCTGCTGAAGGTTGAGATGACTGTGGCAACCTTTTAAAATAGGTAAACAATGAAATTTGCCACATCGATGGGCTCTTCCTTTCAAGAAAGATTTTCTTGGAACATTTGATGGTGTTTGATAGTATTTTACTCATAGTAGAATTTGTTTTACAACAATTGGAGTCAGTCCTCTCAAACTCTGCTGCCTCTTTATCAACTGAGTTTATGCCATTTTCTAAATCCTTAGCTGTTGTTTCCACAATGCTAACAGCATCTTCATGAGGAATATAATTCATCTCAAGAAACCACTTTCTTTGCTCATCCACAAGAAGTAACTTCTCATTTGTTCAAGATTTGTCATGAAATTTCAGCAATTTAGTCATATCTAGTCGGGCTCAGTGGCTCAGCCTGTAATCCCACTCCTTTGGGAGGCTGAGGTGAGTGGATTGCCTGAGCCCACGGGTTCAAGACCTGCCTGGGCAGTGAGACCTCATTTCTACAATAAATCAAAAAATCAGCTGGGTGTAGTAGTGTATGCCTGTAATTCCGGCTACTTGGAAGGCTGAGGCAGAAGGATCGCCAGAGCCCAGCAGGTAGAGGCTGCGGTGGCCGGGAGCGGCCACTGCACTCCAGTCTGGGCGACAGAGTGAGACTCCAACTCAAAAAAAAAAAAAAAAAATTTAGTCATACCTTCAGGCTCCACTTGTAATTATAATTCTCTTGCTATTTCCACAACATCTGAAGTGTCTTCCTCCATTAAAGTCTTGAATCCCTCAAAGTCATCCACAAGAGTTGAAATAACTTCTTCCAAATTCATGTCAATATTGATATTTTGACCTCCTCCCATGAATCATTAATGTTTTCAATGGCGTCTATAATGGTATTTTATTTCCAGAAGGTTTTAAGTGTACCTTTTTCAGAACCATAAGGGGAATCACTGTATATGGCAGCCATAGTTTTGTGAAGTGTATTTCTTAAATACTAAGACTAGAAATTTGAAATTATTCCTTGATACATGGGCTGCAGAATTAACATTGCGTTAATATAAAAACATCTTCATTGGAGTTCTTGCGGGACTAGGTGAATTTAAAATGAACTGCAATATTTTGAAAGAAATATTTTTTCCATTTTTATTTTAGATTCAGGGGGTACGCGTGCAAGTTTGTTACATGGGCACGTGGTATAGTGGTGGAGATTTGGTCTCAGGTGGCCCCTTCCTCAAATAGTGAATATTGTATTTAGTAGGAAATTTCTTAACCATAATTCCCTTTCCCACCTCTCCCTTTATTGATGTCTCCAGTATCTACTATTTCTATTTTTATGGCCATTTAGCTCCCCAAAATAAGTGAGAATGTGTAATGTTTGGTTTTCTGTTTCTGAGTCATTTCACTTAGGATGATGACCTCCAGCTCCATCTATGTTGCTGCAAAGGACAGAATTTCATTCTTTTTTATGACTTTGTAGTATTCCACAGTATGTATGTATGCATATATCATATTTTTTATGCAATAAATTGTTGGTGGGCTCTAATGTTGGTTCCATGATTTTGCTATTATGAATGGTGCTACAATAAACATACAGGTACAGGTATATTTTTAATATTGATCTATTTTCCTGGAAAGGAATATTTTTTTTTTTTGAGTTGGAGTCTCACTCTGTCGCCCAGACTGGAGTGCAGTGGCCTCTCCCGGCCACCGCAGCCTCGACCTGCTGGTCTCCGGCGATCCTTCCGCCTCAGCCTTCCCAGTAGCCGGAATTACAGGCATGCGCTACCAAGCCCGGCTGATTTTTTTATTTATTGTAGAGATGAGGTCTTGCTGCCCCGGCGGGTCTCAAACCCTCGGGCTCAGGCAATCCACTCACCTCAGCCTCCCAAAGGCGCGGGATTACAGGCTGAGCCACCGAGCCCGGCGAAAGGAATATTTTTATTCTAAGTAGTAAGTCTTGATCGTGTGATTAAATTTTCAGTAAATCATACTGTAAATAGATGTGCTGCTATCCAGGTTTTGCTTTTCTATTTATAGAGCACAGGCAGAGTAGATGTAGCATAATTCTTAAATGCCCTAAGATATTGAAAATGTTAAGTAAGGACTTGTTTCAACTTACAGTTGCTAGCTACATTAGCCCCTAACAAGAGAATCACCTTGTTCTTTGAAGAATTGAAGCTAGGCATTGACTTGTCATCACTAGCTATGAAAATCCTAGATAGTATGTTCTTCCAATAGAAGAATGTTTCATTTACATTGAAAATCTTCCATTTAATGTAAACATACCCATCAATTTTTTTGCTAAATCTTCTGGATACATTGCTGCAGCTTCTCCATCAGCACTTGCACTTGCAGTTTCACCTTGCACTCTTATTTTGTGAAGATGACTTCTTTCCTTTAGTATCATAAATCAACCTCTTCTAGCTCATACCTTTTCTGCAGCTTCCTCATCTCTTATAGCCTTCATAGAATTAAAGTGAATTAGGGTCTTGCTGTGGTCTAGACCTTGGCTTAAGGGAATATTGTGACTGGTTTTATCTTCTATACAGATCACTAAAACTTTCTCCATATCAGCAATAAGACTATCTCATGCTTCTATAATTCATGTGTGCACTGGAGTAGCATTTTTACTTTCCTAAAATTTTCCTTTAGATTCACAATTTGGCTAACAGTTTTGTGCAAAAGACCTAAATATCAGCCTATCTTGACTTTCAACATACCCTTTTCTCTAAGCTTAATCATTTCTAACTTTTGATTTAAAATGAGAGACTTGAACATTTTTAGGCCATGTGTTATTACTTGGGCTAATTTCAAAATTGTTTTGTCTCAGGGAATAGGGAGGCCAAAAGAGAGGGCCACAGACAGGATAACATGTGGTGGGTAAAGCAATCAGAATACATAAAATATGTATTAAGTACACCATCATATATGGGCACTGTTCATGGTTCCCTCAAACAGTTACAATAGTAACATCACAGATCATTGATAATATTATTAAATAAAATAATAATACAATATAATAATGGTAATAAAGTTTGAAATATTGTAAGAATTATAAAACTGTGACACAAGACATGAAATGAGCACATGCTGTTGGAAAAATGGTGCCTATATATTTGCTTCATGCAGGGTTGCCACAAACACCCAATATGTAAAATACATATATACACGCACACACACATATATGTGTATATATATATATATATAAATATATATGAAGTGCAATAAGGTGAAACACAATAAAATGAGCTATGCCACGATTAACTCTCTTAATACTGATATCAAAAGTATGAGATTGGCACTGTCATCATTCCCATTTCTCAATTGAGAAGAAGGATGCAAAAAAATAAGGCAGGTTTCAAACTGGCAGTCTATTTCCTCATCTTATTTTCTTAAAGACTACTGCCATGGTTCTTCACACACAGGGTTTTGGTTCCAGGACTTCCCATGTATTCCAAAACCAGCAGATGCCTAAGTACCTTATATAAAATGCCATAGTATTTGCATATAACCTATGCACATCTGCCCAAATACTTTAAATCATCTCTAGATTACTTATGATACTTAATACAATGTAAATACTATAAAAATAGTTATTATACTGTGTTGATCATTTATTTGTATTATTTTGTATTACTGTATTGTTATTTTTTGCTGTCTTTCAAAAAATTATTCTGGTCTTCAGTTTGTTAATCTACCAATGTGGGGCCTGAAGATAGTGAGGACCAGCTGTATATACCACTTTAAGTAAAAGTAATATTATTCAGAAAATTCAACAACTGAAACATGTGTTCAGTGTTTATGATGTTTACAATAAACATCTACAGGCAGTACCCTCGGGAATTTGATTGTAACTATACTTTTAACATAGCTCAAAGAAAGGCTTAATATATTTGTGAAAACAGTTAATCAGGATAACATCCTCTAAACTTCCATATGAAGTTGATCTCCAAACCTGTCTCATTTTCTGAAAATAATAAAAAATATAATGTTTATATTTTCCCCCTAATTGAAATACCTTTAAGAGAAGCCCCTTGGTTTATATGTCACTCAAGAAATCTAAGGCATTTATTTTCTTTTGAGGAATCAAAAATAGATTTCAATTTTGGCAGAAATTCAAAAGCCCAGTGGCTTGATGCTTGATTTACTTCAAAGAACAAATATGCCCTAATCTGACAAGCAAAGAATTTATAAGGTCACGCTATTTAAAAGGGCACTAATTGCTTATTTTTTCCCAGGGAAGTTCAGTCAAAATGTGATAGATTAAAATCATCAAACAATTTTCTTAGTATAGGTTCAATCCAAGACAAAAAAAGGAAGGTGTGCGTAAAGCGCATTATACCCTAAGCTTAATGAGTACCAAAATATATAATAGTGGCTGAATTTTAGTAACAATTGATGAGATAAATGTTCAATCAGAATTTAATATTGAATTAACAATACTAGTTATTTTAGAAAATATTCATCAAGTTCATTTAACATGCCGTGCCAAGTACTCTACGTGTGCTTGCACTTATTAACTCATTTAATCTTTATTGAAATCCTATAAAGTAATTGTTGCTGTCATCTTCATTTTACAGATTAGAACAATACTAAAAGTAATCCATTTAATGGCATAATTCATTGTACATAAACAATGTCCACTCTTTAGGAAATCTGAAATATGTTACTGCTAAGAATTATATCTTTCTACAGGTCATACATGTACCCAAAAGAAATCTTTTAAATTTAAAAAATCAAAATTCTTAGACTCACTGAACCTTCTCTGTATCCTTACTTAGACCTCAAATTACTCAAAAATATGTACTTCTTCTTGTATGTTAGCCTGTGACAACACTATACTCAAAGTAAATATTTCATTACCTATTTCAGTGCTGAGTAGTACTTTATATTTTTTTTCAACCACAGTCTTCTGTAGTGCTTATAATATTTGTCCCAATTTTTATTTTCATTCCCACTGTTACTACTTTGGCCAAGTTTTTCATTTGAATGGCCTCAAAAATTATCTCAGTGCATTGGTCTCTTCTATCTTATAATCTGTTCATTCAAAAAATGTTCATTGAACATTTATCATGTGCCAAGCATTGTGAATACAGTGGTAAAAGGGACATTAATTTTTTCTCTCACATAGCTTTAGCCTGCCATGTCTCCAAACAAAAATTTAAAATGGCCCTTGTCATTTTTGGGACAATTTCAAACTATATAACTTTGTAGTTAAGGTACTACAAAATATGATCCCAAACTACTTTTATATGTATCTCTTTCTAATCAATCCAAAACAAAGGTAGCCAGAAAGATCCCCTCAATGTCTTTCAAATATGAAATGTTTATTCCCAAATCTGTAGCATTTCTCAGTGCTTTATCCATGTGAATTTTCTTCATAGTCTTCTCAATCAGAAGGGCCCTGTTAATTACCCTTTCAGTAAGAGATCATATCTCTTCTCTGTCATAAAAATGTGTGTAATCCCTCCAGCTAATGCATTTCTTCTTTGAACTGCTCTGACCTTAGGATTTACACCAGTGTTTTCAAATTTTGGCTACAGGGGCATCAAGGAACATTGAGACAATATTGTATCACGTTTAAAACCAAATTATGACTACAGCTCTTTCATTTAAGCTAAGAAAGAGAACCTCAAAAGATTGGATTGCATAGAAATGTATTGGTAAGTTTCAAATTCTTAGGTTACAAGATGTGTTAATTTCAGTATTATTATATATATATAATCTATCTATCTATATACACTATGGTACATGTAATATGTAAATATATTTATGAAGCAAATATTTGTTTAACATGTAATAGCAATATTTTAGAAAGAGAAAGAAAACTACAATGAATACATTCCTTCTGTTCACCCAAAGTTTTTAAACAAATAATAATGTAAACAATCAGGAGCTAAATTAAGAGTAGCAGAAACCTAATGTATTTCCAGAAGTTACTGTTCCCCAATGTAGACACACTGCATAATACCTGGGACAGTATATGTAATGAATTTGACTCCCATGGTTAGATTATATGGCACAGTTAACTTTAAAATAAGAATATTAGCCAGGTGAGCCTGATTTAATAACATGAACGCTTTGGAAGCAAATAATTTTCTCTAATAAATCATAGAGGAAAAAGTCATACATTTGAAACAAAGTTTAACATGCTTTGGGTGAATGAAGCGAATTTGAGAACGAATACAGTTGGCCTCTTCAGCTGAGAATTGTCTGTAATTGACTGCTAGCAAGTAAAACATGGACCTCAGTTTACAACCACAAGGAGCTAAATTATGCCAACAACTTAAATGATTTTGAAAACAGATGTTTCCCTAGAACCTCCAAGTGAGAATTCAGTCTGACTGATGCTTTCATTTTAGCATGAGCAGAAAACTCAGCTATGTCATATTAGATTTCTGACCTATAATTTTGAGCTAAAAAAAAAGGATATTGTTTTAAGCCACTAGGTTTGTGGTAATTTGTTGTACAGCAACAGATAATGAATACAGTAAGCTTTGGTGGAAAAAACTATGGAAATATGAGTGATTAATAATATGGATGAAAATATTCCCACATGTGAAAAACAAACATCTGAAAAAAAAACACTTCTAATTAATTCATGTCTTACTCTCTAAATATTGGCTTTTGAACTGGCACATTAATTTAAATGATGTCTGAATTATCTGCTGTAAATGTACTACCCAAACTTTTCCAGAATCTCTAATACGTTTAAATTTCTCTGAATTTTGAATACATGCTGAAAATTCCAATTACTTCTAAATGCAGCAGAATAGGTAAAGTAAATAGGATCCTTTCAGATGTTGTTAGTTAAGATGAGTTCATGTTAGAGCTGGATGGACCCTTAATACAATACAATTTGTGTTCCCGTAAGAGTAGAGGCAGACCTAGAAGACAGCCATATGAAACTGGAGGCAGAAATCAAATTTATGCTGCCAGGGGCAACCCCCTGAGATCCCCTCACACTGTGGGAGCTTTTCTGTCATCTCAATAAATCCTGCTTTCTAAAAAAAAAAAAAACAATAACAACAACAACAAAAATGTATGCTGCCACAAGCCAAAGAATACCAAGGCTACCAGAAGTTTAAAGGGTAGTTAAGAAGGGATCCTCCTCTAAAGGCTTCAGAGGGAGCAGAGTTCTGCAAATACCTTGATTTTGAACTTCTACCCTCCATAAGTGAGAAAATAAATTTCTGTCATTTTAATCCACCCAATTTTTATACTTTGCTACAAAAGCTTTAAAAAACTATAGTAGATACTGATAGATGAAAGTGAGATACTGTTATAACAATGCCTAAAAATGTAAAGGTGGCTTTGGAATTGGGTAATAGATAGAGGCTGGAAGAAGTATGAAGCACTTCATAGATAAAACTTTAATTGCCCTAAAGGCACTAGTGGTAGAAATATAGACATTAAAGGCTATTCTAGTGAAGACTCAGAAATAAGAGATGAGGGTCTTAGACAGAGCTTTTATTGTCATAGAGAATATATGCATAATCTTAAACAAATTGTTGCTAGAAATATGAAAAGCCTACAGTGAGTTCTCAAATGAAAAGAAAAATCCTGTTATTTGATACTGGAAAAAAGGTAATTCTTCTTATAAAGTGACAACTTGTCCAAATTATGTTCTACTGTTGGGTATAAAGTAGAATGCATAAAAGATGAACTTGAATATTATCTGAGATTTCCAAGTAAAGTGTAAAAGATGCAGCCTGGTTTCTCCTTGCTACTTACAGTAAAATGTGAGAACAAATAGGAAGGACTGCCAAGCAAAAAAAGAACCAACAGTCAATGATTTGAAAATGCCTGAGCCTATCCAGATAGTGTGCTGTTGACACTAGACCAAGGGTGTAACTGGACAACCATTTGCAAAAGAGATTAGGCATGTGACTTATAGATCCAATCATTCTTCAGCAGCAGTCAGGAATGGAGATTTTTTTTTTCAGGAAGGATCTGTGGAGAATCTTTTGTTTAACAGGACAGGACACTCTGAGATCCATGGAAGACCAAAAAGGATTTTTAGGATTTATACTAGTGGAGAAACTGCCAACCTGGACTAAAATTGACAGAGATAGGATGAAATAAAGGAAGAATGATTCCAAAGACAGATCCATAGATGCAGAGGCTGGGGCTTATGGGATCTTATTGAACCAAGAGTGTGGGACTTCCACCAGAGCAAGCCAGAGGACTAAAGACCAAGCTATAGATATTTTTTCTTAGACATTAAAATCTAAAGAAATTTGCTCAGATGAATTTTTGACATACTTGGGAACCATAACCTGGTTTTCTCTTTCAATTTCTTCCTTTTAAAATGGAAATGTCTACTTTATGTCTATCCCACCATTGTATTTTTGAAGCAAATGACTTGTTTTCTAGGTTTCACAGTTTAACAAATAGAGAAGAGTTTTTCCTTAAGATGGAACATAGCCACAGTCACATCACACATGTTTTAAATTATTTAGAAGGTAAGATTTGGGACTTATTGAATTGACTATATTTACATGAAATTTTGGACTTAAAATAAATACTAGAATGGGTTAAGATTTTGGAGGATGTTTGGATGGGCAAATGTATTTTCACATGGGATAACATGAAATTTGGAGGACTATAAGGTGATCATTGTTGGTTATATTATATTCCCAAACAGATGTGTTGAAATCCTAAGCCCCAGCACCTCAGAATGTGAATTTATTTGAAATTAAGATAATTGCAAATGTAATTTGTCAAGTTAAAATGAGGTCATTCTGGAGTAGAATGAGCCCTTAATCTAACATGACTGATCTTATAAGAAAAAGGGAGATAGACACAGAAAGAAGACAATAATATGATGATGGAGGCAGAAATTAGATCTTTACTGCCACAAGACAAGAAATAGCTAAGGTTAGCAGAAGCTGGAATGAGCAAGGGAGGATCTTCCTTCCTTTAAAGCTTCATTGAGGATACAGTCCTGTCAAAACCTTGATTTTAGACTTCTACCCTTGATGTCATTTGGATATGTGTTCCTTACAATCTCACATTGAAATCTGACCTCCAGTGTTGGAGGTGGAGACTAGTGGCAGGCATTTGGGTCATGGTGTCCAATCCTTCAAGAATGACTTGGTGCTCTCCCCATGATAATGAGTGAGTTCTTACTCTACTAGGTCATGTAAGATCTGGTTGTTTGAAAGATCCTGGCACTGCTTCTCTCTCCCTTCCTACCTTTCTCACCTTGTGACACAATGACTCTACTCCCCCTTATGCCCTGAGTAAAAACTTCCTGAGGCCTCAATAGGAGCTGAGAAGATGCTGGTGCCATGCTTTTTGTATAGCCTATAGAACTGTGGGCCATATAAATCTATTTTTGTTATAAATTATTCAGTTTCAGGTATTCCTTATAGCAAAACAAAATGATGTAATACAACCCTCCTGTGATAAAATACACTTCTGTTGTTTTAAGTATGTGAGACTTTGTAATGGTGGTCTTAGGGAAAAAATACACCCATTATGAAAATAATTTGTTAAGATAATATGCAAATTTAGATAATAATTATTATCATACATAAAATTCAAACTTTGTGGGATAATCCATATTAAGGGATGTATTCTCTTTTACTTAAATCTTCCTTCAAAGTCTATAGCAGTTCATGTCTGGATTGTCTCGAAGGAGACAGGAAGCAACATAAAATAAAATCTATTGCCATTTTACATATTAAAAAAAGACTGCACTATTGGACTATTGCTATCTTTAGCTAAATTCAATGAAGATTTACAGTCTTTGTTAATTAAGGACAGTATAGTGAAAAAAATCTGTGATGATACATGTATTTTTTATAATGCCTTTAACATTTCATTTCCTGTTAGTGTTGACCCACAGAATAAAATTTCAGGCTGTAAATGTATATTAGAATCTTGCCACACATTTTTAAAATTTAGGATCTGAGGGACTTCTGGCAAGATGGCAATGGGGCAACCTGGTCTATGAAACTCTCTGCAAAGGAGAATGCAGAGGGTCTCTGGCTCTCTCCCCGGAGGCTGCAGATTCCAACATCAGCAGCCAGCTCTTCACACAGAGCTGACCTTCACCACCAATGGGGCATCGCAGCAGTCTGGACAGCCACTGCAGTCACAGACACAGTAGCTGCCAGCGCCACCGTGGCCTCCGTGGCGGCCATAGCACATCGCACCACCCATGCCTGAGGCGATCCACGACTTCAGTCCTTGAAGCCCCTGCAGGCAAGATCTGCTGAGATCCCTGCCACCTCTGCTGCCACTGGCTCCACGCCCTCTGGGGCGAGCAGCTGAGATAGTACCACCTCTGGCGATTCAAGGTAACAACACTGAAATGGGAGAAACAAACTTGAAAAACAGACACAGGCCAAATTTGAGTGATGAACTGAGGGTGATCTGAACTGTCCTTCACAGCAGGTCAGGGGCAACTGACCCTAACTGTGAACTAATTTACCAGCTTGAAAAGACAGCTAGAAATCAGAACTGAAAGGACATTGGACTTAAATGAAAAGTCTCAGAGTGTGCTTGATTGGCTCTGTTAGTTTAATGACTTAATTCTATTCCTACTGTTTTCCTCCCTTTTTTTTCTTTTTCTTTTCCTCTTCCTTTTCTTCTCTTTTCTCCTCTCTATAAACTGTATCTTTATATAGAGGAACTGGACACCAATAAGTTGGTTGGTTAGCTTGTATGTTAGCATCATTATATGTTTTACTTTTTTTGTATGGGAGTTAGTCTGTAGCCGTGGTCTATTGTTTTTATCTGTTTCAGTTTATGTCTCTCTCTCCACTTGTTGGTACTTACTCCCCTCTTTCTCCACCCCTCTCTCCCCCCCCCACTGTCTGTTCCATTCTCTTCCCTCTGCTAACCACACTTTATTTCAGGAAGTAAACCTACAGCCCCACTGCATGGACAGATTCCAAGGCAGTGGGAAGTGGGTTTCAGATTATCCATACCACTATCAGCGAATACCAGGACCTGCAGATAGATTTTGAATCACAGCTCCCCCCTGAAGTAAATCTCAAAACTGCAAAAGGACCACCCCCAACCTACAGTGAAACTCCAGAATTGACAAAGTAAGAGGACATACATAAAGAAGAATAGGAGATTGAACAAACAGAAGTAAAATCAATCCCTCTACCCCTGAATAACAGAATTAAAAAGACAGTGACATGGAGGGAAGGAAAAAGTAGGGAGGGGGAAAAATCACATAAATGAAGAAAAACCAAAAGAAGAATATAGGTCTCACACAGACCCTGGGAGATCAGACACTGAGAAAACAGATTCCGGAACACCAACAATGAAGAGCCCCCACAATGACTGGTCACATGCAGCAAACCCAGACATCAAGACATTACGAGAGAATTTTTAAAAATTGAGGAGAGACAAGAGGAAAATAGGAAGGAGCTGATGTCAGAAATAACAGCAGTAAAGAATACTGTGATGAAAATAAATAACAAACTAATAAGCATGGAAAGCAGAATTAGCCAAGCAGAAGAATCTCAGAGCTCGAAGACCAAAATACAAAACTAACCCAAACTGTCAAAAGCATAGAAAAGAAGCTCAAAAAGACAGAACAAAACCTTCAAGAGATGAACGATAACTTCAAGAGACCGAACCTAAGAGTAACTGGCCTTCCTGAGGCAGAAAGAGAGACAGAGATCACACTGGAACAAACGTTCCATGAGGTCATTCAAAAAAACTTCCCTTATCTAATCAGTGATGCAAAAATTCAAACACAAGAGATTTAGAGAACCCCTTCAAGACAACAAATGAGACCAACTCCTAGACACATAATAATTTGTGTAAACAAAGTATTTATAAAAGAAAAAAATCCTAAAGGCAGCAAGAGAAAAAGGCCAGATCAACTGCCATGGAAGATCAATTAGAATAACAGCAGATTTATCTACAGAAACCCTGCAGGCTAGGAGAGCTTGGAGCCCTATCTTCAAAGTTCGAAAAGAAAAACAATTTCAACAGAGAATAACCTACTCAGCCAAGCTAAGCTTCATCAGTGAGGAAGAATTGAAATATTTCCCAGATATCCAATTCCTAAGAACCTACGCTGCCCCAAGACCACCTCTACAAGAAACACTTAAGAAAGTATTGAAGACAGAAGAAAAGGAAAAAAGAACAAAAATGTTATTTACAAGAGTACAGGCAAAAGATTAAAAACACACATGATCCAACTCTGAAACCAAAAGAAAGACAACACACAAACAGGAAGAACAACAACTCTTTAAGAACCTTATGATAAGGATCAATTCTCACATTTCAATAATTAGCTTGAATGTGAATGGACTAAATGCACCACTGAAAAGACATAGAATGGCAAAATGGATAAATTATCACCCAGCAACAATCTATTGCCTTCAAGAGACTCACCTCACTAGAAAGGACACTCACAGATTCAAAGTAAGAGGATGGTAAACAAATTTTCAGGCGAATGAACACAAAAGAAAAGAGGAGTCACAATCTTAATCTCAGACAAAATACACTTATAAAGTTATAAAAAAATTTTAAAAGATACAGAAGGATACTACATAATGATAAAAGCTTCAATCCATCAACAAGAAACCTTTTAGTCTTCTCAAACATATATGCACTGAACATAGGAACACCAACTTTCATAAAGCACATCCTAGGTAAACAAAAAAAAAAGATATTGACTCCAATACCATCATAGTTGGGTCCTTAATATCTCACTCACAATTCTACATAAATCATCAGGACAAAAAAATCAGCAACGAGATCGAAAACCTCAATGTGACTCTTGATTAAAAGGACTTAATTGATACCTACAGAACCCTCCATCCAAAGAACACAGAATACACATTCTACTCATCACAGCACGGAACGTACTCTAAGATCAACCACATACTTGGCCATAAATCAAGCTAAAGCAAATTTAAAAGGACCAAAATTGTACCATGCACCTTTGTGGACCAAAGGGGAATAAAAATAAACATTAACACCAGCGGGGGACCCCCAAAACCCACAAAGACATGGACACTATAGAATGATGCTAAACAACTCCTGGGTCAATAATGAAATTAAAACAGAGATTAAAAGATACGTGAAAACAAATGAAAATGAAGAAACATCTTACAAAAATCTCTGGCAGGCCATGAAAGCTATAGTAAAAGTGGAATTTATATCCCTACAAATGGACATGAAGAAAATGGAAGGATCAAAAATTAATAGCCTAAGAAGCCACCTAAAAAAGCTGGAAAAGCAAGACCACAAAAACCCTAATTTGAGCAGAAGAATACAGATCACCAAAATAAAAGCCCAAATCCAGAATATAGAAGACAAAAAGATAATACCAAAAATCAATGAAACAAAAAGCTGGTTCTTTGAAAGGATAAACAAGATTGATGGTCTCCTAGCTAAAATGACTAGAAAAAGAGAGAAAAAGCCCAAATAAACACAATGAAAAACTCAAAAGATGAAGTCATATCTGATCCTGAAGAAATACAAAAGATCATTTGAGACTACTATGTACACTTGTATGGAAACAAACTTGAAAACCTAAGGAAATGGAGGACTTTCTGTCATCACACAACCTGCCTAGGTTGAAACAAGGAGAAATTGAGACCCTAAATAGACCAATAACAATCAAGGAAATTGACTACATAACAAGAAAACTACCTACAAAAAAAAGCCCTGCACCAGATGGCTTTCCAGCAGAATTCTACAAGACATTTAAGGAGGAGCCTATAACAGTCCTGCTGAAGGTATTCCAGGTGATTGAGAAAGATGGAACTTTCCCCAAATCATTTTACGAAGCTAACATCACACTGATATCCAAGCCAGGTAAAGACCCAACAAAGAAAGAGAACTACAAGCCAATATCTTTGATAAACATAGATGTTAAAATTCTCAACAAGATCATAGTGAACCGGATGCAACAACACATCTCAAAAATCATCCATCATGACCAAATAGGCTTCATTCCTGGGATGCAAGGCTGTTTCAGCATTCATAAAACCATAAATGTAATTAAATACATCAACAGATGTCAAAACAAAAACCAAATGATTATATCATTAGATGCAGAAAAAGCTTTTGATAAAATCCAAATCCCTTCTTGATAAAAACCCTCGAACATCTAGGCATACGGGGAACATACCTCAAAATAGTGAAAGCCATCTACGAGAAACCCACAGTCAGCATACTCCTAAATGGACAAAAACTGGAACCATTTCCCCTGACAACTGGAACAAGACAAGGATGCTCACTCTCACCCCTCCTGTTCAATATAGTATTGGAAGTCCTGGCTCGAGCAATCAGAGAAGAGAAGGCAATCAGGGGTATTCAAATAGGAAAAGAGGAAATCAAGTTATCTCTCTTTGCAGACGATATGATTGTGTACCTTGAAAACTCAAGAGAATCTGCCAAAAACCTTCTTACATTGATAAAGGACTTTGGGAAAGTCTCAGGATATAAAACAAATGTGCAAAAGACAATTGCATTTCTTTACACCAATAATAAAAAAACAGAAACCCAAATAAAAACCAAAATTCCATTCACAATAGCCACACAAAAAAATTGAATACCTTGGCATCTTCCTAACCAGAAACGTGAAAGAGCTTTACAATGACAACTACAAAACACTGCTCAAAGAAATCAAAGATGACACAAACAAGTGGAAAAATATTCCATGCTCATGGATTGGAAGAATCAAAATTGTGAAGATCTCCATCTTACCTAAGGTAATCTACACATTCAATGCAATACCCATCAAATTACCAGCAACATTCTTCTCAGACCTAGAAAAAACAACACAGGAATTCATATGAAAACGCAAATGACCAAGAATAGCCAGATCAATACTCAGCAAAAAAAAAAAAAAAAAAAAAAAAACAAAGCAGGTTCTATCACATTACCAGACCTCAAACTTTAGTAGAAAGCTACAATAATCAAAACTGCTTGGTATTGGTACAGGAACAGGCATATAGACCAATGGAATAGAATTGAGATTCCAGAAGCAAAACCTCAATTTCTCAACCAACTCATCTTCAACAAAGCATCCACCACCTACCACTGGGGAGAGGAGAACCTATTCAGTAAATGTTGCTGGGAAAACTGACTGACCACACGCAGAAGATTGAAACAGGACACCTATCTATCCCCATACACAAAAATTAACTCTAAATGAATCAGAGACCTAAATATAAAACCTCAGACCATAAGAACCTTAGAAAATGAAGGACATGCCCTCATGGAAATTGGAACTGGCATCCAATTCCTGAACAAAACCCGAAGCCCACAGGCCATAAGAGATAAGATAGACAAGTGGGACCTCATTAAACTGAAAAGATTCTGCAAAGCCAAAGAAACCATCAAGAGAGGAGGGAGACAGCCTACAGATTGGGGAAAAGTATTTGCCAACTCCAAGTCTGACAAAGGCTTAACATCTTGGATCTTCAAGGAACTCAAACATGCTGAAAAGAAAAACACAAACAACCCCATTATAAAGTGGGCAAAAGAGATGAACAGACATGTCTCAAAGGAAGATATCCAAGCAGCCAACAGACACATGAAAAAATGTTCAACCTCACTAGTCATCAGGGAAATGCCAATCAAACCCACATTGAGATGCCACCTAACTCCAGTCAGAATGGCAATTATCAATAACAAAAACTAACAGTTGCTGGAGAGGGTGTGGCGAAAAGGGAATACTTCTATACTGTTGGTGGGAGTGTAAACTAGTGCAACCTCTGTGGAAAACAGTATGGCAACTTCCAAAAGCTCTAAATATCGACCTCCCATATGAGCCTGCATTCCCCCTACTGGGAATATACCCTGAAGAACTCAAATCACTCTATAGAAAAGATACTTGTACATGTATGTTTATCGCAGCATTGCTCACAACAGCAAGAACCTGGAAGCAACCATGCTGTCCATCAAAAGAGGAGGACTAGACTGCATTTAAAAAATGTGGTACATATACATGATGGAATACTATGAAGCCATAAAAAAAAACAAAATTATGAATTTTGCAGCAACCTGGATGGAACTAGAGTCTATAATACTGAGTGATCTCTCACAGAGACAAAGATCTGAGTATTACATGTTCTCACTCATATAGTGGACCTTGAACATCCAATGTAATACTAAAGAAAATGACTGACAGTGGTGGGGAACTATGGATGGAGAGGGGAAGGGAGATGGGATTACCGGTAGTAAATATCTGTCTGGGGGTTGGGAGACACCTCTTATCAACAAGGGTGCCTGAACGAAGCATATTTGAATCCCCAACCCTTAACTGTATCCCACAATATCATAATAAAAAATATTGATTAAAAAAAATAGGACCTTAGTTTCCTTGCTTTTATGTGTATGAGCCAGCCCCTGGCTCATACACATAAAAGGAGTTGCTTCTCCTTAAAATATGGTTGCTTCCCCTTAAAATAGACTTTAAAGCACAAACGAGTTGCTTTCCCTTAAAATAGACTTTAAGCACAAATGATGAGTTGCTTTAAAGTTAGTTTAAAGTTAGACTTTAAAGATGAGTTACTTCCCCTTAAAATAGACTTTAAATAACAAATCTGAGTCTCTTCATGGACCCAGGAAGTGACCAAGGGCAAGGGAGGTGCATGTGGGCTGGAGCTGTTGGAAACCACAATTTGAACTAGGAAATCAGAGCTCACAGATGTCTGATGTGTCTCAAGGTCAGACCTGATGGGTCCCAGGACCTCGTTGAGGAATGGGGAAATCTAGGAGTTATGCTGTAACAGGAAGGCTGATGCTAATTTATACTGATTCTGAACTCTTTATTTACTGGACAGGCTTCCCTTTTAAAATAAAATTTCTTTTTTCTTCTTCTTATTCTTCTTTGAGTAGGGGGTCTTGCTCTGGCCTAGGCTAGAATGCAGTGGCACAATTATGATTCACTGCAACCTTGACCTTCCAGGCTCAAGCGATCCTTCCACCCCAGCCTCCTGGACTACTGGTGCACATCATCCTATCCGGTGATTTTTAAAAAAATTTTTGTGGAGATGAGGTCTTGCTATGTTGCCCAGGCTGTTCTTGAACTCTTGGGCTCAGGTAATCCTCCTATCTTGGCATCTAAATGTGCTGGGATTGCCGGGCTTGGTGGCTCAGCCTGTAATCCTGCGCCTTTGGGAGGTCGAGGTGAGTGGATTGCCTGGGCCTGCACACGTATGTTTATCGCAGCATTGTTCACAATAATAAGAACCTGGAAGCAACCATGCTGTCCATCAAAAGAGGACTGGATTTTAAAAATGTAGTACATATACACGATGGAATACTACACAGCCATAAAAAAGAACAAAATCATGAATTTTGCAGCAACCTGGATGGAACTAGGGTCTATAATACTGAGTGACCTCTCACAGAAACAAAGATCTGAGTATCACATGTTCTCACTCATATAGTGGATCTTGAACATCCAATGTAATACTATAAGAAAATGACTGACAGTAGTGGGAAACTATGGCGTGGAGGGAGATGGGATTAACGGTAGTAAATATCTGTCTGGGGATGGGGAGTCACCTCTTATCAACAAGAGTGCCTGAATGAAGCATATTTGTATACCTAACCCTTAACTGTACCCCACAATTATCATAATAAAAAATATTGATTATAAAAATAAATAAATAAATAAATAAAATTTAGGATTTAATTTCAACCATGAATGTATCTATTTCAAACAAAAAGAAAGATGTAATTTATTATGTGTCATTTTGAAAAAATATTATACTTAAAAGTAAACTCCAAGTGACTGCATGGATGGAACTAGAGGACATTATGCTAAAATAAATAAGCAAGGCACAGAAAGGCAAGCACTGTGCTATCTTACATGCAGAATCTAAAACAGTTGATCTCATAGAAACAGAAGGTAAAAAGATAGTTACTAGAAGCTGAGGGGAGAAGGAGTGATAGGGAAAGGGAAAATGTTCTTAAAGCGTAAAAGTTTCAGTTAGACTGGAGAAATAAATTTTAGTGATTTATTGCAATGCATAGTGACCACAGTTAGTAAGAATATATTATGTATTTCAAAATTTATAAACTAGATTTTTAACTTTTTCACCACACACAAAAAAATAACTTGATGAGATGATAATTAACTTGACTGAATCTGTTTATGATGGATGCATAGATCATGTCACCCCATAAATATACACAATTATCATTTATCAATAACAAATACAAATACATCAGAAAAATTTCAAAATAACTAATGTTAGATGACAATTGAAATATTTTGAACTTAGGGTATTTATTTATTCATTTCCTGGTAGTTTTATATTGAGGGGCAAGAATGATTTTGAGACCTTGTCTGAGTTGTTCCTTATTCTTTTTTTTTTTTTTTTTTTTTTGAGTTGGAGTCTCACTCTTGTCGCCCAGACTGGAGGGCAGTGGCCGCTCCCGGCCACCACAGCCTCGACCTGCTGGGCTCCGGTGATCCTTCCGCCTCCACCTTCCAAGTAGCCGGAATTACAGGCATGCATTACCCAGCCCGGCTGATTTTTTTATTTATTGTAGAGATGAGGTCTCGCTGCCCAGGTGGGTCTTGAACCCGTGGGCTCAGGCAATCTACCCACCTCAGCCTCCCAAAGGTGTGGGATTACAGGCTGAGCCACTGAGCCCGGCTCCATTCCTTATTCTTAATCAATATACATAACAGGTAGGCAGATGGATAGATTATATATATATCTTATTATCTTATCTTTCGGTAATGAATTTTATTTTCCCACAGAGTCACCAGTGTATGCATCAAAGGTAAGCTATCATTCATTAATACAACCAAGAACATAAAAATCCTCACATTTTGATAGCCAGTCATTTGCCTTCTCCATTGGTCAGCATTACATATTATGGTACTAGGAAGATGATCAGGAAGCTTAGTTTTTCAAAATATCTGAGATGTTGAAGAAGGAGGGCCAGAAGTTGGAAGAAAATACTGATATTTGAGAGAATTCTTTCTATAGGTCACACACTAAGCTAGTAATTTTATATATATTGCCTTGTGTGATATGCATAATAATAAATTCTATGAAATAGATAGTACTAATCTTCATCTGTGGTTCCCAAAATTAATTAACTTGCTCATGTTTGATCAATTAATATGTGGTAGAGGTAGTATTCAAATCCTAGTCTGCACAAGTCTACATTTTTTCAGTTGTTTTTTTGATATCCCTTAATAAAAATACAATTTGGCAACTATGAACTATGCCACAAGAAATGATAACTTCCAGGCAAACTTTAGTCCTAAAATAAACTACCATATATTGTGACACAGTGTTTAGAATTGATAGCTCTTCAGCAAGTTTGAATTCTAAATAAAGCCCTGAAACTACTTAAAGGAGTAAATCAAACCAAATGTAGGAAAGTGATGCCTTTGATCCTTTGCAGTTTTAAAAAACATGGAAATATAACAATCCAGGATCATGGGTCAAAAGCAACAAAAAAATAAAATAGTCATTTATATGGAGCAGTGCCCCAGTGTAAGGCATAGTTTACCTGATCCAAACTATTATGATCTATAAACTAGTCTCAGTCTACCATGTGGCTTGACCAATACAAACAAGATGGCTTTGTCAAACTTGATGCTGTTTGGTGTTCAAGCATCTTTCATATTAAGAAAACATCAAATTTCTTTCCACATAATGTGTTCCTTAAGAAGACCAAATTCAGGCAATATTTATTTATAAACTATTTAAATTAGAAAAGTTATAGTCTCTACAGCCTTGAGACAAATTATATAACATGAGTCTTTGTTCTATGGTAATGCTTTTAATGGATCAGTGGAAACACTAACTTGTTGTTTTTTTTTTTTGCAACTGAGTTGAGAATGAGCCCTGTGTGATTAGAGCACATAGAGACACATTGCCCACCTAACTAGAAGAACAAAAGAATGATGTCCTTGCACCATACCACCCAGTGGGATGTGCTTCTTGGTGGACTTTACAGTGGGAAAAGAATGTCTACCTGTGTATGTTGTTTGCTTGAGATTTGAAATTTTTCCCTAGGAGGAACAATTCCCCAATGTGTTGCCTAGGAATATTTAACTTTTAAAATCAATAAATCCTCAGATTTACCTCCTAGTTCACACTGTAAATAATTTACTCTTACTTGTGGAAGTAGATCTTTTAGATATTTATTCTTTTTTTGTTTGTGGAATTGTATATGATTATATCTTTAAATATAATGTCTTCCTGCTACCCAGAAAGTGAATGTTACAACTAAAGACATAAAAAGAAATACTTTCTGAGTGCTAAAGAAAAATCTTCAAGTCATGCTATTAATAAAAATAATCATTTTAAATAAAGAAATTATTTAAAAGATATAGAATATAATTTTTACTTCTCTTTTTCCCAGATGACAAAAAGTCTGAATCATATTTCACAAACAATATTTAAGTTTAATATTTAACAATAATTTAAAATATTTGGATTTATTTCTACATTGTTAAATAAAAAATATAAAGCTCTGAGAGTTCTCTAAATTAATATGTTTTTCTTACTTCATATTTGTTGCTTGCTACATCCACAGAATAAGTTATGTCTATGTACTTTTAATATTTTAGTTTTTTGTTTTAGATATTCAACTTATATGGGCTTTTGTATCATATGTTCCATTTAATGACACGCTGCAACAAGAGCTGCCCTGTAAATGAGTTAAAATATTGCAGGTCTGTGCTTCCTGGTAAGATATATTTAATAAATATGTAAATCAATCAATTTATCTCTCTCCTCAGGCAGAAAAAGTGTATGAATTTATAAGTATCACTTTAAATTCTACTAGGTGAGTCAAAAGTATTTCCAGAAAGTATTGGAAGGAAAGTTTAAATTCTATGTTTGTCATATGGACATATGATATTGGCACCATCATATATAGTTACTTGTTCCAAATGCAGAAACAGCAAGACAGATCTGAAACCAAGCATTATTTACTGTTTCCGGCCAAGTTTCATAAAACAGTAGATGAGTGAATGCAAATAGATTCAGAATTATAATATGCTGTTCTATTTTAGTCTGACACATGAGTTAAACATTCTACTTCAACTCTCTTCGTCTGATTTCAACAGTCAGAATGATATTTGTCTAGTCTGACATAACTGTTAGCCTTACACACTTTGCATTCTATAAAGTATGAAAACATGCACGTTTTTGTGATGTTTCAAAGCAAACCAAACTAAATAAGTACAAAACATACACTGAATTATTATTTGTGACTATATAAAAGTGAAGTAGAAACCTGAGAAAAGATATACAAAGAGGTAAGTATCTGTAGCACAATTTTATAGATATTTAAAGCAATGTCATTAATATGACATGGATTATCTAGGTATCTAGATATTTTCAAGTGTTTTTAAAAAAATTCTTGTGCTAACATAGCACATGTTACATATAATAGTTTGTATTTTAAAGCACCTCTCAATTGTCTTTCCTTGATATTTGCATGTAATTCTCAGTTTTTGAATAATATAAAGGTGTGTTAAAAATAAGCCAAGAGAAAAGCTTAATATATGAAGTGAAAGTCTGTAAAACAATAACATATGGATGATGATAGTGGGTCAGATTGCTGTTCTATTCTGTCAAATATTTTCTTTCAAAGCAAAAACCGTCTTGGATGGCACAGATGGCTTTCTGAGCACTGCCTTCAAAAGGTTAAGAAAAACAAAAAATAATTTCTTATATCTGGATAGTGCTTTATAGGTTGCAAGTTATATTGACACACATATTTACCAAGAACCCCATGAGTACTTCACCATAACTATAGAAAAAATTTTTTAAAGGGCAGATGATAGTGATAGTACTGATGATAGTTGTCATATACTTTTATATAAGAGAAAATGGAATACTCTTGCCCAAAGTTTTGAAGGCTAATAAATGGAAGTCAAAACAACTCACAAAATCTAATGTCTCCTATTATTTATTATAATCATCATACATTCATGGGCTTGCTAATTTCCCTTAGAAACTCATTTTAGATCTGTCATCCATGTAAATATTTAAATGCTATTGAAATTATTTTGTTTTTCTTGTAGTGTTTATACAGAATAAAAAACTGAAAATATTATTTTTCTTTACTTAACCTAACTTTTCCTTCCCTAATAATAATGAACTTAGATTCCTAGTACTCCAGTATGTTGTTAAAAATTTGACATTCAACTTGGTATGATACTACAAATTTCTTTCTTTTTTTTTTTTGAGTTGGAGCCTCACTCTGTCGCCCAGACTGGAGTGCAGTGGCCGCTCCCAGTCACCGCAGCCTTGACCTGCTGGGCTCCGGCGATCCTTCCGCCTCAGCCTTCCAAGTAGCTGGAATTACAGGCATGAGCTACCACACCCGGCTGATTGTTTGATTTATTGTAGAGATGAGATCTCGCTGCCCAGGCAGGTCTCAAACCCGCAGGCTCAGGCAATTCACTCACCTCAGCCTCCCAAAGGCGCGGGATTACAGGCTGAGCCACCGAGCCCGGCTGATACTACAAATTTCAACTGCAATTCTTTCTGGCTTTTTACCATTGTAAATTAATATTTCTAGTCAATCAACAAAAAGCATTATATTAACTGATTAGTCAATAATAATATTGTTGTAACTGAAAAAAGCATTAGCATATTTTACCCAACTTAATGTCAATATACTTTAAGAAACAAATTATTTAAACCAAAATTTGGAAATTATGAAAGTAAAATATTTATTTCTGTAAAAGCTGTTTTGGGCAAAAAAACTGTTCTGCATGAGGTGAAATGATAGTAATGTCATCCATATTAAAGAATAATGTTGAAAGACAATGTGGATAACATATTTGAACAACTAATCATACTAATAATTCAAATGATTTTGTGAGCAATTTAGAGCAAAAAAATACAAACCTGTATTTAGCAAAATAAGTTTATGATGTTCTCCAAATAATTGTTATATATTTTCACATGAGAACTACAGATGTCAAAGATTATATGTTGATACAAGAATAACCATTATAAATTCAAACAAGTGGGAAACAAACATTTACCATTTCCCACCTCCTTGGTCTCTATCGGAAATGTAATACCATTAAAACAATTAGTAAAGGACAGATAAAACACAAGTAGACAAATGGGACTATATTAAACTAAAAAGCATCTACATAGCAAAGAAAACAATCAACAAAATGAAAAGCCAACATTTTGAATGAAGAAAACATTTTCAAACCATTCATCCAATAGGGACTAATATACATAATTAACAAGGAACTCAAAAATTTCAAGGGCATAAAATTAAATAATCCCATTAAAAACCAGATGAAGGATCTGAATAGGCATTTCTCAAAAGAACCATATAAATGATTAATAGACATATGAAAAAGAATGCTTAATGTTACTAATCATTGGACAAATGCAAGTCAAAATCACAATATCATCTCACCCCAGTTACAATGGCTATTTAAAAAGACAATAAATAATAAATTTTAGTGAGAATATAGACAAAAAGAAAACTCGTATATATACATTGTTGTTGGAAATATAAATTATTATAGTCATTGTGAAAATCAGTATGAAAGTTTCTTCAAAAAATAAAAATAGAACTACCAAATGATCCAGCGATCAGTTCCTCACTACTGGGTATAATCGGTATATCAAAGGGATGTCTTCATTCACATGTTAATCACAGCACTATTTACAATAGCAAACATATGTACAACCTGTTTATCAATGGATAAGCGTAAAGAAAATGTTGTATATGTACACAATGGAGCTTCTTGGCCATAAAAAAAGAATGAAATCCTGCTATTTGCAGCAACATAAATGGAACCAGAGGTCATTATGGTTCATGAAATAAGCCAGACACAGAAAGACAATTATCGTATGTTCTCATTCACATGTGGGAGCTTAAAAAGTGAATCTCATCAAAGTAAAAAGTAAATGAGTTGCCAATGACTGGGGGAAGGGAGAAATGAGAGAAGTTGGATAATGGGTATAAACATACAACTCGATAGAAAGAATAAAGTCTAGTGTTCAATAAACAATTGGGTAGCTCTAGTTAATACAATGTATTGTATACTTCAAAATATATAGAATAAAATACTTGAAATGTTTCCAACACAAAGAATTGATAAATGTACAAGATGAAGGATATCCTAAATACCCTGATTTGATTATGACACACTGTATGCATTATCAAAATATATGTTCCCCAGAAATATGTACAATTACTATCAATTAATAAATTAATGGAAGACAATAGTTTTTAATGTTAGCAACATATAGTTTATAAAAACTACTAGTAGCTTATTTTATTAGAGAACTTGCTTTATTATGTGTAGTTTACAGAGTCATATAATGCTTTTATTAATAAAGTAGTCCTACACTAGACCATCAAAAGCCCTGGGGAGAAGCTGGAGTAAAACTCTTTAGGAAATTAAGACATTTAAAAGCAGTTACATGTATGAGGGGGAAAAAAACCCCAAAATTAGGCACAAGCAAAAAGCATGGACAAAATAGACATGAAGCTACCTTAAGTTCCTCTTCAGGCTTATTCCATGGCTCATAATCAAGGTCCAGCTAATTAGTGAAAACCTTCCCAGGCACAGAGCAAGTGTGCAAAGACTAGAGGAGATAGCTGTTTTTTTTTCAAGAAACAATTTCTGAAGAAACACAGGCATAAGAATAAATAGTCAAAGATTTCAAAGCATCTGTTAAAAATATACTCATAGAGCTAAAAGAAATCAGAAAAATAATAGCTGAACAAAATAGGATGTCAATGAACAAATTTTGAAATGGAGCCAAATAGAAATCCTGTAGATAAAAATAGAACAACTGAGTTGAAATATTAACTATAAGGGTATTACAACAGACTTGAGCAGGCCAAAGAAAGATTAAGCAAACTTGCATATAAGACATTTGAAATTATCAAATCTCAAGGAGCAGAAATGAAAATAATGAAAAATGGACAGAGACTAGGGGACATAAGAAATAGTATCAAGTGGATCAATATATACTGTATGAAAGTTCCAGAAAACAAAGAGAGAGAAAGAGGCAGAGAGACCATTTTTCAAAATAATGACCTCAAACTTCCCAAACCTGAGTAAGGTATATCTAAAAATCCAAGACACTCAACAAACTCTAGCTAGGTTAAACCCAAAGAGCCCAACCTCAAAATATATTATAATCAAATTGCCAATAGATGAAAGCAAAGAGAGATTCATGAAAGCAGCAAGAAAACATGACTTGGTACACATACAGGATCCTCAATAAGATTATCAGGTAGTTTCTTAGCAGAAACCTTGAAGTACATAAGGGGATAATATATTTACGATACTGAATAAAAGAAACTGTCAATCAAGAATTCTATAACCAACAAAACATTTCTTCAAAAATGAGGGGAAAATTGAGATATCCTCAGATAAAAACAAAAATACCGAGAGTTTGTTTCACTAGATCCACACAACAAGAAATAGAAAATGCAGTCCATCATTCAAGTTGAATAAAATAATGCAAAACAGAAACTCAAAGTCTCCACCTGAGCAAAGATAAAAAACAGTATTACCATAATTTGTAGTAATATTTGTAGCTTCACTTTTTATCTTCTAAAGAATTTAAAAGACAAATGCACAAAATAATTACAAATGTATTTTAAGGTACGCAGTATATAAAGTTGTAATTTATGACATTAATAACATAAAGTTAGGAGCACAGAGCAGCAAATAAGTAGACTTTTTATATACAATTGAAATTAACTTGGAATCAATTAAAAATAAATTTTGTAACTCTAAAGTATTACGTATATTCTCCATGGTAACCACAAGGAAAATATAGAATAGGCACAAAAGTAAATAAGAAAGAAATAAGATGTGGCACAAAGTTAATTAAATCCCCAAAAAGGTCAAAAAATGAGACAAAAAAAGCTATAAGGCATAAAAAACAAATAGCAAAATGGCATAAGTGTTTTTTTATCAGCAGTTACTTCAAATGTAGGTGAATTGAACAGTTCAAGCTAAAGACAAAGATTGGAAAAATAGATAAAATAATATAATCTGACTATATGCTTTCAACAAAACAACTCCATGTAGATCTCAAGACTCATATAAGCTGAAAGTGAAAGGATGGGAAAAGATATGCAAATAAAACACAATGGAGAACTGAAGTGACTATACTATATCAGACAAAATAGTCTATGTTAAACACTGTTAGACACAACAAAGGAAGACATTATATGTTGATAAAGGGTCAAATAATATATAATAATTAAAAGCACATATGAATCAAATATTAGAGCTTCAAAGTATAAGAACTGCAGGGAGGAATAGAGAGCTCTACATTAATATCAAGAGACTCCAATACCTTGCTTCCCATAATGGATAGAATAACAGGCAGTAGATCTAGAGGAAGTAGAAGATTATACTATATGCCAATTAGATGTAACAGACATTCACATAATATTCTACTCAACAACAGAATATACATTTTTCTCAAGCACAAATGGAACATTCTCCAGGACAAATTGTATGTTAGACCACAAAATTATTCTAAATAAATTTTAAATTTTTTAAATCATACAAAGTATCTTCTGATCTCAATGGAATATAACCAGATATCAACAGCAAAATGAAAATTATGAAAATTCACAAATATGTGGAAATTAAACAACACATTTATAACAACCAGTGAGTAAAAGAAGAAATCACAAATAAATGAGAAAATATCTTGAGAGAAATGAAAACTAAAATACAGCTTACCAAAACTTTGAAAGCAGTGCTATATAGGGAATTTATACCTGTAAACACCTATATTTTAAAAGGAGAAAGTGCTCAGTTTAAAAAACACCTAACTTTAAATTTTAAATAAGTAGAAAAAGAAAAAGAACAAACTATACCTAAACCTCCCATAATTAAGAAAATAGTAAAGGTTATAGTAGAGGTAAGTAAAATAGAGAGTAGAAAAACAATTAAGAAAATTAATGAAACCAAAAACTGGAACTTTTAAAAGTTCAACAGAATTCACAAATATTTAGCAAACTTTTGACAAAAAAAATGAGAGATAAAACAAATTAATAAAATTAAAAATAAAATTGGGGACATGATTTAAAATTTTCAACAAATGAAAATAGTATAGAATATTACTTTGTATAATTGTATACCATAAAATTAGGTAACATATGTGAAACACACAAATTCATAAACACATAAAAGCTATAAAGACTAAATTAAGAAGAAATAGATAATTTGAATAGTCCAACAATTAGTGAGGAGATTGCATCAGTATTGAAAAACTTTCAACAAATGAACGCCCTGGATCATGTTGCTTCAAAAGGGAAATTTATCAGACATTTAAAGCATCACATTAATTATTTTCAAACTCTTCCAAAACACTGACTAGGAGGAAACACTTCATGACTCCTTCTATGGGACTGTTGTTACTCTCATAAGAAAGTCATACAAAGATACTACAAGAAAAGAACACAACACATCAATATCCCTTATGTATATTCATGACATAGTCCTTAAAAGCCATCATAAACCATAGTCAACAGCATGTTAAAATAATTATAAACATGATCAAATGGGATTTATTTTTGAAATATAAGGATGTTAAATCAATGTAAAACACTACATAAATAGAGTGATGGGGAAATAAACATGATTATTTTAATTGATGCATTAAAAACCTTTGACAAAATTCAATACTTTTTCACACTAAAAATATTCAACAATTTAGGAATCAAAGGAAATGATCTATAGAATGTACATTCTGTGGTCGTTGGATGGAGTGTTCTGTAGGTATCAATTAAGTTCATTTGGTCAAGAGTCTCACTGAAGTTCTGGATTTTGTTGCTGATTTTTTGTCCTGATGATCTGTCTAGGGTTGTGAGTGGGGTATTGAAGTCTCCAGCTATGATGATGTTAGAGTTGATATCTTTTTTGAGTTCACATAGAAGCTGCCTTATGAAAGTTGGTGCTTCTATGTTGGGTGCATATATGTTTAAGATGGTTAGTTCTTGTTAATGGATTGAACCTTTTATTGTTATGTAGTGGCCTTCTGTAACTTTTTAAATTTTTAATACCTTGAAGGGTATTTTGTCTGAAATTAAGATCACTACTCCTCCTTTCTTTTGTATTCCGTTTGCTTGAAAGTTTGTTTACCATCCTCTTACTTTGAGTCTGTGACTCATCACCACATGGAATGTACTATAAGATTGACGGCATACTTGGCCATAAATCAAGCATAAGCAAATTTAAAATGGCCGAAATTTTACCATACATCTTCTTGGACCACAGTGGAATAAAAATAAACATTAACACCAGCAAGGTCCCCCCAAAACCCACAAAGACATGGACACTAAACAGCATGATGCTAAAAAACTCCTGGGTCAATAATGAAATCAAAAAAGAGATTAAAACATACCTGGAGCCAGGCTAGGGGACTCAGCCTGTAATCCCGTGTCTTTGGGAGGCTGAGGTGAATGGATTGCCTGAGCCTGTGGGTTCGAGGCCCGCCTGGGCAACTTGGTGAGACCTCATCTTTACATTAAATAAAAAATTAGCCTGGTGTGGTAGCACATGTCTGTAAATCTGGCTACTCGAAAGGCTGAGGGGGAAGGATCGCTGGAGCCCAGGAGGTCGAGGCTGCGGTGGCCAGGAGTGGACACTGCACTCCAGTCTGGGTGATGGAGTGAGACTCCAACTCAAAAAAAAAAGATACCTGGAAACAAATGAAAATGAAGAGACATCTTACCAAAATCTCTGGGATGCCATGAAAGCTGTAGTAAGAGGAGAATTCATATCCCTACAAACGTACAAGAAGAAAAATGGAAGGATCACAAATTAACAGCTGAACAAACCACCTAAGGAAGCTGGAAAAGCAAGACCACCAAAACCCTAATTTCAGCAGAAGAATACAGATCACCAAAATAAAAGCTCAAATCCAGGACATAGAAGATGAAAAAAACAAAAACAAAAATCAATGAAACAAAAAACTGGTTCTTTGAAAGGATAAAAAAGATCAATGTTCCCCTAGCTAGACTGACCAAGAAAAAGAGAGAAAAAGCCCAAATAAACACAATCAGAAATAAAAAAGATAAAGTCACATCTGACCCTGAAGAAATACAAGAGATCATTAGAGACTACTATGTACACTTATATGGAAATAAACTTGAAAACCTTAAGGAAATGGAGGACTTTCTGACATCACACAACCTGCCTCGGTTGAAACAAGAAGAACTTGAAACCCTAAATAGACCAATAACAATCAAGTAAATTGAGTACATAATAAGAAAGCTACTTACAAAAAACAAAAAACAACACCAACAAAAAAAAACCCTGGACCAGATGGCTATCCAGCAGAATTCTACAAGTTATTTAAGGAGGAGCTGACACCAATCCTACTGAAGGTATTCCAGGTGATTGAGAAAGATGGAACTCTCCCCAAATCATTTTACGAAGCTAACATCACATTGATACCCAAGCCAGGTAAAGACCCAACAAAGAAAGAGCACTATAGGACAATATCTTTGATGAACATAGATGCTAAAATTCTCAACAAGATCCTAGCACTCTGGATTCAACAATACATCTCAAAAATCATTGATCATGACCAAGTAGGCTTCATCCCTGGGATGCAAGGCTGGTTCAACATTTGTAAAATCATAAATGTAATTAAATACATCAACAAATGTCAAAACAAAAATCACATGACTATATCATTAGATGCAGAAAAAACTTTTCATAAAATCCAGCACCTGTTCTTGATAAAAACCCTCGAACATCTAGGCATGCGGGAACATACCTCAAAATAGTAAAAGCAATCTATGAGAAACCCACAGCCAGCATACTCCTAAACAGACAAAAATTGGAACCATTTCCACTGAAAACTGGAACAAGACAAGGAGGCTCACTCTCACCCCTCCTGTTCAATATAGTATTGGAAGTCCTGGAAGAGCAATCAGAGAAGAGAAGGCAATCAGGGGTATCCAAATAGGAAAAGAGGAAGTCAAGTTATCTCTCTTTGCAGATGACATGATTGTATACCTTGAAAACCCTAGAGAATCTGTCAAAAACCTCCTTACACTGATAAAGGACTTTGGAAAGTCTCAGGATATAAAATAAATGTGCAAAAGACAATCGCATTTCTTTACACCAATAATAAACAAACAGAAACCAAAATAAAAAGCACAATTCCATTCATAATAGCCACAAAAAAAATGAAACACCTTGGCATCTTCCTAACCAGAAACGTGAAAGACCTTTATACAATGAAAACTGCAAAACTCTGCTCAAAGAAATCAAAGATGACACAAACAAGTGGAAAAATATACCGTGCTCATGGATTGGAAGAATCAACATTATAAAAATGTCCATCCTACCTAAGGCAATCTACAGACTTAATGCAATACCCATCAAATTGCCAGCAACATTCTTCTCAGACCTAGAAAAAAAATACAGGAATTCATATGGAAACACAGAAAACCAAGAATAGCCAGAACAATCCTCAGCAAAAAAAAAAAAAAAAAAAAAAAAGCAGGTGGTATCACATTACCAGACTTCAAACTTTACTGTAAAGCTACAATCATCAAAACAGCTTGGTATTGGTACAGGAATAGGTATATAGACCAATGGAATAGAACTGATATTCCAGAAGCAAAACCTCAATTTCTCAACCAACTCATCTTTGATAAAGCCTCCACCACCCACCACTGGGAAGAGGAGAACCTATTCAGTAAATGGTGCTGGGAAAACTGGCTGACCATATGCAGAAGACTCAAACAAGATCCCTATCTATCTCCATACACAAAAATTACCTCTAAATGAACTAGAGACCTAAATGTAAAACCTTAAACCTTAATAACCTTAGAAAATCCAGAACATACCCTTATGGACATTGGAACTGGCATCCAATTCCTGAACAAAACCTGAAAACCACAGGCTATAAGAGATAAGATAGGCAAGTGGGACCACATTAAACTGACAAGATTCTGCAAAGTCAAAGAAACCATCAAGAGAGTGGGAAGACAGCCTACAGACTGTGAAAAAGTATTTGCCAACACCAGGTCTGACAAAGACTTAAGATTTTGGATCTACAAGGAACTCAAACTTGCTGAAAAGAAAAAAGCAAACAACCCCATTATAAAGTGGGAAAAGATATGAACAGACACTTCTCAAAGGAAGACATCCGAGCAGCCAACAGACACATGAAGAAATGTTCAACCTCACTAATCATCAAGGAGATGCAAATCAAAACCACACTGAGATACCACCTAACTCCAGTCAAAATGGCAATTATCAATAACTCAAAAAATAACAGTTGCTGGAGAGGGTGTGGGGAAAAGGGAACACTTCTACACTGTTGGTGGGATTGTAAACTAGTGCAACCTCTGTGGAAAGCAGTGTGGCGATTCCTAAAAGTTCTAAATATCGACCTCCCATATGACCCTGCAATCCCCCTACTGGGAATATACCCTGATGAACTCAAATGACTCTATCAAAAAGATACCTGCACATGAATGTTTATTGCAGCATTGTTCACAATAGCAAGAACCTGGAACCAATCATGCTGTCCATCAAAAGAGGACTGGATTAAAAAAATGTGATACATATACATGATGGAATATTATGTAGTCATAAATGAACAAAATCATGAATTTCGCAGCAACCTGGATGGAACTAGAGTCTATAATACTGAGTGACCTCTCACAGAAACAAAGATCTGAGTATCACATGTTCTCACTCATATAGTGGACCTTGAACATCTTCTACAATACTATAAAAAAAGGACTGACGGTGGTGGGAAATTATAGGGGGGGTAGGGAGGGGAAGGGAGGTGGGACTAACAGTAGTCAATATCTGTCTGGGGATGGGGAGACACCCCTTATTAATAAGGGTGCCTGGACCATGCATATTTGTATACCTAACCCTTAACTGTACCCTGCAATTTATAATAAAAAATATGTTTAAAAAAATAAAAAATAAATATGTTTCTATAGCTTAAAAAAAAGGAAATGATCTTAATGTAAAAAATTATAAATACCTTGTTTATAAAACAGCAATCGTATTCAATGGTGAACGACTAAAAATCTTCTCTAAAATCAGGAACAACACAAGAATGCCTGATTAAAACTTCTACTCCTGAGACAGCGGGTTCGAGACCCACCTGGGCAACTTGGCAAGACCTCATCTATGCAATAAATCTAAAAATTAGCCGGGCATGGTGGCACGCACCTGTAGTTCCAGCTACTTGGAAGGCTGAGGTGGAAGGATCACCGGAGCCCAGCAGGTCGAGGCTGCGGTGGCCAAGAGCGGCCACTGCACTCCAGTCTGGGCAACAGAGTGAGACTCCCACTCAAAAAAAAAAAGAAAAAAAAAAAAAACCTCTTCTACTCAATATAATAGTGGGCATTATAGACAAAGCTACTAGATAATAAAAGAATTAAAAATCATCCTTACAAAATTGTAAAGAAGGAAGTAAAATTATCTTTTGGACATGTATGTTAAAAACCCTAAAAATTAGAAGAAAACAAAACCTCTATTAAAACCAACAAATTTTAAAAACGTTCATGATACTAAACCAATGCACAGAGAATCAGTTGTGTTTATATACACAATGAAATTAAAATAATCCCATTTGCGAAGCATCAAAAGTAAAAAAAATACTTAGGAATGAATTTTTCTAGAAGACAGAATACTTCTACACTGAAAACTGCAAAACATTGTTGAAAGAATTTAAAGAAAACACAAAAAAGTGGAAAGACCTCACCTGTCTATAGATTATATTAAATACTGCTAAGTGATAAATTTTTCTGAAAATAATGTATAGATTCTATGTAACCTCTATTAAAATCTCAATTGCTGAGAGGGACCTCAAGATGATAGACTAGAGGCATTTTATATTCACTTCCTCCATTAAGAAGAACAAAAATACTGAGTAGATAATCACACTTTGAACAGATCATCGAAGACAGAACACTAGAATTCAATAAAAAAGTGACAGCAAAGAAAAGGGAAGAAAGGTAGCTTGTTTGGCAGGGATCAGCAAGAAGTTGAGAAAGACTCCCCAATGTGAGCAAAGGTAAAGTGAGAGATTCAACAATCCACGTTGTCACCATGAACTCCTGCAATCATATTATAAGCCACCAAGAACATTAAAGATACCTCTGATACTGTTTCAGTCAAATAAATGATCCAGAGACTACACTTCTACACTTACCCAAAAACAAAGCTAGTGTCCCACGGATCCAACACCATTGATTTATCACCAGGAAAAAATTTTCCCCTATAAAAATAAATTCAAAAAGTTGGAAGAGTAACTTTTATGCCTGTTGAGCAAATATCAAAATTAGGACACAGGAGACATTTTTAAAAAGAAAGAAAATATGACACTTTCAAAAGAACACAGCAATTCTCTAACAACAGATCCCAATCAAATTTAAATTCATGACATTCAGGAAAAAGTAAAATTATTGATTCTAAAGAAATTCGGTTAGATACATGAGCATTATGAAAAACAACACAAAGATATTAGAAAAACAAGTGAAGATACAGATGAGACATTTACAAACAAGATAAATATTATAAAAAAAACCAAACAGTAATTACAGAAATGAATAGTTAATTGAATGATATGTAAAATACATTCTAAAGCTTCAACAATAGATTACATCAAGCATACCACAGAATCTCAGAACTTGAAGACAGATCTTTTATAATAACCTAGTCAGAAAAAAATAAAGAAAAAACCATTTTAAAAAATGAGCAAAGTCTTCATGACATATAGGGCATCATAAAGTGATAAAATATTTGAATTTTTAGTGTCACAGAAAGCAAAGGAAAAATGAAAATTTGGAGCACCTATTTAAAGAAATAATAGGTGAAAACTTCCCAAGTCTAGCAAGAGACTTAGATATCCAGACACAGGAGACTCTGTGATATACAGGCTAATACAAAACGAAAATGTCTTACTCTTGGCACGTTACAGTCTAATAATGTCAAAGACAAACAGGATATTCTACAAAGAGAAAAACAAGAGTGTTTAGTCTCCTCTAAAGGATCCATCTTCTAGACTAATAGTGGACTTCTCAGCAGAAACCTTAAAGGCCAGGGGAGAATGTGATTATAAATTCAAAGTGTTGAAATGAAAAACTGGAAGCCAATTATAAAATATTCAGCAAAAATATGTCTTTCTCAGAGAAGCAAAAAGTGAAGAAATTCATCACCATTAGACCGGTCCTTCAACAAATGGTCGAGGGAGTCCTAAACCTAGAAGTAAAAGGACATTTATCATTTATGATATTCAATTCTTTGCTTTTGTGATACATCACTAAGTATTATGGTCTCCAACTCCATCAAATTTGCTGTGGATTCCATGATTTTGTTCTTCTTTTATGACGTGTAATACTCCATTGTGTATATATACCACATTTTCTTTATTCAGTCCACCTTTGATGGTCAGTGGTATTGGTTCCATGTTTCTGCTACGGTGAATAGTGCAGCTACAAATTTGCATGCACAGGTGTCTTTTTTGTAGAAAGATTTATGTTGCTTTGAGTATGTTCCCAGGAGAGGCATTGCTGAATCATATGGAAGGTCAATGTTTAGTTCTTTTGGAAATTGCCGCGCTGCTTTCATAGAGGTTGAACTAGCCTGCACACCTGCCAACAGTTGAGAGGCATTCCCTTTGTTTGGCACCCTCGCCAGCATCTGTTGTTTTGATTTATTGATGAGGGTCATCCCTACTAAAATTAAGTGGTATATTATTGTGGTTTTGATTTGCATTTCCCTGATGATTAGTGTAGCTGAGCATTTTTTCATTTATCTGTTGACTGTTTGTATATCTTTTTTCGAGAAGTGTCTATTCTTGCCCTTTGTTCACTTTTTGATTGAATTATTTGTTTGTTGTTTCCTTTCTGCTAATATGAGTGCCTTGTAGATTCTAGATGTTAGGCCTTTGTTAGATATATAATTAACAGATATTTTTTTCCATTTTGTGGATTGTCTCCTCACTCTCTTGATGGTTTCTTTGTGCAAAATCTTTTCAGACTGATTAGGTCCTACTTGTCTATCTTAGCTTTTATGGCATTCACTTTTGGGGATTTAATCAAGAATTGGTTGCCTACTCCAATGTGCATAAGAGTTTTCCTCTAGGATTCTTATAGTTTGAGGTATTACATTTAGGTCTTTGATCCATTTAGAGTTGATTTTTGTATATGCAATAGGTAGGGATCCTGTTTCATTCCTCTGCATGTAGTCAGTCAGCTTTCCCAGGACCATTTTTTAAATATGGTTTCCTTTCTCCCGTGGTTGTTATTAGTGGCTTTGTCAAAGATTAGTTGGTTGAGAGATCAAGTTTTTGCTTCCATAATCCTGGTCCTGTTCCATTGGTCAATATGTCTATTCTTGTACCAGTATCAGGCTGTTTTGGTTACTGGAGCACTGTAGTAAGATTCAAAGTCTGTGAGTGTGATACCTTTCATTATTTTTCCATTTGCTGAGGAATGTTTTGGTTATTCATGTTCTTTTTTGTTTCCATATGAATTTCTGTATTGCTGTTTCCAGGTGTGACAAAAATGGTGCTGATAATTTGATGACTATTTCATTAAATCTGTAGATTGCCTTGGGTAGGATGGACATCACGACAATATTGATTCTTTCAGTCCATGAGCATGGAATATTTTTCCATTTGTTTGTGTCATCACTGACTTCTTTGTACAGCGTTTTGTAGTTCTGGTTATAAAATTCTTTCACTTCTCTGGTTGGGTGGATGTAAAGATATTTCATTTTTTGTGGTTATTGTGAATGGGATTGTGCTATTTAATTGGCACTTTGTCTGCTTTCTGCTGCTGTATAGAAATGCAACTGTCTTTTGCACATTGATTTTGTACCCTAAGACTTTGTAAAGTCAATTTTCAGTGTGAGGAGGCTTTTGACATATTCCCTAAGGGCTTTCAAGATATAAGATCATATCATCCACAAAGAGGGATAGTTTGACTTCCTATTTTCTATTTGTATACCCCTGATTTCCTTCTCTTGCCTGGCTGCTCTGGCTAGGACTTTCAACAATAGGTTGAACAGAAGGGGTGAGAGTGGGCATCCTTGTCCAGTTCCCATTCTCAGGGAGAATGTTTCCAATTTCTGCCCATTGAGCAAAATGTTGGTCGTAGGTTTATCATAGATGCTTTTACTGTTTTGAGGAATGTTTTTTCTAGGCCTAGGGCTCAAAAGTTGTTTTTTTTTTTTTTATCAGAAAAGGATGCTGGATTTTGTCAAATGCTTTTCCTACATCTAATTATATAATCAGGTGGTTCTTGGTTTTACATCTATTGATGTACTGAATTATGTCTATGGGCTTGCAAATGTTGAACCAGACCTGCATCCCAGAGATGAAGCCCACTTGGTCATGGTGGGTGATCCTTGAGATGTAGTTTTGGATTCAATTTGCTAGAATCTGGTTTGGAATTTTGCTTCCATGTTCATCAAAGAGCTGGGTCTGTAATTATCTTTCCTTGTTGGGTCTTTACTAGGTTTTTGTTTCAATATGATTTTGACTTATAAATGAGTTGGGGAGCATTTCCTCTTTCTCAGTTTTCTGAAAAACTTTCAGTAAGATTTGTATCAGCTCCTCCTTGTATGTCTTATAGAATTAAACTGTGAAGCCATCATGTCCAGAGCTTTTTTTGGTAGGTAGATTTTTTTTTAAACTGTATTGATTTCCTGGATTGTTATTAGTCTGTTTAGAGTTTTGATTTCTTCTTGTTTCAAACTTGGGAGATTGAGGGATGACAAAAAGCACTCCATTTCCCTTAGGTTTTCTGGTTATTTGCATATAGGTTTTTATAGTAATCTCTGGTAGTCTTTTGAATTTCTTCAGGATCAGTTGTGACCTTACCTTTTGCATTTCTAGTTGTGTTTATCTGGGCTTCCTTGCTTCCTTTCTCTTTTTTAGTCAATCTGACTTAGGGTTCATCAATCATGTTTCTCTTTTTTAAAAAACAGCCTTTTGTCTTGTTAATTTTTTCTATGACATTTTTTGTCTTCTATGCCCTGCAATTGCAACTTTATCTTAGTGGTCTGGATTCTTATGCTGAAGTTAGGATTTTGGTGGTCTTGTCTTTCCAGCTCCCTTAGGTGTAATGTTAGGCTGTTTACTTGTGATCTTTCTGTATTCTTGATGTGTGTGTGTGTGTGTGTGTGTGTGTGTGTGCGCACGCGTGCATGCAATGTTATGAATTTTCCTCTTAACATTGCTTTCATTGTATCCCAGATGTTCTGATGTGTCTTTGCTTTCATTTGTTTCCAAGACTCTTTTTATTTCTGTCTTGATTTCCATGTTGACACAGAAGTCATTCAGCATCATGTTGATTAGTGCCCCCTGTCTTTTTGTGTTTTGGGGGGAACTTGATGTTGGTGATATTTATTTTTATACCACTGTGATCTGAGAAGATGCATGGTAATGTTTTGATTTTTTGGAATTTGTTTATGCTTGATTTATGTCTGAGAATGCAAACAATCTTGGAGTATGTTTTACAGGCTGATGAGTAGAATGTAAAAAACTCTATAGTTTTTGGGTGACGTATTCTGTAGATGTCTATTAAATTCATTTGGTCAAGGTTTGAGTTGAGGTTCTGGATATCCTTATTGATTATTTTTACCTTGATAATCTATGTAAAGTTGTTAGTGGGGTATTTAAGTCTCCAGTTATGATTGTGTGAGGGTTAGTGTCCTTTTCTAGTTTACTTAGTCATTGATCTATAAAACCTGGTGCTCCAGTATTGGGTTCATATGTTTTTGTGGATATATCTTGCTGTTAGATTGAGTCTTCTATCATTATTTAATATACTTCTGTATCCTTTCTAATTTTGGATAGATTGAAGGCTGTTTTGTCTGATAATAGAATAACTACTCTTGCCTTCTTTCATTTTCCATTCATCTGAAAGTTTATTCTTCATCCACTAACTTCAGTCTGTGGGTGATCTTTGCAGTGAGATGAGTTTCCTGAATGCTGCAGATTGTTGAATTGTGTTTTTATATCCAGTTTGCCACTTTGTGACTTTTCAGTGCTGCATTTAGTCCATTCATTTTCAGTCTGAGTATTGAAATGTGAGAGTTTATCCCTGTCTTAGGCCCTTAGAAGGCTGCTATGTTTTCTTTTTAACTTTTGTGTTTATTTATATGTGTGTTTTCATTTTGGGGGGTGCTATGTATGTTTTGTTAACTCTGTGTTTGCCTGTACTCTTGTGATGGGTTAGTCATTTTTTTTTTCTGTGCTCAACACCTTTTTAAATATCTTCTGAAGGGCTGGTCTGAAGTCAGCATATTCTATTAGGGATTGGATTTCTGTGGAGAATTTTAATTCTCTGTCAGTGATAAAACTTAGTTTGACTACATAGAAAATTCTTGAATGAAATTGCTTATTCTTAAGAACTTTAAAAAGTGGACTCTGATCCCTTCTGGCTTGTAGTGTTTCTGCAGATAAATCTGGAGTGTTTCTGATAGTTCTTTCCTGGCAGGAAGTCTGAACTTTCTCTCTAGCTGCCTTTAGAACTTTTTCTTTCATATATACTCTGTGTAGGCAGATTACTATGTGTCTAGGAGTTGGTCTTCTCATGTGATGCCTTGTTGAGGTTCTCTGAATCTCTTGTGCTTGAATGGTCACATCTTTGGAGAGATGAGGAAATTTACTCATGGAATTTACTCACATCTTTGGAAAAATGAGGAAATGAACTCATGGAATACTAGTTCCAAGGTGTTCTCCATTTCTCTATCTGCTTCAGGGACACAAGCCAGGTATAGATTTGGCTTTCTGATATAATTGCATATCTCTTGGAGGCTTTGCTCCATTTTGAGATTTTTTCCTATGTTTTTAACAGATTAGGTTAATTCTATATTTTCATCTTCAAGTTATGAGATTCTTTCCTCTCTTTGCTTAATTCCTTTCCCTATGTTTGTTAGTCTGTTATTTATTTCAAGGATATAGTTCTTTATTTCCATTGTTTCAGGACAAGCTTTCTTGTAATTGACCAACTCATTGACAATTTAATTGAGTTTCACTTCTTATTTCTCTTGTTCATTTTTGCCATTTAATCTTTGATTTCTGTAACTGTCATCTGAGGCAAGTTGGTCTTTGAGATCTCCATTTTTTGTGTCCTGATGTCTTTGTGTGGGGGCAGGCACTGTCTCCTTAGAACTCTCTGGGTTACCTGTGTTTTTCCTTGATTTTTCCTCATTTGTGACAAATCTCTCTTCCTTCTCCATAATTCTATCACTCAGTGAGGGAGGGAGAAGCATTCATTTCTGCTGCTTGTTCCACCCTGTGATTTTATGCCATAATTGCAGGTTCTCTGTCTCCCTCTGCCAAACTAGACAAACCAGTTTTCAGCCCAAGCAGAGTTTCTGATTCTGTCTAAGCCTGATACAAGGTGGGGGTGGAGACACCCAGAATCTCACATCTGCTGTTGCTTTCTAGTCTCTGTGTGCTAGGTGCAGGGTGTGCCAGTGGTTGGGCCTCTACTCTTTGTCTTGTTCAACACCTGCCATGCAAGTCTGCTTCTCCCCTAGCTGCCTGCAGTGGGTAGTCATCCAAATTCACTCTGCATGTAGCCTTCTTCCTGCTTGGGAAGAGGCCACCAAGGCAACAGTTGCTCCCTGTTCAAAACTCCTTCTGCTTGAAACTGGTGACTTATGTGCTCATGGGATGTGGTGATTGGGTTTGAAATATCTTAGGACATTTTCATGAGCAGAGTTTCTGATTCTCAAAAAAAAAATTGAATGAAATTAAAATGAAGACAATATACCAAAATCAGATGGACGCAACAAAAGCAATACAAAAAAGAAAGTTTATAGTGATAAACACCTATTTTAAAAAGTAGAAAGATTTCAAAAATAAAAGCACTCTAATGATACACATTAAGAAACTAGAAAAGCAAGAACAACCCAAACCCAAAATTACCAGAGGGAAATAAGTAGCAGGGATTAGTGCAGAATTAATGAAATTGAGACTGATAAACAAAAGATTAACAAAATGAAGTTTATTTGAAAATATAAACAAAATTGAGAAACTCCTAGCTACACCAATCAAGAAAATACAGATGATTCAAATAAATGAAATCAGAAATGAATAAAAGTGACATTACAATGGATACAGAAACACAAGAGATCATCAGAGACTATTATAAACAACCATACACCAACCAACTGGAAAACCTAGAGGAAATGAATACATTCCTGGAAACATACGAAGTAGTAAGATTGAATCAGGAAGAAATAGAACAGACCAATAAAAATACCAAAATTGAATAAGCAATAAAGTCTCTCAAGAAAGAAAAGTTTATGACCAATGAATTATTCATTGATATTTTACCAAATGTATGTAGAAGAGCTGATACCAACCCTTCTTATGCTATTCTAAAAAAATTAAGTTAAGGGAATTTTCCCTAACTCATTCTAAGAGGCCAGCATTAACCTGATACCCAAACCAGACAGTGATACTGCAACAACAAAAGTCTACAAGTCAATATTCTTGATTAACACACACACACATATCCTCAACAAAACTCTAGCAAACTTAATTTGATAGCACATAAAAAAGATAATATACCATGAGCAAGTGGTATTTATTCCAGGGATGCAAGAAAAGTTCAATATGTGAAAATCAATAAACATAAATATACATCACATCTACAGAATGAAGAACAAAAACCATATAATCATCTCAACAGATGCAGAAAAAGCATTTGCTAAAATTCAACATCCCATTATGTAAAAAAATCTTAAGCTAGGCATAGAAGTAACATGCCTTAGAATCATAATGGCCATATATGACAAACCCACACCTAATGTCATACTGAAGAGGAAAGTTGAAAGCATTTCCTCTAAGAATTAGAACAAGGATATTCACTTTCATCACTTCTATTCTATATAGAATTGGAAGTCTTAGCAAGAAACTAGTGAAGGATATGCACTTTTATCACTTCATTTCAATGCAGAATTGGAACTCCTAACAAAACAAATGAACACTTGAATTGTACTTGACATCTTTAAAATAAAAAAAGTAAAAGAAAATATAAAATAAAAATAACAATAATAAATAAAAAATAAATCATTATATCAATAAAGAAAAACATGTCATTTTAAATATTTACTAATAAAAAAAGAAAGAAAAGGTATCTAAATAGGAAATGAAGTGTAATTGTTCCTGTTCACAGATGACATTGTCTTATATTTAGAACAAACAAAATACTTAACCAAAAAACTTTTAGAGCTGATAAGATAATTCAGTAAGGTTGTAAGTTACAAAGTTACTTAAAAAATTAGTAGTGAATTTATACACCTACAATAAAATAGCTGAAAAAATCCTAAGTGCAATATCATTTACAGCAGTTATCCCCAAAAATAAATACATAGGAAAAATGTAACCAAGAAAGTAAAAGTCCTCTACAAGGAAAAAAAATTGATGATCATGCTCATGGATTGGAAGAATCAATATTAAACTGAGCCAGGCATGGTAGCTTATGTCTGTAATTCCAGCACCTTAGAAGGCCAAGATGAAAGCATTGCTTGAGCCCAGCATTTTAGGAAGAGCCTGAGCATCATAGTGAGGAAACACCACTACAAAACTTTTTAAAGAAATTAGCCAGGTGAGGCAACACATGTCCCAGCTACTCAGGAAGTTGAGGAGGGAGGATTGCTTGAGCTCAAGAGGTCAAGGCTGTGGTGAGCCATGATCATGCCACTGCACTCAAGTCTGGGCAACAGAGTGAGATCCTGACTCAAAAAAAATATCATATTGCCTAAACCAATCTAAAGATTCAGTGCAATCCTTATAAAGACACCAATCTTATTGTTCACAAAAATAGAAAAAAGAGGAGGCAAGATGGAGACAAAACAGATTGGAGTGTGAAAGTCTCCACAAAAGTGAGTGTCCATAAAGACTCTCTGTGTGAGTGAGTGGGTGCCAGTGGGTGAGTGAAAGTCATTCTGAGGGGAGACTCAGGTTAATGAACCTGGGACTCTTCTACAGAAGTGGCTGCAAACCACCATCACCCTGAGGTTGTAGGCCCCAGCATGCAGGATTGCCTGCCATTCTTGGGGCTCTCTTGAGAGCAGAGAGCAAAGAATAGCTACTCCTCACCACCTAGAACCTGGGTTACACCATCACCTGTGGCAGCAGACTGGGTACAAGTCCCAGGATCTGTGAAGAAGGCAGGGCATGAAAATCTGAAATTAAGCCCCACCGCTGATGAGGAGACACTGACCGGCACCATATTCTCTGTCCTGGGACTGGGCAGAGACTGGCAATGCCCTGCCTAACTCTGTCCAGCCTCCACCCTGGGACCCAGAGACTATCCCTTATCAGATTCAGAAAGACAGAAATACATCCCCCATGCTGGAACAGGAACAGACACATCAGGTCTGAGTAGGAGATTGACTGAGTAGCAGTAGCAGAAGACAAGTTAGATGAATACAGATCTGATCCATCCTCCTCCCACATTAGTCCATGGGGAATCTGACCCATGCTGAGAGCAACCCTATCAGCCTGTGCTAAAAGCAGAGGGGATGGACTGGAGACAAGAGGTGCTCCATAACACAGCAGGCAGAAAAAGTGACATGGAGTTACAGAAATGGCAAAAAGCAAGTTTTTTTCTTTTGTTTTTTGTTATTGTTTTTGGTTTTTTTCCTTCGCTCTTTCTCTTTTTGTGTGATGTTTTCATACTTGCTTTGTTTCTGTTATTTTAATGTTGATTTTTTTTTAGATATTCTATTTGTGTATGGGTATTTATGAGGACGAGATCATAAATAGGGGTTTTTTCTTGTTTGTATGATTATCTGTATTTTTTTTCTGTCTTTGAAAAAACTAAACAAAAAGCTGGTTCTTTGAAAGGATAAACAAGATTGATGGACCCCTAAGAAAAAGAGAGAAAAAGCCCAAATAAACACAATCAGGAATGCAAAAGATCAAGCCACAACTGACACTGAAGAAATACAAAAGATTATCAGAGATTATGATGAACACTTGCATGGGAACAAATTTGAAAATCTAAATGAAATGGAGAACTTTCATACATTGCACAACCCATCCAGCTTGAAACAAGAAAAAATAGAGACCCTAAATAAAACAATAGCAACCCAAGAAATTGACTATGTCATAAGAAAACTACCTACATAAAAAGCTCTGAACAAGATAGTTTTCCAGCAGAATTCTACAAAACATACAAGAAGGAGCTGAAACCAATCCTACTGAAAGTATTCCAGGCAATTGAGGAAGATGGAACTCTCCCCACATCATTTTATGATGCTAACAAAACATTGATACAACAAAGGAAAAAAAAACTTGTCCAATATCCTTGATGAACATAGACACTAAAATTCTAAGAGGATTCTAGCAAACTGTATCTAACAACACATCTCAAAAATCATCCCCCATGACCAAGTAGTCTTCATCCCTAGAATGCAGGACTGTTTCAATATCCACAAGACTGTAAATGTAAATAAATACATCAATAGATGTAAAAACAAAAACCACATGATTATATCATTAGATGTGGAAAAAGCTTTCATTAAAATCCAACACCTCTTCCTGATAAAAACCCTCGAATCTCTAGGCATAGATGGAACATATCTCAAAATAGTAAGAGCCATCTATGAGAAACTCACAGCCAACATACTGCAAAACAGACAGAACTTGGAAAACTTTCCCCTGAAAACCAGAACAATACAAGGATGCTTACTCTCACCCCTCCTGTTCAACATATCATTGGAAGTCTTAACTAGAGCAGTCAGATAAAAGAATTAGGTAGTTAAGTCATCTCTCTTTGCAGAATAAATGATTCTATGCCTCAAAAACCCAAGATAATCTGTCAAAAACCTTCTTGCACTGATAAAGGACTTTGGAAAAGTCTCAGGGCATAAAATAAATATGTGCCAGGCTCGGTGGCTCAGCCTGTAATCCTGCACCTTTGGGAGGCTGAGGTGAGTGGATTGCCTGAGCCCACGGGTTCGAGACCTGCCTGGGCAACTTGGCAAGATCTCATCTCTACAATAAATGAAAAATCAGCTGGGTGTAGTAGCACATGCCTGTAATTCCAGTTACTCAGAAGGCTGAGGCAGAAGGATAGCCGGAGCCCAGTGAGTCGAGGTTGCGGTGGCTGGGAGTGGCTACTGCACTCCAGTCTGGGAGACAGAGTGAGACTCCAACTCAAAGAAATAAAAAAATTAAATAAATTAAATAAATATGCAAAAGACAGTTGCATTCCTATACACCAACAATAAACAAACAGAAACCCAAATAAAAAGCACACTCCCACTCACAATAGTCACAAAAAAATGAAATACTTTGGCATCTTCCTAACCAGATAAATCAAAGACCTTTACAATGGAAACTACAAAACACTGCTCAAATAAATCAAAGATGAAACAAACAAATGGAAAAATATTCCATGCTCTTGGATTGGAAGAATTGACATTGTTAAGACATTGTCCATCCTACCCAAGGCAATCTACAGATTTAACACAATAACCATTAAATTACCAGCATCATTCTTCTCAGACCTGGAAATGACCATATAGGGATTCATATGGAAATATAAATAAACACAAATAGCCAAAGCAACCCTCAGCAAAAACAAAGTGGGAAGTATCACACTCCTAGACTTTAAATTTTATTATAAAGCAACAGTAATCAAAACAGTCTCGTATTGGTACAAAAATAGGTAGACAAACCAATGGAACAGGATAGAGATTATGGAAGCTAAACCTCAATTTCTCAATCAACTCGTCATCAATAAAGCCTCCACAATCAAACATTGGGGAGAGGAGAACCTATTCAGTAAATGGTGGTCAGAAAACTGGCACCAGTTTTAATATTCTGACCATATGCAGAATATTAAAACAATACCTCTACCTATTGCCATACACAAAAAAATCAACTCTAAACAGATCAAAGACCTAAATGTAAAACTTCAAGCTACAAGAACCTAAGAAAATGGAGAAGACACCCTTATGGGAATTGGAACTGGCAATCAATTCCTGATCAAAACACCAAGTGCCCATGCCATGAGAGATAAAATAGATAAGAGGTTCCAAACTGACAAGCTTCTGCAAAGCCAAACAGACCATCAAGAGAGCAGGGAGATAACCCACAGACTGGGAAAAAATATTTGCCAACTCTATGTCTGACAAAGGCCTAACATCTAGGATCTACAAGGAACTCAAATGTCCCCAAAAGAAAAAAACAAACAACCCCATTACAAAGTGGGCGACAGATATGAATAGACACTTCTCAAAAGAAAACATACAAGCAGTCAACAGATACATGAAAAATACTCAGTTTCACTAGTCATCAAAGAAATGCAAATTAAATCCACACTGAGATACCATCTAACCCCAGTCAAGATGACCTTCATCAATAACTCAAAAAACAACAGATGTGGGAGAGGATGCAGGAAAAGGGAACACTGCTACACTGTTGGTGGAAGTGTAAACTATTATACCTTCTGTGGAAAACAGTTTGGCAATTCCTAAAAGATCTAAAAACCAGCCTTCCCCACAACCTCACATTCCCCTATTGAGAATATACTCAGAGGAACTCAAATAACTCTTTGAAAAAGATACCTGCACAAATATGTTTATTTTAGCATTATTCACAATAGCAAAAACATGGAACCAACCATGCTGCCCATTAAAAGAGGACTGAAGTAAAAAAATGTGATATATATACATGATGGAATATTATGCAGCCATAAAGCAGGATGAAATTATGAACTTTGCAGCAACTTGGATGGCCTTAGAATGTATAATACTGAGTGATCTATCACAGAAACAAAGAACTGAGTACCACTTGTTCTCACTCATAAGTGGGTCTTGAACAATTACCATAATACTATAATAAAGGCATTGGCAGTAGTGGGAAACTACTGGGGGGGTAAGATTGGAAATAGTTGGAAGCTGCCAGAGGAGGGGGGATATACCTCATCACCAAGGGTATCTGTATAATTAAAACTTGTATATTTAACCTTGTATTGTATCTCACAACTTTAAAATTAAAAAAAAAATTTTTTAATTAAAAAAACCCAAAAAATTATAGAACCAAAAAAGAGCCCAAATAGCCAAAATAATCCTCAGCAAAAAGAACAAAGCTGGAGGCATCACATCACCTGACTTCAAATTATATTACAAGGCTATATACAAAACAGCATAATATTGGAATAAAATTTGTCACACTGTTCAATTAAATAGAATATAGAACTCAGAAATAAATCCACATATTTACAGTCAACAAATTTTCAACAAAGTTGACAAGAACATACACAAGGGAATTTAGAGTCTCACCAATAAATTATCCTAGGAAAACTACATATCTATATCCAGGAGAATAAAACTGGGCCATATACCTCATCATAGACAAAAATCAACTGAAAATAGATTAAAGACTTAAATGTAAGACCCCAACCTATAAAACCACCTGAAGTAAACATGTTAAAATAAAACACTTCAGGATATTGATCTAGTCAAAGTTTTTATAGCCAAGACCTCAGAAGCACAGACAACTAAAAAGAAAAGGCAAATGGTGTTATGTTAGTCTAAAGAGCTTCTTCTGAGCAAAAGAAAACATTAACAACCAGAGACAACTTCTTGAATGGGAGAAAATATTTTCCAACTATCATGTGACAGGGAACTACAATTCAGAATATATAAGAGACTCAAACAACTCAACAACAACAACCAAACCCAAGTAATTACATTAAAAAGTGGGCAAAAAACATGAGTAAACATTTCTCAAATGATGACATACGAATAACCAACAGGTACGTTTAAAAACCTCAACTTAGCCGGGCTTGGTGGCTCAGCCTGTTATCCCGTGCCTTTGGGAGGCTGAGGTGAGTGGATTGCCTGAGCCTGCGGGTTTGAGACCCTCCTGGGCAGTGAGACTTCATCTCTACAATAATTCAAAAAATCAGCCGGACATGGTAGTGCATGCCTGTAATTCCGCCTACTCGGAAAGCTGAAGCGGAAGGATCACCGGATCCTATCAGGTGAGGCTGCAGTGGCTGGGAGCGGCCACTGCACTCCAGTCTGGGTGACAGATTGAGACTCCAAGTCAAAAAAACCTCAACTTTTGTAGTCATCAGGGAAATGCAAATCAAAACCACAATGAGATATCTTACCCTAGTTAGAATGACTTTAATTAAAAAAATAATAATAATGATGCTGGTGAAGTTGTGGAGAAAAGTGAACTCTTATATACTGCTGATGGGAATGTAAATTAGTACAACCACTACGGAAAACAGTACAAAGATTTCTCAATAAACTAAAAATAGAATTACCATATTATCCAGAAACCGCATGACTGCATATTTATTTTCTCAAGTTAGTATATCAAGAGGTTACCTGCACTCACATGTTTACTGTAGCACTATTCACAATAGCAAATCATCCTAACTGTCCATCAATGGATGAATGTATAAAGAAAATGTGATATATACACACAATAGAATTTGGGTATGAAAAAAGAATAAGAGTAAAATCATGTCATTTGTAGAAACATGGATGGAATTGGATATCATTATGCTAAGTGTAATAAACCAGGCAAAAAAAGAAAAATGCTGCATATTCTCATTCATATATGGGAGTTAAGAAACTTGATCTCTTGGAGAAAGAGAACAGAATAATAGGTACAAGAGTCAGGGAAGGGTGTGAGAGTGAGACGTGGAAATTTAAAGAGTAGATGGATGAGTACAAACTTACAGTTAGATGTAAGAAATATGTTCTAATGTTCGATAGCAGACTTGTATGAGTATAGTAAGCAGCAATATAGTCTATATTTCATAATAACTAAGACAAAGGACTTAAAATGTTACCAATATATAGAAATAATAAATACTCAAAGTGATGAACACCTCAAATAACCTGACTTGATCATTATATATTCTATGCATGTAAAGAATACATGTACCCCCATGAATATGTAAAATATTATGCATCACTACAAGAAAAATAATAACAATTTTTTAAAAATCCAAGTTACATTTTTGTAGATAAGCAAAATACTATCATAAATTTATATCAAATATCAAGGGACTCCAGTAGCCGAAATAACATAAAAAGGAACAAGCTTGGAGGTTCCTGATTTCAAAACTTACTAAAAATTCATGTAATCATAATGATGTATTAATAGCACAAAGACAGACATATAGGGATGTGGAATAAAATAGAAAGCCAGAAGCAAACCTTTATAAAAATGTGAGAAAATATACTACCTCATATTTATTACACATTTATTATTTATTATACCCTTATTATTGACATTTATACATAACCTGCCATTGTCACAACACTAAGCACATAATTATTGCCATACGATCCAGCAATTTTATTTGTGGGTATATATCCAATATAAGTGAAAGCAGGGACCCAAATAGATATTAATACACCCATTTTCACAGCAGCTATTTGACTATTTCACTAGAGGTAAAAGATAGAAATAACACACACAGTGTCAATCAATGATGAATAGAAAAGCAAATGCGGTATGTATGTACAATGGACTATTATCTAATCATGAAATCAGATAAAACTCTGACACAGTCTATGACATGAACAAACCTTGGAAACATCACTTTAAGTGAAATAAGTCAGTCACTAAGAGAAAATAATATTGTATGATATGATTTCTCTTACATGAGCCTTCCAGAGTTGTCACATTCATTGATACAGAAAGTAGAATAAGAGTTATTGTTTAATAGGCAGATTTTCAGTTCATGGGGACAAAAATTTTTGAGATAAATTGGGGTGATGATTGCAAAACAATGTGAATATATTTAATGTCACTAAATTATACACATAAAATAGTTAAAATGGTAAATTTTCTGTCATGTATATTTTACCACAACAGCAACAACAACAACAAAAAAAACCCGTATAAAATAGAATAAAATACTTAGGAATTAAGTATTTTAACCATGAAGGTGAAAGACTGATACATTAAAAACAACAACATACTACTAGAGAACATGATAAATAAATGCAAGGGCATGCAGCACTAGTGGATTAGAAAACTTAGTATTACTAGGATATCAATACTCCCTAAAGAAATGCACAGAATCAATGCAACCTCTATCAAAATCCAAATGACAGTTTTTGCAGAAATAGACAAATCTGTCCTAAAATTCAAATGGAGTCACAAGGAACTCCAAATAGCCAAAACTATCTTAAAACTTGACCATGAAGGTGAAAGACTTATACACTGAAAACAACAAAATATTGGTGAAAGAAATTAAAGAAGGCACAAGTAAATGGAATGACATCCCACGTTCTTGTGTATTTTACCACGTAAAATAATATTCAATACAATGAAAGACTGTAATTAACATAATATTGCTAATTAGGATAGATTAATATATGCTATGGCCAAAAACAATTGTCATTGGCTTATAAACAGTAACGTTTGTTTCTTCATACTACATGTCCTACAAGTTCACTGTGGCGATTCAGTGGGGAGATGGACTGCTCTGCTTCATGTAGTCCTCACTCAGGGACATGGTTTGACAAAGGTTCCACTATCTGAATTGTTGCTCTTTACTTTGGGTGGTAGGAGAAAGTACAATGGAGAAAAAGACACATTTTTAAGAGCTCTGTCTGGAAATGATACTCATAACTTTTGAACATATTATATTGCCTGCTCAAGGCAACTCTCATAGCTACACCTATGTTCACAGGGGAAGGAAAATGCAATCTTCCATTGCACCCAGAAAGAGAGAAGAATGAGAAATACTGTGAGTAGCGCAAATATCTTCCAAAAAATTGTCTTAATCTGTTTGTGCTATTATGCCAGAATGACCAAGATTGAGTAATTTATAAAGAAAATAAATTTATTTCTCCTAGTTCCGGAGGCTGGGAAGTCTTTCTGGTGAGGGCTACTTTCTGCTTCCAGGATGGTCCCTTATTGCTGCATTTTCTGGAGGGGAGAAATTCTGTGTCTTCACAAGGTGGAAGGCAGAGGGGCAAGCAGGCCTAATGCTGTGTGAAGCTTCTTTCATAAGGGCCTTAATCTTATACACTGAGTAAGAGCCCTCATTGCCTGTTACTTTTTAAAGGCCCCATCTCTTAGTATTATTGCACTGGCAAAACTTGAGTTTTGAAAGAGACACATTCAAACCATAGCTCCACATTCACTTCATCTAAGTATTTCATACACATAATCTCACTAGAACTACAGAATAATTCATTTTCTTGTTTTCTCTGTACATATGAAGATGCTACAGCTAGTAAAGGTTAAAATTTGTGTTCAAAATCACAATAGGAATGACAATAAAGGAACTTGTCAAGAATACTGACAGCATGCATAGGGAAGATATTAAGAAACTCGGGAATGTGTCAGTATTTTCCATATTGTGCCATATAGATAGCAATTCTTTCATAAGGATGAGCCATAGGGTCCAAATCATGAGAGAATAAAATGGGCTGTGTTCTCCTGGTGAGATAAGGTGGAAAATGTTCTTAAAGTACAACTAAGAGAAGAAGGACGATATCTACTAATAATATATTATCTTCCATATGCTAATTTTCAAAAAATGCCAGCCACTAGTGACTAAAAAGTGGTTTCAAAAAGCTGACAGACCCAGAAATGCAGTTAGAAAAACAGTTAAGGGTGATATTTCTCAAGGCAACATGGTCAGAATCTTCAAAACATATATGAGAGATATAGAACAAGGAATTGACAATTTCCTTGAAATAGTCAAATACAGATTTTAAAAACTATGTTAATTATGTTTTAGTATTCTCCAATCACAATTTTTAAAGTGTGTTCTTTTTATTTTCACCTGTAACATTCAACCTTACATCTATTTGTGTATTGGTTTTATTGTATTACAAAATTCTAGCCTTAACTTGAGCCTCATTTAAGAAAATATTTCCTAAATGAAAAAGTGCTCTATTTCTTCTAATTCTACCAAAGTAAAAGATATAAAAATTGAATGAAAATCTAATGTATGAGATTGTTGTGTAATAAAACTGTAGTTGACACATAATAAAGTCAGAGGCATTTGTTACTCAGAAAGTTAATAAACCATCCAAATATCTTTGTTGCGACAAACTGCTTAAAAAAAAAAAAAGAAAAATAACCTTCCTTCAAATTCCCACTATGGGTGAATTAGCAGAAAACCATGTGTCTGTGTGTCAGGCATTCATCCAAGAGCAATGCTGTGACGGTTTTTATTTGTTTATGTAATATTGTGTATTATGTGTGCACAAAGTTTTTAAATATTTTATGTTATACTTTATGAAAAATAAAACATAGCTTCTTTACTAAAAAATTAATCCTTCTAAATGGATATTTATAAATCAGCATATCACAGCTTTAAATTTTATCACGTTTTTGTCACTTAATATTTTTTAAGTTTCTGTACTTGCTCCATATCAATAGCAATTCCTAGTTTATATTTGATCCTCTATAAGTAGTTAAATTTTCTACACAAAGGCAAGAGTATATTAAGAAAGTGTTGTTAGGGAATGTGAGAAAGTGTAGGAAGATAATGTGAAATGGTGATGAGAAGGATGTGGAGAGGTATAAAAGGGCATGACTTAGTTCAGGAAGACTCTAAGAAAAACTGTAAGAATTATCTACCTATCTTTTCTATACATCTCTCTGAGAATTCCCCTCTCATTTGTATGAGAAATACTCCCCATTCCCATCTCTCCTCGTAACTCCCCATTCTTAGCAAACTAACTCATATGCAGGTCTTACTAAATATTCCTTGCTAAGGTATCCTAGGCTTAAGATAAAATATTTCCCTTGAGTATTTGCCTCACTTAATTAACTTTTATCTGTTAACTCATATATATTGAGCATTTTTTCTTCCAGGCACTTTTAACTATCTTGAAAATAAGTACATTTGTCTAATATTACAACTAAAGTGTAAACAAGGATCTGAGGGAAAATGAGGTAAAGCCTAATTCCCTAGGTGAGTCAAGAATGCAATTGTGGAGGAAATAAAATTTAAGCTTATTTTTCTGTGACCAGTAAGGGTCTCCTGAGCCCAGGAAAGCCATTAAGACCTAAATCATTCTAAAATTTGCTTAATGTATGCACAATACAGGAAGTTGAGAATAGAGCCATTTTGAATGTAACAGAAAGTAGATGAGGACACAGGAGGAGTTTTATCACCCTCTCAAATGATAGCACAGATTTGGCCTTATACTCTGCTTACTTGAAAGCTACCTTTTTCTTAAGATATTTTAGGACATATCTTCAGGAAGCCTGCATAACAGAGTACACAGTTATCTGGCTCTGATTCTTACCCTCAGATAACTTTATGGCACAAAGTCAACTGGAACAAGAGAAAAACGCCAATTTATATGGGTGTGTTAAACCATGAGGAGATATAATATGGCTATTTGAGTTGACAAAAAAGCATCAGATAAGCTTTAAGAAAAGTTTAAAAATAAGTAAGTGTGAGGAAATTCAGTTCAGAAAAATATAACCTAAATTATTTTATCTATGCTGTCATTTAAGGCCTAAGAACAGGACTTAGGTCATTGTTGACAGTGAATTACCCTGGAAAATAATGAAATTAAAAAACAACCAGCCAGGCTCGGTGGCTCAGCCTGTAATCCCGTGAGTGGATTGCCTGAGACCACAGGTTCGAGACCCACCTGGGCAGTGAGACCTCATCTCTACAATAAATCAAAAAATTAGCTGGGTGTGGTAGTGTGCACCCGTAGTCCCAGCTACTTGGAAGGCTGAGGCAGAAGGCTCACCGGAGCCCAGCAGGTTGAGGCTGTGGTGGCCGGGAGCAGCTACTGTACTCCAGTCTGGGTGACAGAGTGAGATTCCAACTCAAAAACAAACAAACAAACAAAAAAAACAACTTACTCTGGTACAATTCAGTGGACTTCAGTTGTACCTAAGCCACACCATATTTGGTAACAGCTGCTGGAAAACTAAAAACAGAAAGAAAAAGACTGAAAGAAAAGCTTATAAAAGAATTTGGGAGGTTCCAGTAAGAAGGCAACAGCATAGGTGGATTTGTGAGAGTCTCCGAACGTGAGTTCCCCAAAAGACTCTTGCTTTTCTTCTCCCACTCCCCTGCCCACCACCAGCCGCACTGGTCCGAGGCCCGAGGACCTTCAGTCCCATGCAGTGCCAGATATTGTGGCACCCGGCTGCTGCTGCTGCACTATATGTGACTCCTGCCCGCATGGGAGTTCCAGGTCTTGGCTCCCTCCTTGGCTACATTGTCTCACCCAGCACCCAGCACCAAGCTGCCAGTCATGCAGGGAGGCTCTAGGAGCCTGCCCCTCAGAGACACCGGTCCCATTTCTGACTGAAGTACCCTGTGAGGGACTCAGTGTCAAAGACCCTGTAGGGACTGAGACCCTTTGGAGCTTTAGAGCTCTGGAGCTCTGGGCCCACCCTGGCTGAGGCACTCAGTGTGCGATCCCATGCTTGTGTAAGGGAACAGGATATCTTAAGGAGGTGCTGATCGGAGGCTCTCCACTCCAAAGGAGGGAACTCCCGACCCCCTCCTCCACTCCAGCCTGCTGGTGGCACCCTGGAACCAGTGCCCAGCTGTGCAGCTGATTCCTGGTGCCTCCTACTCCAGCACAGTTCATCACAGTGGATAACATAGGGACCCAGACGAGTGGAGAGAAAAGATCCATGAAAGTGAAGCTGCCACCTTGGCCATAATCCAGGCAGGGATTTGCATTGCCCCGCCCACCTATCTGCAGCTTCTACTTCGGTTCCTAAGGTAACATCGCTAAAGAGGAGACAAAGCCCCTCCCCTGCTGAATCAGACAAAGGCAAGTCACAGACCTCAAAGGAAGCAGGCTAAAAAAAAAAACCCAAGCTGCCAGTAAATCTAGCTGCCAGCAAGGCAAACAAAGGGGAGGGGCTGGAGATCAGAGCTGAAGAGACTTTAGACACTCAGGAAAGAATCCAGAGCTAGTCTGATCTCTTATTTTGACTTTTGATTTTATCATTTTGACTGTATGTTTTGCTCACTTTTGTTCACTTTCTGATTTACACTATCTGTTTCATGATTTTATTGGTCTGTCTCTGTGTAGCTACCAGTATCCTTTAGGGAATTTTGCTCATGTGTTTTTTTCACTTCTCTCCATCCTTGTGTCTCCTTTTCACCTGTTAGTTGGTATGTATGTCTGTTTTCCCTCTCACTCTCCTCTCTTTCTAACTTCCTATTGACCAACCCTTCCTCCTTTATTTTCCTCTTTTGCACCTCCTTTTGATCCAGGGATCAAACCTACATACCACTGCATGGACAAATTGTAAGGCAGTGGGAAATAGGTTCCAGTGTGCCCATACACCTGTTGGTAGATGCTGGAATCAGCATATAGATTCTGAATCACAGCGTCCTCCTCAGTTAAACCTCAAAACCACAAAAAAGTGAAGCCCGCAGCGCACACTCCAACATCAAAAGTAAACAAAGCCAGAGGACCCTCAAAAGGAAGACCAGGAGATTGCACAAGTGAAACTAAAGCAACCCCACCTTCCCTGAAAAACAGAATTAAAGAAGGGGAGGGAAAGGGGGAGAGACAGAAAAATCCACACAAATGAAGAAAAAGCAAAAGAAGAATATGGGTCTCTCCCAGACCCCTGGGAGGGCAGAAACTGAGAAAACTGACTTCATAATGCAAACAATGAAGAGCCCTCAGAATGACTGGTCCCAAACTACAAACCTAGATATCAAGACAGTAATGGAGAGATTAAAAAGAATTGAGGAAACACAAGAAGAAACTAGGAAGGAGCTGATATCTGAGATAACAGTAATAAAGAATACTGTTAATGAAATAAATAACATACTGATAAACATGGAAAGCAGAATTACCCAGGCAAAAGAAAGAATCTCAGAGCTTGAGGACCAAAATATAGAACTAATCCAAACTCTTAAAAACTTCTGTTTTAAGACAAGGTCAGAAAGACAGAACAAAACCTTCAAGAGAAGAGCAATTACTTTAAGAGACCGAACCTAAGAGTAATTGGACTTCCTGAGGCAGAGAGAGAGACTGAGACCACGCTGGAACAAACTTTCCATGAGATCATTCAAGAAAACTTCCCTTATCTAATCAGTGATGCAAAAATTCAAACACAAGAGATTCAGAGAAACCCTGCAAAGCAACAAATGAGAAGACCAACTCCTAGACACATAATAATCTGCCTAAACAAAGTAGGCACAAATGAAAAAATCCTAAAGGCAGCAAGAGAAAAAGGCCAGATCATCTACCATGGAAGACCAATTAGAATAGCAGCAGATTTATCTATAGAAACCCTGCAGGCTAGGAGAGCTTGGAGCCCTATCTTCAAAGTCCTAAAAGATAAACAATTTCAACCAAGAATAACCTACCCAGCCAAGTTAAGCTTCATCAGCGAGGGAGAATTAAAATCTTTCCCAGTTATTTAATCCCTAAGAATTTACACTGTCACCAAACCACCTATACATGAAACACTTAAGAAAGTACTACACACAGAAGAAAAGGAAAAAAGAAAAACGTTCTTCACAAGAGTACATGAAAAAGAATAAAATACACACAGACCAACCCCAAAACCAAAAGAAAGACAAAAAACCAAGTGGAAGAACAACTATGAGAGCTCTATGATAGGGACGAACTCTCACATTTCAATAATTAGCCTGAATGTGAATGGACTAAAGGCACTACTGAAAAGACATAGAATGGAAAAATGGATAAAATATCACCAGGCAACAATATACTGCCTTCAAGAGACCCATCTCACTAAAAAGGACATGCACAGACTCAAAGTAAGAGGATGGGAAACAAATTTTCAGGCGAATGGAATACAAAGGAGAGGAGGAGTTGCAATCCTAATTTCAGACAAAATACCATTTAAGCTATCAAAAATTAAAAAAGATACAGAGGGCCACTACATAATGATAAAAGGTTCACTCCATCAACAAGAAATATCTATCCAAAACATATATGCACCCAACATAGGTGAGCCAACTTTCATAAAGCAACTTCTAGGAAAACTAAAGAAAGATATTGACTCTAACACCATCATAACTGGGGACTTTAATACTCCACTCACAACCCTAGACAGATCATCAGAATAAAAAATCAGCAATGAGATCCGGAACCTCAATATGACCCTTGACCAAATGAATTTAATTGATACCTACAGAACCCTCCATCCAAAGACCACAGAATACACATTCTACTCATCACCACATGAAATGTATTCTAAGATCAACCACATAATTGGCCATAAATCAAGCATAAGCAAATTTAAAAGGACGGAAGTTCTGCCATGCACCTTCTCAGACCAAAGTGGAATAAAAATAAACATTAACACCAAAAAGATCCCCCCAAAATCTACAAAGACATGGACACTAAACAGCATGATGCTAAGCAACTCCTGGGTCAATGATGAAATCAAAACAGAGATTAAAAGATACCTGGAAACAAATGAAAATGAAGAAACATCTTACCAAAATCTCTGGGATGGCATGAAAGCTGTAGCAAGAGGGGAATTTATATCCCTTCAAACACACATGAAGAAAATGGAAGGATGAAAAATTAACAGCCTAACAAGCCACCTAAGGAAGCTGGAAAAACAAGACCACAAAAGCGCTAATTTCAGCAGATGAATCCAGACCACCAAAATAAAAGCCCAAATCCAGGACATAGAACACAAAAAGATAATACAAAAAAATCAATGAAACAAAAAACTGGTTCTTCAAAAGGATAAACAATATTGATGGTCCCCTAGGTAGACTGACCAAGAAAAAGAGAGAAAAAACCCAAATAAGCATAATAAGAAACACAAAAGATGAAGTCATATCTGACCCTGAAGAAATACAAAAGATCATTAGAGACTACTATGTACACTTGTATGGAAAAAAACTTGAAAACCTCAAGGAAATGGAGGACTTTCTGACATCACACAACCTGCCTAGGTTGATAGAAGAAGAAATTGAGACCCTAAATAGACCAATAACAATCAAGGAAATTGACTATGTAATAAGAACACTACCTACAAAAAAAAGCCCTGGACCAGGTGGCTTTCTAGGAGAATTCTACAAGACATTTAAGGAGGAGCTGATTCCAATCCTACTGAAGGTATTTCAGGTGATTGAGAAAGACAGAACTCTCCCCAAATCATTTTACGAAGCTAACATCACATTGATACCCAAGCCAGGTAAAGACCCAACAAAGAAAGAGCACTACAGGCCAATATCTTTGATGAACATAGATGCTAAAATTCTCAACAAGATCCTAGCAAACTGGATTCAAAAACACATCTCAAATATCATCCATCATGAAGTAGGCTTGATCCTTTGGATGCAAGGCAGGTTCAACATTCATAAAACCATAAATGTAATTAAATACATCAACAGATGTCAAAACAAAAACCACATGATTATATCATTAGATGCAGAAAAACCTTTTGATAAAATCCAGCACCGCTTCTTGATAAAAACTCTCAAAAATCTAGACATACAGGGAACATGCCTCAAAATAGTAAAAGCCATCTACAAGAAACCCACAGCCAGTATATTCCTAAATGGACAAAAATTGGAACCATTTCCCCTGAAAACTGGAATAAGACAAGGAGGCCCACTCTCACCCCTCCTGTTCAATATAGTATTGAAATTCCTGGCTACAGCAATCAGAGAAGAGAAAGAAATCAGGGGTATCCAAATAGGAAAAGAGGAAGTAAAGTTATGTCTCTTTGCAGATGACATGATTGTGTACCTTGAAAAACTCAAGAGAATCTGTCAAAAACCTCCTTACGCTGATAAAGGACTTTGGCAAAGTCTCAGGGTATACAATAAATGTGCAAAAGACAATCACATTTCTTTACACCAATAATAAACAAACAGAAACCCACATAAAAACCACAATTCCATTCACAATAGCCACAAAAAAATGAAATACCTTGGCATCTTCCTAACCAGAGACGGAAGAATCAACATTGTGAAGATGACCATCTTACCTAAGGCAATCTACAGATTCAATGCAATACCCATCAAATTACCAGCAACATTCTTCTCAGACCTAGAAAAAACAATACAGGAATTCATATGGAAACACAAACGACCAAGAATAGTCAGAACAATCCTCAGCAAAAAAAAAAAAAACCAAAAAAAACAAAGCAGGCAGTATCACATTACCAGACTTCAAACTTTACTATAAAGCTACACTCATCAAAACCACACTGAGATACCAGCTAACTCCAGTCAGAATGGCAATTATCAATAACTCAAAACATAACAGTTGCTGGAGAGGGTGTGGTAAAAAGGGAACACTTCTACACTGTTGGTAGGAGTGCAAACTACTGCAATCTCTGTGGAAAGCAGTGTGGTGATTCCTAAAAACTCTAAATATCAACCTCCCATATGACCCTGCAATCCCCCTACTGGAAATATACCCTGAAGAACCCAAATCACTCTATCAAAAAGATACCTCCACACGAACGTTTACCGCAGCATTGTTCACAATAGCAAGAACCTGGAAGCAACCATGCTGTCAATCAAAATAGGACTGGATTTAAAAAAATGTGGTACATATACATGATGGAGTACTATGCAGCCATAAAAAAGAACAAAATCATGAATTTCTCAGCAACCTGGTTGGAACAAGAGTCTACAATACTGAGTGATCTCTCACAAAAACAAAGATCTTAGTATCACATGTCCTCACTCATATAGTGGACCTTTCTCATCCAACATATTACCATAAGAAAATGACTGACAGCTGTGGAAACCATGGGGTGGAGGGGAAGGGAGATGTGTCTAATGGTAGTAAACATCTGTTTGGGGACAGGGAGACACCTCTTATCAACAAGGGTGCCTGAACGAGGCATGTTTGTATACCTAACCCTTAACTGTACCCCACAATATCATAATAAAAAATATTGATTATAAAAAAAAGAAATCAAAAGACTAGATAATTTTTTTGTGTAAAGACAAACTTAAGAAAATACTAAAAACAAAATGAGATTAAAGTATACTCTTTGACCTTTTGAAAGAGGTGATGATGAAGAAGAGGATGAAAATGAAGATGACAGCTATTTGGTTTTTCACCTTACATATATTTCCTTACTTCAACCTTACCACATAAAGCAAGTATTTTAAAATCTAGTTTATAGACGAGAAAAATAGAATTACAATGTATAGTCAGTGGCAGCTACATAAATATAAATTTCCTCTGTTGTTATAACCAATATAAGATATAATGAAAAGCTGGGCTCAGTGGCTCAGCCTGTAATCCCGCGCCTTTGGGAGGCTGAAGTGAGTGGATTGCCTGAGCCTGCAGGTTCGAGACCCACCTGGGCAGCGAGACCTCATCTCTACAATAAATCAAAAAATCAACCGGGCGTGGTAGCGCACGCCTGTAATTCTGGCTACTCGGAAGGCTGAGACAGAAGGATCGCCGGAGCCCAGCAGGTCGAGGCTGCGGTGGCCGGGAGTGGCCACTGCACTCCAGTCTGGGTGACAGAGTGAGACTCCAACTCAAAAAAAAAAAAAAGATATAATGAAAGCTACTGTTTCTAACTAAATAATATATTTTTACAAGCCTTTATAAGATCTGATTTCAGTAACTGCATATAAACTTATTATTAATAGTGATCAAAATCAAAAATAGACTCTCCATAATAACGGTAATGAAATAAAATGGTTTTAAATGTCTTAGATGAAATATTTCTTTAATTTTTACTTCGATGTGACTAATAAATAAATCCTGAGATTGCACTTGTCATTTGGCTTTTCTTCTATTTCATTTTATTTTCCTGCTTTTACTAATATATGTTATGACACATTCACATGGCTCCTGTGGTCATTCTTTTTTACACTGATTTGAAGTGTTGAAATTACCTCTTATTTTTACAGTATGCAAACATATTCTACTGTACAACATAGTACAACCCCTTAATTCCCTACAAGTTTATGTTCATGATAGTCAATCATGGTTTTGAAGTCTCATAATTTAAGTAAAGATGAAATATTTTGTGTTGATATACATAGATTTGTATATATATCCATTCATGAATGTGTGCTATGATATAGGATATGGAAAATAAGGCATTTATTTGAGAAATTTACAAATATTTTGCATTTTTTTCATCAAACATGTTGAGACTTTAAAGTGTACAAAACAATATGGAAGTTTCTTTTCCTTCCACTTTTCCCGATAAAAATGTTCAACTGTCCCAGGCAGAAAATGAGATTGAAGAGGGTAATGGAAGCAGGCCCTCTGTCCTTATCTCCACAGCACTTATCTATGAAGTTGCTTGTGAGGAATAGTAAGTCAATCTTTATGAAAGTCTGTGGTCACCATTAGACTTTTAACCACGGTCAAAATAAGAAAGAGTATAAAGGATCTGTTCTCTTACCTGAGTATAAGAAAATAATTATCTTCACTGTTTTCTTTTTTAATAAGTTGAAAACATTTTTTTCTGTTTTCACTCTACATATAGGTTTAATTAATAGAGAATTTAATAGAATCATGGGGCTGAATAACACATTTGAGAAGGTTTGAATATTGGTAGAGTAATAATAAGAATTGATTTAGAATAAGAGAGAAAATAGCTGCCACCTCAATCTCACAAATGAAATGAAAATTTTTTTTCTGGAGTTGTGAATGCATAGTTTAAAATTATGTCATGTGTTTTATAATATACGTCTGGATATTTAATTGACTACATGTCAAGAATTGTTACCTGGAAAGATTTCTTTCTATCTATCTGTCTATCTATCTATCTATCTATCTATCTATCTATCTATCTATCATCTATCTAAACTAGCTTATTCTAAACAGTGATTGAATTCAGAATAGTTCAATTCATGACAAAAATATAACGTGAATTGTTAAATTTATAAGATAGTAGTTCTAATATTTAAATATTCTTCACTAAGATAATTCAACAGATAAGATTAAATCATTGTTAAAGACAATATTACTAGTTGTACAGTAGTGCTAGTAGCTTCTTCATTTGGTCCTCGGACCCGGCAGCCGCCACTTATACTGACCTGCTAGAGAACCCTTGTAGGCGAGCTCAAAGGAGCTTGAAACCATCGTCACCTCTCCAACTCATCAGGCAAAAATGGTTGAAGCAGATCGCCCAAGAAAGGGTTTAATATGGAAACGACGGAGAAAGCCCTTGAAGCAGTATTTGGAAAATATGGATGAATAGTGAAATACCCTTAATGAAACACGGTGAATATATTGCTTCATTTTGAAAAAGGCCTAATTTTCAAATGCAAAGGCTAATATCTGCTATGCCAACACTCAAATAATTCAACAGGAAAACGGCCTTCTGAAATATTTTTTCTCAAACTAAAGGACATTGCAATCAATAAGGTTCAATATTTGCTCTCAGCTTCATGCAACAAAAATTTATTAAAGGACTAGTATGTGCCAGGTACTGTGCTAGACCTTACAGATGCAAAGTTAAATAAGACATTGTTTCTGGCTCTTAAGAAGTAGAAAGCCTAATTGTTTTTTTTTTTTTTCACTTCCCTACCTCCATTTCCCATCAAAATAATCCTTTCAATTTCTGTCTTACCTGAATTTTCTCTCCTCCTCTTCTATCAGTGTATGGTTTTTATATTGAGGATAAATCTTTCATAGTCATCAGGAGCCTACAACTGACATATCCAAGATTGGAAGTCACCTCCATTTTGTTCACTGCAGATTTGATGACTTGGAGCCTTTTATTCCCTCTGGGAAGATTCAGTGAGTGTTAAGAGAAGAAAGTTTTCTGTGCTTTTGAATCAAATCCTTCTGAGAAATATTAGGCTTATAAAAAGACTGTCCCTATAAAAAGAAGTGAGGACATGTGTGGCCATGATCACAAAGGAAGCCAGTGGCAGAGATCAGGATTAATCTCCATCATCGCTGTTCTCTAATTAACCAGGATCAAAAAATTCTTATTAATCTGCCATATGCACGTACAATTGTGATTTTTTAAAATTAAAACAGCAATACATTAATTTTTTCTTAATGCTGAAAGTTTGCACTTAAAAATCTTCTATTCCTATAATATTTGACCCATCAAATGATTATCTGTTAAGATATTATACAAACACTTTATAAGTGATTTAAGAATTATGAACTACTGTCTAAGAATGGGGGGAAATGAATAATTTACAAATGTATGCATTTTAAGATAAGTGAACGGCATGAAGAAATGTTAATGCTTTACTCTGAATTGTGTATATTTAGAAAAAAATAAGTATTTGCATGTCAGAATTGGTGCAGCAACATCTATTTCAGAATCATTCTCTTTTTTCCTCCTACCAGATGGATCCCACTGTTGATATTTGAATCTGGGACAGTCTTAAAGCCTATCTCCTCTTTCCATCTGACTGAGATCTTTCCAGGAGGGAAGACAAATCTATATCAAGAACTGTAAGGAATCCTACTTTCTATCTTTCGAAACACTCTGGGGTGGGTGAACAAAGGAGCAGTTAGGTAGAAACAAATTAGTTCACAAGACTCAATATTTTTACTATGAATTCTTAAATACAAGAAGGAGAGTTTGCTCTTCAGTTTATAATATGTGGAAGTTTATTTCCTGTACCTTTTGACATACCTTGTACATGTAGCAACACTAGTAGCTGAATATTTGCAAGTAGGGCATTTTACTATAAATATTTCTGCCCTCCTAAAGATAAAAATACCAAATGCAGATACCAATGGGAACAAAATAGAGTATATTTCAAAAACAGGTGTTTAAAACATAAGGTTAAGCCGGGCTCGGTGGCTCAGCCTGTAATCCCGCGCCTTTGGGAGGCTGAGGTGAGTGGATTGCCTGAGCCCGTGGGTTCGAGACCCGCCTGGACAGCAAGACCTCATCTCTATAATAAATCAAAAAATTAGCTGGGCGTGGTAGCACGCGCCTGTAATTCCGGCTACTCGGAAGACTGAGGCGGAAGGATCGCCGGAGCCCAGCAGGTCGAGGCCGCAGTGGGCGGTAGCGGCCACTGCACTCCAGTCTGGGCGACAGAGTGAGACTCCAACTCAAAAAAATAAATAAAATAAGGTTAAATATATGATGTATTTATCAATACTCAAGAAACATTTAAGATGACTGGAGTTTTATAACTGTAGTTTCTCCTACTGACAGTGAGTTGAAGACAAAAATACCCTTGTACAAAGAATCAAGGGCATAACCCTTCATTATGGCTGAGTGACATTCTAGTCATCTAGGTTTTGAAGAAACATCTTTTTCTAAGCGTAAAAAACGATGTTCACCATTTCTCAAGTAAATGTATTACTGTTGTTTGGAAGTATTTGCCTTCTTCCTGCAGGCTAATGTAAGGCCTTACTGAAGTTTAACTTTCATGACGCTTTCCAATTATATCTTAAATAACTGAAATTACAAAAGAGAACTAAGAAAGTATCGTATACTTTTTTTTCCCTTGATTTAGCTAGCATTTCAGTCTTGGTGAGAGGCAAAACTGATTCATTGGTTTGGTGTAATTTACTACTATGATCTTGGAGAGACAGAGAGGGAGAGAGAAGAGAGACTAAAGACAAAATGAATGCATAATAGACTGCAGAATAACAAGAACACAATTGTCCCTGTGGGTCTTCTGTCCTTAAACTATTTGACAATCTGCTTCATTTTAAATTCTAATTATATGAATGATATGTATTCTAAATTGTATGCATCTGTTGCCAAATGACTGGAAGCTTGCTCGTTAAGTATCAGGTAGGAGAAAACACTTTCTTAGGTGCAGGAAGAAACAATGCTGGGCAGTCAGTGGAAAGAAACATTCAAACAATTATACACCCTGATGCTTCAAGTCATATTAAAATAATATGTAAACTAATACAATACTAACACATTGCCTCATAAATGGTAAATGACCTCAATGAACAGCTAACCAAGTTAAAAAAAAAAATACTGCATCATTGATTTGATCTGTGAGAGTTTAAATGCCACACGTTTTTAGTGATAGTATGTATAATCAGAGTTTTGTATATGAATGACATGCTCTATATAAACAAATACATGGCAAATGTCTAATTTCTATGGGGCATCTTTCATAGACATCTGAAAAAATTACAATGGGAAAGTTTGGAGGACTTATAAAAATATTTATTCTTGAATTTTAGGCACCCAGATATTTATAATTTTCTTTTGTTTATAAACATGGCCACAAGCCAGACATACAAAATTTAAAGCTGTAATTATTTCAAACATTTTATACTGGATTTCTAATTTTCTATAAATCTATCACTTAAAGTTTCCTTGCTACCAAACTGTGCCTTGCAGACCAGCAGCATCAAAATGCCTGGAAATGTCACAGAAATGCAGAATCTCACATCCTATTCCAGATTAACAGAATCACATTATTAACAAGTTCTCATATGATTTGTGTTCTCATGGAAGCATGACATAAGAGAAGGAAAATGAACCAGGTTTGATTCCTTAGGTTTACTCATTTGGTTTTTCTATGTCTCAGTTTCCTCATCTACAAATAGCAACGATAATTCTGACATTATTACCTCAGAACTAATATATGGATCAAATTAGCATTTATGTGAAAATATTATGAGATGAAAGACATTAAGATACTTTAAAGCAATATGATGGTTGATCTTCTTCAGAAAATATTCAACAGTTGAAGAGTGAAGCAGAGATAAAACAGAAAGAAAGTTAAGTACTGCTATCAATGCCTACCAAAAAACTATGGAGTAAGTGAGGAAAAAAGTAATTGTCAATGAAGAAAGTGTGAACTCACATAATGTGTACTTTCCAAACAAACAGTAGCTCTTTGTCCAATAAAAATCATAATGCTGAATGTTATAATGGTGACAACAACAATAATGAGTTTAAAATACTTTTTTAACTTTTAAGAGGTTTTAACAACGCAGGATTTATAGTATCTTTTTCTTTGTGTGTGCCAATAAATTGACACCGAAGCTGGTTCCTTTTAGCCAATCCAGAAACTCTACAGACGGTCACTTGAGAGAGGAAACAAGACAAACAATGATAAATGACATGTTAAAAAAGAAAAGGCTAGCCAAACAAATACAAGTACACTAAGCAACATGTCTCAGAATGTTAGTTTCCTGGGGCTGCCATTGCAAATTACCACAAACATGGTGGCTGAAAACAAAGAATATTTATTCTCTTCCCAGTTTTGAAATTAGAAGTCCAAAATCAAGGCATCATCAGGCCTATGCTTCCTCAGAAGGCTCTCAAGGAGAATCCATTCTTGGCTTCTTCCAGCTTCTGGGGACTTCAGGCTTTTCTTTACTTGTAGCTGCATCACTCTTATCATAGCCCCCATAGTTACACTGACTTTTCTTCTTAAGCCTAATGTTAATCTGCCTCACTCTTATGACAACTCTTATCATTGGATTTAGGGCCCACTGGGATAATCCAGGATAATCTCTTTCTTTAAAAATCCTTGACTTGAATCTTTTGCCATACAATGTAATATTCATATTTTTATCAAATAAGATGTAAGGTGGACATATCTTTTGGGGAGCCACCATTTAGCCCATAACACCCAGTTAGCACAGTGGTTTACATCCAGCAGATTAATATTTAATAAAACAATGAAGTATTTTTTGTCTATTGTAATAACAAATGTTTACTAAGCACTTGCTATGTACCAGGCACTGTTTTAAACTTACATCTGTATTGTGGAATCAACTTAAATGCCCATGAACTTGTTAGTGGATAATGAAAATGTGACACACACACGCACACACACATACACACACACACCATGAAATACTATTCAGTCATAAAAAGGAGTGAAATAAATGTCTTTTGTCGTAACATGGATGGAATTTGAGACCATTATCCTGAGTGAAGTAATACAGGAATGGAAAACCAAATGCCACATGTTCTCATTTATAAGTGTGAGCTAAACTAAGGATCTACAAAGGCATATAGAATGGTATAATAGACATAGGAGACTCAGAAGTGGAAGGGTAGGAAGGGGTAAGGAATGAAAAATTACCTTTTAGGTATAATGTGCACAGATAGAGATGGGGAGTACACTTTAATCCCACACTTCTTCACCACTAGACAAAGTAACCAAATTCATTTGTACCCCCTAAAGCTAATGAAATAAAAATATTTTAAAAATTACATCTATTGATTCATTTTACCTTCATAATTTTATGAAATAGTTATCATTATTTTCCCCATTTACAGATGTGGAAAGTGAGTCACAATGCAGTTAAGTAACTTGCCCAGAGTCTCACAACTAGTCAATAATGCAGACAGGATTCAAATGTAGACAAACTGCCTCCAAAGTCTACATTTTTAATCCGGAAGAATGTGGCCTATATCCACATAACTTAGATTTGCATTCATTGTAATTATATGAGCTCATAATTGTTTTGCTAAATGTATATGTTAAGGACAAAAATATAGATAATTTATAATGAAGAGGCAAAAGGTGCAATATCTATAGACAGTACTTCAAAGTGTTTCTAACACTTTAATGTACTTCATAGATTTCATGTGTTAGACTATTTTAGACTGTATGTAAAAATGTAAGATTTATCTAGACATGTTTAAATACCAATATATTCAAAATTATATTTATTGATGCTTGCAGAACAATTAAGAAATTAAGGAAATGAGGTTCTATATACTTCATGAATCGTTTTTACCTGGACTTTCATCTAACACAGAAAAAACTTTAACACTATTGAGAAAAATATATTATAAGTTGAAGAAAACTGCTGATAAGTAGGTTAGAAAAAGATGAATTCCAGGGTAAGGCATTGCATTTTCAGATTGTGGTTCTATAATCAAAGACCAAAACTTACAGAGGTCATGCCGAAATATACAAGAAAAAAAATATTCTTGGAGGTTTAAGTTCACTCTCAAGGAATGTATCTTAAGCAAGGCAGAATAAGGCAGAGAAGAGGGTAGAGTTGATAAGCACAGGAAAAGGGCTAGACAAGGCATACTACTGACCTAGCAAGGGTTGTAGTATAACAGACTTCTCAATCTTTAAATAGTTATCATCATTCCTTGCTCTGGATAGCATTTTACTTTGGAAAAGTTGAAAGCATTTTAAAATTAATTTAGTCTATCTCCTTCCCTGTCCTTTCTCAAAGACACCACTCAATGGTGTTAATACTCCTTTTAACACTACAGACACTTTCCTATAAGCATTTATGTATGATCAACTCTCACCTATCTTAGCAGTCAAAATTTTGATTCCCTGGTTCCACTAAGTATTGTCCTTTATACCATCACCTTTTTAGAAAAAAAATATTTAAGAGACAGGATCTCACTTTGTCATTCAGGCTGGAGTGTAGTGGCATGACCATAACTCACTGCAGCTTCGCATTCTTGGGCTCAAGTGATTCTTTCACCTCAGCCTCCTAAATATCTAGGACTATAGGTGAGTGCCACCCTGCCCAGCTAATTATTTTTATTATTATAGAGAAAGGGTCTCACTAAGTTGCCCAGACTGTTCTTGAACTTCTGGGCTCAAGCGATTCTCCCACCTTGGCCTCCCAAAGCTCTGGAATTACAAGCATGAGCTACTGAACCTGACCTCAGAAAAGCATTTTATTTTTCCATCTACCTTTTATTATCTATCAATCTTTCTTTAAGCTACTGGAATTTAGCTCAACACCATCACTACCACCTACTATCAGCGCACCTACTATCATCACTGAAACTGTTCTTGTCAAGTTTAACACGGACCTCTTTCTTGCTAAACCTGAACGTCACATCTAAGTCCTTACCTCACTTGATCCCACTATGGCATTTAACACTGGTAATCCACTACCTTGACTTGAATCACTTTTTTCTTGCTTTTCATTACACGACTAGATTCTCCTTCTCTTTTTTTTTTTTCTCCTACTTCTCTCACAACTCATGTTTGGACCTTTTGAGCTCCTCTTACTCTTTACATTCCTTAATTGTCACCATTTTTCTTGACTGTAACTCACTGTAAATGTGGAGTCCACAGACTACTAAGAGCTCATGGATAGTGTTCAGGAAATAGTAATCTGCATAAGAAAAAAAAATCACATCTCAAATTTTCACTAACCTCTTAAAGTCTATGTGCAAGTGAGCATTACCTTCACAAAATCAAAATAGTAAGAAAAATACCTATAATTTTATCACCAATAGAAATCAGATAACTTCATATAATAATTATTAAAGCGATCTCAAAATGTTATTAGTATCCTCTTTAAATTAAGATGATTATTTAACCCACTAAGTCTTGTTATTTAATGTGATAATCAAAAGCAAATATATTTGTTTACACCAAATTTGCTTTCAAATATATTGATAACTTGGTATCAAGATAGTTGTTTTTCTATAATTGTGTTATTATATTACATATTGTAAATATATATGACTATGTATTATTATATGTGCGTGTATGTATATTATATGCATTAACATATACACAACTATATAATTGGAAAAGATAATTCTGAAAAGGGGCCCATAGGCTTTACAAGACTGACAAATAGGTTCATGGGGAAAAAAGTTAAGAACCCTTTCTCTATCCTAAGCTATTTTTCGCCTTTAGATTTACACATTCTCGCTTGTGTCACTTTTTCTCATAGCTTCATTTGCCATCGCTACACAGATGACTTCTAAATCTCCCACTTTAATCATTCCTCTAAACTCCAGACTCTCATATTCAACTACTTATCTCACATTTCCACCTAGACATCTCAAAGCAGGCATAAATGTAAAATTATTATCTCCATCCTTCCCAAAACTTGTTTTTTTGTGCATTCCTTATGTCAGTGGGTGGTACCACCCACCGTCTAGTTTTCCAAGCCAATAACTTGGGAGTCATATTCAATTATTCCCATCCCTACATTTAATCCATTGTCTAATTCCTTGAGTGTGAGATCCTAAATATCTTTGGAATGTACTTCTGTGCAATTTTATTTAGTCTTCCTTAGTACAGGATATCATCATTTCTTACTTTAACTATAACAACTGTGTTCTGAATGGTCTCTCCACCTCCAATCATACCCAACTTAATTCTGTTGTACATGTTACAGCCAATGCAATATTTTCAAAACACAAATCGCACCATTTAACTTGCTTTCTTTAAACCATTAACTGACACTTCAGTCTCTCCCCCCAATACATTATTATTGCTTATAGGGCCTTCCTATGATCTGATTCTATTCCTGTCTAGCTTTCAACTTAATTCTTCTTCACTTCCCACCTTCTACTTTATGTTCAACCACTCTAAAATTATTTCCTTACCTTGCATTTCACTGCACTTTCTCTAGATTTTCTTTGTTCATAAATTCTCTCTTCCTTCTATTTCTCTTGCCCCCCCCAATTCCTATCCATGCTTTTTCATTCAGTCTAAATAAAATCTCTTCCAGAAGGCCTTATTTGAGTCTTTGATCTCTCATTCACCAGCCTGACCAATCCCACTTCCCAGTCGCCCTCCCACCAAAGGCACAAACACACAGCATAGGTGGCTTTTATATGTTCTGCCTACTTCATTCCCCACAGTATATTACTAATTAACTGGAGAGTTCTTGTTTTCTTGCCAACTTCTCCCAATGTACTGTATCTCCATCATGTGCAGAACATAGCAGAGGTGCAAATGGTATTTTAGAGGTACAAATGAATACACGAATAACCTTGATAAATGATAAACACAAAATAATAACAATTAACACGTATGAAGTGTTTTCTGTCTGTCAACCACTGTTCTAAGTGCTTAACTCATACTTACAAATAACCTATCATACAAACTATCAATCTTCCCATTGTATTGGTTAAAAAAACTGAGGCATAAAAGTAAACTTGAGGGCAAAGTAACACCAGAAGTAAAAGATGGAAGCAGAATTTACATCCATGAAATCTCACTCAAGAGTTTAGGTTCTTAACAATTATATTTAAAACATAATCACTAACACTGACATAGAATTTATCACACATCAGACATTCTTCTAACTCATGTGCATATATTGACACAATTAATTTTAAAGCAATCATTTAACAAGTGAATTATACAGGCATAACTAGCTCTAATAGTACCTGCATTGCTAAAATTTGGGGGCATGAAAGGAGAAGACATCTTTTCCCCAGGGAACTATTTATTGTTTAACTAATAAAAGATAAAACTATCAATTCACATTTGTGAATCAATTGTATGCAAAAGGTGACTACCATTTGCTCCAGGGCCCAATAATTTAAGATAATAACATTAGCAATATTACTTTCTAGTTTTATTTTACATTGTAAATCTGTTGATGTATGAAATTGTGCCCAATTTGATCCCACCACAGGATACCAAGGTAACAATTTTCAAAGCAGCCCTTTATTCACTAGAATGAGTGTTTCCGTGGGTTTTTATATTGCAACTATATCATGCTTGAGGACTCAGTTTACCTCTATGATGATGAAAATTTAAGAGTCTCATGTTGAAAGAGTCCTGATTCAAAGTCAAAAAAGTTGGCTGTCACTCTGACACTAACAAGAAGACATTTTTCCTGGACCTCAGTTTTTGCATATGTGAAACTGCATGGTGGACAAAGATACATGTGATCTCTTCATAGTTCTAAATGCCTGAACCTGTAAAGCTGACAATCACACAAAATATAGACTAATTATTTTATAATATCTCTTCCAGACAGCTTGGCAAAACTAAAAAATGGTAGTTCTCTTCTCCTGGTTGGAAAGACATATAAGATAAAAGTATGAGTATTATTTACCCTGAATCCTAGATTTGACTAGTAAGGAAGAACCTGTCTCTGAAAATCATAGCATTGCATATAATCTTCTTTAAGTATATGTATATTATGCCAAGTGTGAGCAAGAAATTACCATGATGATACCAATAGATAGCATGTTCACAGAGTAGTAATTATGAAGCAGTGCTAATTGAATGATACATGGCATTTATTAAGAGATTTTCAAGAGCTGATATACTATGACTTAACTGCCTGTCAGTAATGAGATACTGTACTACAGAGCCCAGGTACAGGTGCAATCACTGGTACCAAAAACCATGGTCTATATAGGGTGTGAGCTAAGATTCATAAAACATCTGCTGGCAGAAAGGACTCTCTGAGCAGTTGTAAACCACACATCTGGTAAGCTGTTTTCATGGATCTTGGATGCAGAACTAATGAGATTAAGACAAAACCCTTCTAGAAGGTCATCCTATAAAGAGTTGTTATTTCCTCTTCAAGTATTGTATAAAATAATAATAAATATCAAATTTTAACAGAATTAATAAACAAGTAAAGAGCAGCTTACCTATCCCCTAAGTGAAGGAGACAATACTTAAAAAATAAAGGAACAAAAGAATCTGTTTTTAGAGCTTCTTTTTTTTTTTTTTTGAGTTGGAGTCTCACTCTGTCGCCCAGACTGGAGTGCAGTGGCCACTCCCGGCCACCGCAGCCTCGACCTGCTGGGCTCTGGCGATCCTTCCGCCTCAGCCTTCCGGGTAGCCGGAATTATAGGCATGCGCTACCACGCCCGGCTAATTTTTTGATTTATTGTAGAGATGAGGTCTCGCTGCCCATGCGGGTCTCGAACCCGCGGGCTCAGGCAATCCACTCACCTCAGCCTCCCAAAGGCGCGGGATTGCAGGCTGAGCCACCGAGCCCGGCTTTTAGAGCTTCTTATAGAGAAATACGGTTTCAATGAATGTTAGTAAGTACAAAGAAGGCAGTCATGCCATAAACTCAGGATGCATCAAATTTACTAAGCATTTATTTTTAGCCCTAGCAAGACTGAAGTGAATGTACTAGAATATTACAATGGCAAAATATGAAACTAAAAAAGATTTCACAGTTACATGCTTTATTTTTAACAGGAAAAAAATTCCATTAACATTGACTTATAGTATTTCCTTGAAATATAAAACATCTCTCTCTTCTCAGTTAAAGGTATTTTAACCAGCAAGGCCATGGCCTTATAAAAATTTTTTCTAATAATGTTATTATGAAATTTACCTTCTAGTATGGGTCAGGGGAGGAAAATACCAATCAGCGTTCCAGGTTAAGAGACCTAAGTAGTTCCTAAAATATACAGGATTCTGAAATATCTTTCAGTTAACATAATTTCTTTATGAGACTATTTTTATTTTTAATTGTCTCACTAGTCACCAAAGGCATTCACAGAAAAAATAATCAATTTATTAAGTTGTTTTCAGAGCACTCTCTTGATAAAGGAAAATACTCTTTTTTTTTAAAAAAAAAAAAAAGGACAGACTATACTAGATGTACAATCCAAGTCTCTTTGAAATGAAAGAGCCTTAGAGATCTTTCAGTAATTTCTAAAAACTTTACAAAAGGAACTTTTTTTTTAATCAAAGTAGTCTGCTCTCTAACACATTCCAGCTATCTAGTTAGGTAAGCCAGTGCAATCAGGGAGAACACAGAGGAACAAGCTCAACAATAACAACAACAACAAAAATACCCCAATAAATGGCCTCCTGTCAGCTAATTCAGACTTTGAAATATGAAAATGTTAATGTAATAAGACTGCTGATGAAATACTCTGCAGCCATTTGTCCAAAGCAGGAAGATGGCACTGATGTTTTTACATAAGCAGACCAACCATGCTTGTTACAACAGGATTTCTATATCTATTATTTAGAAGGACAGGGGAACAGTAGTTCTGTACTACTGAATAATACAATGCACACATTGTACAATGGATAAATCAGCTAACAAAAAGGAGATTTATTTCATGAACTCTCTCGTCAATGTATAACATCCACAAGGAGAAAGATTGAACAAGGAATCCTACAAACTTGACACGACTGACAGCATACTGTTGCCCCTTGGGACAAACCTTTAATTCCTGTCCTTGCCCTTCACCCTTCTCTGTGATGCTATCTTCTCTGTCCTATTTCCTTGTCCTTTCTTTTAGCATTCTTTCTTGCCCCAAGCTTCAGGAGGGGAAGAAATGATTACAAGGAAAAAAAAAACTATACAAAATTTAAAATTTCTCTAATTTTTTACAGTCAAAATGTACTCAAGTGTTCATAATTATCTCTTCTTCCCCCTCTTCACACAGAGAGACAGAGAATGGGAGAGAGAGAAAGAGAGAGAGGCCTAACAAGAATTATTTCTAGGACTGAATATCCTAGAAGGCAGATATAGCTCTATGGTTTGTTTGTTTTTGTAACTGTATGTGATCCTTACTCCAGAGTTATGACTGACATATATATTTTAAAAACAATTGATTAATTAATAAACAATTTTCTAAAACAAATTGAAACTTAGCCCTTTTGGGGAGGCAATAAAGAGGATTGTGGATAATAAGAATTATAAAGACATTCTGGAAATTTTACATAGAGAGTATACGTATTGTGATCCAGAGTCACCCAGGACAGTTCAGACATAAAGAATAGAAAGAACATTTAGCCAGAACGTTCCTTTAACAGCATACATGTGACATCCACTAATGTTGACAGGAGCTGTGAATACACATCTAAAGAAAGATTTGGCTTACAATAACTAAAGCTACAATGAATGAATATAATATTTTTGTAGAATTACTAAATTACATAGATGACAACTGTTACATGAGGTGCCTGCTTCCCAAGTAAAACTCATAATGAATAGCAAAGTGCATTTGGGTGTGTCTGGCATGTTAACCAAGTAAAGGCAAAAACTGCAACTCTACACAAGGATACTGTATTCTAAATAATCAAAACAAAGACTCTTCTTTAGAACCTGGGGAAAAAGCTGCAATTGAAGGGATTACAGCATACTCCAAAATGGCAAGTGAGAAATAACAGGAAAAAAATTTTGCATTAAAAAATCAAGTGTACAGTGAGTGTACACAATTTCCTGCTATTCATATCAGTGAATAGGGTGATCACATAGAAAATTTACAATGGTGAATACTGAAAAACACACCAATATTTGGTTTTATGTGTCTGGAACTACATTTGAATAGGAGTAAAATCTCACACAAGTTTGTGAATCCACTCTGAAGAGTCTGACTTATTTTTTCTTCTAGTAATCAAGTTTGGAAAGTCACCCAGCTTCCAAATTTTGCTTTTGCTTTTTCCAAACCATTTGGAAAGTTATTACTCAGATTGATACAAAGTAGTCTTTGAAAGCCAACTATCCAAACTTGCTTCTTTGCCAATTTCCTCAGAGCAAAAGACTAAATGCTTTATCCAAAAGGCACTTCCTTCCAGGTTTCTCTCTGTCTGGCTAGAATTGGGGAAAAAAATTATTTATTTAAGTTATCATAGTACTTAATTATACAGAGAGAAAAAAATAAATAAGGTTTTGAAAAAGATACTTTCTTGTCCTCAAATCAAATGAAAAATAAAAAACAGCATAAAATCAAAATCAGGCAGACTGATACAAAGTTACAGTTCAAAAAATGATAGATTTATATAACCTATACACTTCATTTTATGGGTGAAGAAATTAAAGACCAGTGGGTTGAAGTATAAACTTCAATTGTGGTCCATGGACTAGTAGCGTAAGCATCTCCTGGCAGGTAGTTAGAAATGCAGAATTTCAGTCCTCATCCCAAACCCACAAAATCATAATCTGCATTTTAACAAAACTTCCATCCCAGATCATATGCATGCACGTTGAAGCTTGGGAAGTACTGATTAAAAATACTTCTCTAAGATATAATTAATCACTTGCCATGTACATGTTACCCAATGATAGTAGTCTTAAACATGCCAGGAGACCCTTTTTTGAAGAAGAAAAAGAAGAATGTAATTCAAGCATATTCCTCTCTTTCACAGTGAATAAACTATTCCCACAAACTAAATTAATTATTTTTAAATTCTTCATTACTCCTTCAGGACTTTTTTAGTCCAATTAGTAAATTACTGTTTTACTACAAACAGACACTGCCAGGAAATAATTTTGGCATTGAAACAATCTAGTTTATTTCATGATAAGTTCTAGAAGTTCTTATTTTCATTCATACCCAGAAGCCACTTCCAGTTTCCTAGCCTCTTCTATTTATTTGTCTACTCTAAAACCAGGGATAAATAAGTACAGTATATAATTGTTTGATCAATTATTAGAAGACAAGCAATCCATTTCTTCTAAATGTAAATAATGCCTTCAGTTTGTAATGTACGTATTTTACTATAAAGGAAACATCTTGAGATCAGATTTTGGCTCTTGTTTATTTTGGATAACCGATGTGAAAGGACTCTGAAGGATAAAAATTACTAAGCAAATAAATGTAATGATAATTACTGGTCACTTGAAAATACGTCATATTTGGAATCTTAAAATACTATACTATTTTAGCATTTAAAAATATCCTAGCTGCCCCAGTCTCATTCTTTTTTTTTCACTAACTGTGCTGGTCAAAATTATATCAAATTTTCAATATATTGGCTAGGAAATTTATACTTTAATTTATATCTCTGTATCTCATTTTTCTACCTCTCTCTGGCTTCTCACTAACCATGATACATAAAGGAATGATTGAGTCAATCATTACTATTGATTTATTAGTATTACTATTGATGCCTTATTAATTCAAACTAAATAGTTGACACATAAAAAAGTGAAAAGTTTAAAATAAAGAAAATTTTAAAAGTTGACTACCTTGTATCATCTAACAGGTTTTTTGCAAACAAACCATTCCTGGTCTTGCTAAGGCATTTCACATGATTTTCCAGCTCTTGATCTTGATAGCCTCTCAGCTTACATGATGCTGCAGTATATTATTATGTCTCTTATCATTTGGACCAGTCTTTCATTCACTGCTCTTCAGTCTCACCTTCTTCCTTCAACTCTCTAAAAGAATATAGATAGATATTCTCCAGTTCTTCTGGTCTTCTATCTTTTTATATTTACCCCTCACAGATCTTATCCTTCTATGTGACCTTGGACAAATGACAACATCTCTGTGCCTCAGCTTCCACATATGCAAAATAGGGACAATAAGTAATACCTTTGCTAGGGCTATTAAATGGTTTTAATCAGTTAATACATATAAAGTATTTTGAACAGTATTTGGCACAAACAAATTAATTTTTCCAAGCCTGCATTTCCAATTATTCTGCAGGTTCTTCCAAGTTTCGAACTAACATATCCAGTTTTTATTGAACACAAACCCATACGATGTGCTGCTGGTTTCCTCTTTATTCAACTATGGAAAGCCAGACTATGACTTTCCAAAATTTGAAAATTGTTGAGTTGAAGGCAAGAAGAAGTAGATGTAGGAAAGTAATCTGCCCTCACTCTATTTGCCTAGAAGCAGAAGACAGATTTAGAAAAACAAAAGTTATCCTACCTCCCTATCTACCAGGTAAAACAAAGATTAACCACTGAAGACATCTTTGTATGCTTATGAGCTTGGTAATGGTAAGAGAGAAATCTACATTAACAAGCTTTACTAACTTTCATCTCATCCTTATTTGCCTTCTCTCAAGTTTCTGCCCGTGGAGACTCAAAGTCCTTACTTCTCTAAAAATTTACTCTTCTTTGTTGAAGATGCTATACAAGCTGGAATTCAAAGTCATCTTTTGAGATTCATTCTTTCTCTGAGTGTCTCCATATATATAAGAAATATGCACATTAATACACTTCTTGTTTTTCTCTTGTCTTTTGTAACAGAACAGAGGTTCGTTTCAACTAAGAACCTATTGAGCCGAGTTCGGTGGCTCAGCCTGTAATCCCGTGCCTTTGAGAGGCTGAGGTGAGCGGATTGCCTGAGCCCGCGGGTTCAAGACCCGCCTGGGCAGGCGAGACCTCATCTCTACAATAAATAAAAAAAATTAGCCGGGGTAGTGTCTGCCTGTAATACCGGCTACTCGGAAGGCTGAGTCGGAAGGATCGCCGGAGCCTAGCAGGTCGAGGCGGCGGTGGCCGGGAGCGGCCACTGCACTCCAGTCTGGGAGACAGTGAGACTCCAACTCAAAAAATAATAATAATAATAATAATCTATTGAGGTTCTTATTTTTGCCCTGCACTAAATGAATATGAATGCTTAGCCTGTCTCCCCAATCCCGCACCTCATCCCAAAGTTTTCCATCTCTATTAATGGTACTATTATCAGCCAACTTCTACACTTTATACCCTTCTAAGTTCTGTAAATTCTTCCAAATTGTGTCTTTCATTTCTTACCTCTTTTTGGAGCCCATTGTTTTATACTAGTTCAGATCCTTTTCTTCTCGCTACTGGGTGACTACAATAATCCCCTAACAAAGTTTTCTTTCTTCAGCTTCTCTCACCCTACTCCAAATTCATTATGCTAATCACTACCAAATTAATCTCCTGAAGAATAGTTTCAGTAAATAATTATTGTAATCAAAAATAATTATAAAGAATCTCTGCCTTCTGGCCCCCAAATCTTCCAAAATTTGACCTCGATTTTTATAATCTTAACTCCTATGAATTTGTAAATTTGTGGCCATTAATTTTGTAATTAATTATGTTTTAGTTTGTAAATCTTGTTATTCACATTGTATGGGCTCATATCTCAACTGTCCCTATAAAATTATAGTTTCTTGTTGAATATTATGGAATATTATGCATTCTTTTCCTATAGTAATCTACCTATGTTATGCATAATAAAGTTAACCTACTTTATTTTATATTGTACCTGTGTGTTGATGGATTGAAGTGGATTTGCTTTCCCAAGTAATCAAATTAATTAGTAACTGTACTTCTACCTTTGACCTTGTAAAAAAGATTATCTTACATTAAAAAGTGTATATTGTGCCGGGCTCGGTGGCTCAGCCTGTAATCCCCCGCCTTTGGGAGGCTGAGGTGAGTGGATTGCCTGAGCCCACGGGTTCGAGACCCGCCTGGGCAGCGAGACCTCATCTCTACTATAAATCAAAAAATCAGCCGGGCGTGGTAGCGCATGCCTGTAATTCCGGCTACTTGGAAGGCTGAGGCGGAAGGATCGCCGGAGTCCAGCAGGCGAGGCTGCGGTGGCCGGAAGCGGCCACTGCACTCCAGTCCTGGAGACAGAGTGAGACTCCAACTCAAAAAAAAAAAAAAAAAGTGTATATTGTGGTAAAGCATAATTAATCATGTGGTCACTAACATTTGTGTTAATATTTATATAAGTAAAGATACTAGATCATTTTAAAGTTCATTTTCAGGGGGCTTTCTTTTATTGGTGGTCAGAAACTGACTCTTGCTCTTCTTCACTTCAAATACTTCAGCCTTATGGTTAGGTTTGTATCTACAGCTGACTGAGCTTATTTTATACTCGAAATGAGTGCTTCCCAACCTGAACAGTTTGCATTGTCTGGAGATATTCTTGGCTATCATAACTTGGTGGGAGGTGAGTGTGACTGGCATCTAGTGGAGTAGATGCCAAGAATGCTTCTAACTATACTACCCTGCCTAGGACAGCTCCCCACAACAAAGAATTATCCAATCCAAAAAGTAAATGGTGCCGAGTTTGAGAAACCCCTTCCTAGACCCATTCTCAAAACTTTGTAGGTCCTTTTTCCTCCTCAAGCTCAGTTATTTGCCTTTTATCTGCTGGCTTAACCATGCTGCAGTTATTTAGAGAAATCTCATCTTTAGGTAATAGGAATTCAGTGCTAACTTGTTGCCCTGATAACTTAGTTTTTGCTTCATTCTCAAAATGTAGGCTTTACATTTTGTCCCATAGTCTTGAGTTACTCAAAGTTTATGAGCTTATGTTACTCTTTCTTCTTGTCTTCCCAGGTCTTGTTGCTTAATATCTCAAGATTGTTCTCTGTATTAGCTATCAGACTTGCATTACTATTGCTTTCTTTTAGATTTCCCAGTTTTCTTCTACACCTATCTGTAGGGTTACCTGCTTATCCCTGGAGTTGACATTGTCATTATACTGAAAAACCCATTCAAAGTAAGCATTCATCATAAAAATCCTGTCAGCTTGGAAATAGTTCTATGATATAAATACTGTGGTAACACAGAGTGTTACAAATTCTCTTTAGCCTATAACTATAATAAATTTGATGAGAATAATTATGATATCTTTATTAATACCTCAGTTTCTTTCTTAAATGATTCAGAAAAAAAAAACAGCATTTAGAAAAATGTTTATTGGCTTTCATTCACTATCTGACATTTTCCAGATCAGCATTTCAGTTTTAAAAAATAATGACAAATAATTACTCTGGTATTTCAATTCAATTGTAACTAAAGGATAATTTTAGAAAGTAGAAATGGCAAGCATAAGTTGAAAAAAAAATGAAGCAAGGTATAATAAATAAACCAAATCCCTAAAAATTCATTAACAAAAAGAGCTACAAAACTTTCAAGATCTCAAAAGGTTATATTCATATTTTCTTTGAATTCAAGCACCTATACATTTGTTTGAAAATCACAAATAGCTTGTTTAAAGCAGTTTTACTATTTTAGCTGTTGTAACTGCCCCACAGTGGCATATCTAAATATAAAAAAGTCTTCAGAATTTTTTATTTACTTTTCATAAAGACAAAGTGGAATTATTATCATTTTCTTTACCATGTCACATTAATAATCAATGTTTATAGGCCAAACCAAAATAATCCCAAAATCACATTTCTTTAGAGAGTTCTTATTAAAGAGATAAAGCCTCTTTTTGTAAATGTTACATTTTCTATTTCTAAACAGTAGTTTCAATAAAATTAAGTGAAGACTCATGAAGTGGATAAATGAGACTGATTGAGAGAACAAGCCAGTCATTGAACCCTAGGAATAAGAAGTGATGTCTACACAGGAATTCAGAAATAGTAAAAGTTTCAGGGCAAGCACTTTACATGCCTGAGTATATAAATGTGTTATTTTAAACACTGTCATAGTCCATTCAACATGAGTGTAATATTTTGTGTATCATCACTCCTATTTTAAGATGTACTATAATTGAAATATAGTGACGAGTGATCACTATATTATAAGACTACTCTTGCCTTTTTTATAATAGAATGCAACTTCATCTAATCATAGCATATGATACTTTCATTTTATCAATTTTATTAGAGATTACAGTCTCAAGTGACAGTTATTTTTTTTCTTCAGAGTACATTAAGTCATAAAAGTTTGCAGGCTACTTCTCAACCTGTGCTCTACTATAATATAAAAAACAAATACACTGGAACTTTTAAAATACATTATAATTTAAACGTGATACTAGCCATTGGGCTTCACCTTTCAAGATTTCCTATCTTGAGTGTCATATTCTCAGGAAATTTCAAAGCTCCAAATCTGACAAAATATAAATACAATAAAGTTCATTAAGAAAGGAAAGAAATTTTCTTTATAAGACTTAGTAAATTACTACTTTGTTATTTTGTTTGGTTTGCTTTTTGTTTTGTATCAAAACTGATGCTAAGAATTAATGGGAACTTTCCAATTAATAGAACTATCTGGAACTCTTGTCTAATTTTCTACTTATATGTTGAGCTACTGTGTTGCTTTAATTGTGAAAACGAGAAAGCCTAGCCTGTGAATGAACAAAAAGAAGCAAAAATACAAAGTATGTTTTTTTACAGTTGCTTAAGGCCATAATAGAAAGATAAAGTTATATTTTTATAAAAATGGTAAACATTTTAGTAACGTCCTTTCAGCCTTGTTTCTGGGTTTTTGGTGTTGTTTAAAAAGCATCTCTGTGATGTGTCACAAATTCTACCCTCACTTATTTCAGAGATTGTTTAGTTACAAGGTTTAGCTTTTTAGTTGACAAGGTTAGGTATCAAACCTTACTCCCTCTGGTTTCTCCAAACACATTGCATGGTCCAACTGAAACCTTTTTGAATTACTGCTTCTTTTCAATAAGCAGGATGTTAGTCCTTAATGACCTTCACAATTAAAAAAAATCTTACCTAAAGCTCTGCTTATGGAAGAATTAGCCTCATTAACAGGCTTGCCACAAAGTCACCCTTAATGATGTCCTGTGGAAGAGATTGAAGGTGAAAAGGGAAGTGAAATTTAAAGAGTAAAAAGGCATGAGAACAAACAACTCTCTCCATTTGATTGAGTTTTTCAGGTCAGAAGCTACAATAACAATTGTTGCCACTGTCCCTGAAAGCAATGGTACTTAGACTACGAACAAAAAAGGATAACATGATATTGGTTACCCCTAAGATTTCTGTCTACTTTTCCGAAGGATTTGGTTATAAAGTCACAGAGGGAGCTGCTACTAGGTAATAAGGACTCTTCATATTTTTGTAATGGCACCCATATTAGTTTTCTATTGTTATCATAATAAATTGTCACAAACTTGGTGGCTTGAAACAAAACCTATTTGTCATCTCATAGCTTTATAAGTCAGAAGTCCAGTTGGACTAAATTGGGTTCTCTGGTTGGGGTATCACAAGGCTGAAATCAAGGTGCTGGTAAGACTGTTTTTCATTACTGTATATTTTGGCTAAGAGCCTGCTTTCACGCTCATTCGGGTTGTTGGCAGAATCCAGTTCTTATACTTGTAAGCCTTTCTTGCTGTCAGCTGGTGGCTGCTTTCAGTTATCAATGGTTACCTGCATTTCTTCTCACATGGTCCCATTTATCATCAAAGCTAATAAAAACATATGGAATCCTCCTTGTTCTTCAGATCTCTTTCTGCTTCTTCTGTGACTAGCAGGAAATTATTTTCTTTTAATGTGCTTTTAATAGATCTGGTAGAATTTTAGAAAAACAATTGTTAAATTAGCACAGTCCTTGTGGTTGAATTGTCTGGAATCTAAAACGAACTTTATTTACCTTTCAAGAGTGTTTTGCTTCTAGAATGTCTATCCTGTTATATTGGTCTGTATGCCTGTTCTTGTACCAGTACCAGGCTGTTTTGATATTACAGTCTTATAATAAAGTTTAAAGTCTGGAAGTGTGATACCTCCTGTTTTGTTTCTATTGCTGAGGATTGTTTTGGTTATTCGTGGTCATTTATGTTTCCATATGAATTTTTGTATTGTCATTTCTAGATCTGAGAAGAATGTTGTTGATAACTTAATGGGTATTGTGTTGAATCTGTAGATTGCTTTGGGTAGGATGAGCATCTTAACATTGTTGATTCTTCCCATCCATGAACATGGAATATTTTTCCATTTGTTTGTGGCTTCTTTGCTTTCTCTGAGTAGTGTTTTGTAGTTTTTGTTGTGAAGACCTTTCACTTCTCTGGTTAGGAAGATGCCAAGGTGTTTCATTTTCTTGTGGGTGGCTACTGGGAATGGGATTATGCATTTTATTTGGTTCTTTTCCTGTTTGTTGTATAAAAATGTGACTGTCTTTTGCACGTTGAGACTTGACCAAAGTCCTTTATCAGTGCAAGGAGGTTTGTGCCCTTGGGTTTTCAAGGTATAGGATCATATCAGCAAAGAGGGATAGTTTAACTTCCTCTTTTCCTATTTGGATACTCATCTTTTTCCTCCCTTGTCTGATTGCTCTAGCTACGACTTCTAACACTATGTTGAACAGGAGGGGTGAAAGTGGGCAACCTTTTCTTGCTCTGGTTTTCAGAGGAAATGCTTCCAATTTCTGTCCCTTTAGCAATATGTTGGCTGTGGTATTATAGTAGATGGCTCTTACTATTTTGAGGTATGCTCCCTCTATGCCTAGGTGTTCAAGGGTTTTATCAAGAAGGGATACTGGATTTTGTCCAAAGAGTGTTAAGCTTCTAGTGAACTGAGACCTCATCCAGAAAACATGGGGATTAAATCTCTCCCCTGGACAGAGTCTTCACTTGCAAACTTTCACAGTAATTGCCAAGAAAATGACAATTTCTATGCAAATGTTAGAAGAGCATAATTCTTTCTCACACAATGAACATTCCTTTCTTATTTAGGGTGATTGCAATTCATAAAAGGGCTTATCATACCTATCTCAAAAGGTTTGTAAGTCTACTGCAGTGACATTTTTGGCATTCTAAAATGGATGAGCTAGATGATTAAAAGCACAGACATAACACTTTGGCAAGAATGTGTGTTTTCACTAGTTAGCATATGTTGCAAATTAAGATGCAATGCAGTTTACTAGAAAGAAAACACTAATTTGAATTTATGGTATGTGGATTTTAATTCAAGCCCTTCTTCTAACTATAAGCACTTTTATTTAACTTAAGTCTCAGTTTTTTTATCAGTAAAATGGGAATGCTGACCTAGATGTTTTTCAAGTTCTTGGTGAATTGAGATTCTATGGTGATAGCATCATGGATTTTACTAAGCATTTTGTCAAGTGTATATGCCACACCCATGTAAACTGCCACTTCCTAGGCAATCTATTATTAGAACAAGCTATGATCCAGGGAAAGCCTCTGGAAATCAAGGGAACTTAGTTATCATCTTGATTCTGTCAGTAAAGTTGTGTATCCCTGATAGCTTTATCTCTTTCACCTTTGTCTCCTAATCTCTAAAAGTGGACCAAAGCTTTCTATAGCCACTAACTAGTATTATTTACTGAAAACCAAATCAAATAACAGACATGAAGGTGCTTTGAAAAGTTCAAAATTATATATAAATATAAGGTATTCCTTAATTAATATATCCTGGCATGTTATTTTGATGAACAATTTATTTTGCCACTTGGTAAATGAGTACATTCATGAATAAGTTATTTTAACACACTGGGCCTCAGTTTTCTCATCTGTAAAATGAGGATGGTAGCCTAGATAACCAATTTTCTTGAATATATTTTATGCTTTGTAGCAGCAGAACTCTGATTTCATACAAAATATTAATGAGAACCATATATATCATATATATATCAGATCATATATATCAGATATGTATATCATGTGGCATACATCTTATATATACCTTAAAAATATGTATAGCTCATATGATACATCAGAAACAAGAAAAGCAATTTCAACTGAAGATGACCCAGGGCATAGCCTTGCCCCACTAGCTTCCTTCTCATTGCACCTTATACCTTAACCTTTAAGACACCTCCGTGAAAACTTAGAATGCTGAAGAATACAGTGTCAAAATGTCTAGACCATATAATCCTTAATATGTCTTCCAGTTTCAAATATCTGTTTAAAATTATGACAATTGAAAAGAGCTAGTCACTAGTTTTTAAATAGAAGATGTTTGTGTTCTAAGAATAGGAAGTTAATTAAACTTTTACAGTAAATTTTTTCATGTTTGTCCTTCGATTTTTCATACTTTAACAGACCACAATGTCTTCTAAATTATGGAATGGAGCTTGTTGTCATAAAATGTATTTACTATTTCTACTTCATTGGTAGTGACTAAAGCAGATAAATCAATTTTTTATTTAAAATATAATTCTAAAATATTTATTTCTAGTACTCTCATCACAAGTAATTACCATCTCCAAAAATGACTGTGAAATTTATATAGCAATACTGACAAATTCCACAATAAACAGTCGCCAAGAAAAGTTAATACCCTACTGATATTATTATACTCATAGAAAGTCCCAGACCCCATTAAGCTGACCTGTTTCAGGACACAGTATGTTATTACTTTCCAAATTATAAAAACTAAATTTTTGACCACAAAATTATATAGCTTTGTGATGCTTTTCCAAAATGAGTGTTGAAAATGTTTGTAAGTGAGCTAAAAACAGGTAGTGCCACTATTAAAATAAGTCATGTAATTAATAAATAAACACTTCCTGTGCACCCAGCACATATACCAAACAAATTCAGAATATCTCTTAAAAGAAGACCTGCATTTTTCTTAAACTTATGACAAAGTTTACCACAGGAACAACCATCTACATCTACCAGAGAATATTCTGCCATCCTTAGAAACATAATTTTAAAACTAATTGAAATAATATATGTATATTTGACTTGGGTTAATTTTAGAAAAGAATGTATCTGATGGGTTTTTAATAAATGCAAACAAAAATGATAAAGTACAATAAATTTCTTAAATTTCTTAATTTTTCAAAAATGTCTTTGGTTAACAGAATGAAGTTATGTTATTGATCTATTAAGTATATTATGTCCTGTGGAGAGTTTAACCAAAATATTAAAAATAAGTGTTTTGCTTTCAATATCTCCTATATTGAAACTATTTCTAATCTTAACCAGAACAAATCATGATTTAAATATGTGGTTTTAGTGTCCATGGTTGACTGCCAACAGTCAAATACTGAGTTTATCTGCTGAATGACAAACATTGAAATATATGTTAGTTCTCTTTTATGTCTGTAAAAAAAGTTAATCATTTAAAGAAACAAATGCAATGTAAAATTAGCAAAGAAATTATGACCAAGTAAAATGAGTTTCACTTATATTATGATTAATATCCAAATACCAGAATATGCCATCCTAAAATATGCCACTGTGACATAAGGATTATTTTGAGTTGGAGGCAATTAAGAAACAGCAGGCACAGGAAAAGTTCTCTGCTCTCCCCCATCTGACTAGAAGCAAGGAATAAATTATCCTTTTGTAAAAGAAATGTCCATTTGTAATGAGATTTCTATCAATGAAAGGTACCTTCCTTTCGCATAACAGAAAGAGGAGAATGATTCTTATCATTGAAGATGGCACCAAAATGGGTCTGCATAAACAACTTTTATCTACCATTAGTTCCCCTCATTTATTTCCCAATCATTGTTCCACAATTGACTCCCAGAAATCCAAACACCTTTTCCTTTCTCTGGTCACTACTTCACAATTTATCCCACTTTGTTAAAATGATATAAAAGTCCCCTGGTTCAACTGTCTCTTTGAAGTTTTCATTTATTTTCGGTGAAGCTCCTGTGCACAAAAAAATGTTAGCACAATTAAGTCAGTATGACTTGTCTTAGTTTAATTCATAGGCTTCTAGACCCTGAACTTGAGAGGGTAAAGGAAAAATGGTTTTGCTTGCTTGTTTGTTTGTTTGTTTGTTTTCCTCTCTTACACCTGTAAAGTCATTTTATAAACCAAACAATATCAATCATCACAGGAGTGCAACTTGGCAACTAAATAACATAAGACATCATAACATAGAGGTTTAAGGCACTAAGTGAAAGAAAATTACATAGAATGGATGCTATAAAGGAACTTTTAATTAAACAGCATACAATTTAGCAGAAATTGGACTCTGAACAAGGAAATGATTTTTTATTTTACTCTCAAACATTTTTCTTTATTATAAAGATGTGGGGTACAATTTAGGGTTAGGTATACAAATGTTGATTATGCAGATACCCTTGTTGATGAGGTATGCCCTTCCCTCTCCTAACAATTTCCCTCAACTTCCAATCCCACACCCCTCCCCTGACAGTTTCCCACTACTGCCAATCCCTTTCTTATAGTGTTATAATTGTTCAAGGTCCACTTATGAATGAGAACATGTGGTACTCTGTTCTTTGTTTCTGTGATAGATCACTGAGTATGATTGAATCTAAAGTCATCCAAATTGCTACAAAGTCCATATGTTTGTCCTTCTTTATGACTGCTTAATATTACATCATGTGTATGTACTACATTTTTTTTATTCAGTACAGTTTAATGGGCAACATGGATGGTTTCATATTTTTACTATTGTGAATAGAGCTGCAGCAAACATACATGTGCAGGTATCTTTTTTGTAGAATGATTTGAGTTCCTCCAGGTATATTCCCAATAGGGAAATTGCTGGGTCATATGGAAAGTGAATTTCTAGTTCTTTGAGATACTGCCACACTGTCTTCCAAAGAGGCTGCACTAGTTTGCATTCCCACCAGCAGTGTAGAAGCATTCTTTTTTCTCCGCATTCTTGTCAGTATCTGTTGTTGTTTGTTTTATTAATGGTGACCAGTCTTACTGGGGCTAGGTGGTATCTCAATGTGGTTTTGATTTGCATTTCTCTGATGATGAGTGAGGCTGAGCACTTTTTCATGTGTCTGTTGGCTGCCCATATATCTTCTTTTGAGAAGTGTCTATTCATGTATTTTGTCCACTTTTTAATGGGGCTGTTTGATTTTTTTCCTTTCAGCACTTTTGAGTTCCTTGTAGATACTAGATGTTAGGCCTTGTCAGATATACAGGAGGTATTACACTTCCAGACTTCAAATTTTACTATAAGGCTACAGTAATCAAAACAGCCTGGTATCAATACAAGAACAGGCACATAGACCAATGGAACAGGATAGAGATTCCAGAAGCAAAGTCTCAATTTCTCAGCCAACTCATCTTTGACAAAGTCTCTAACAACAGCTACTGGAGAGAGGAGAACCTATTCAGTAAATGGTGCTGGGAAAACTGGTTGATAACATGCAGAAGATTGAAACAGAACCCCTACCTATCACCATACACAAAAATTAACTCTAAATGGATCAAAAGCCTAAACGTAGAATCTCAAACTATAAGAATCTTAAAAAATGAAGAAGACATGCTAATGAGAATTGGAATTGCCAACCAATTCCTATTCAGAACGCTAAATGCCCATACCTTAAGAAATAAGATAGACAAGTGGGACCTCATCAAACTGAATAGTTTCTGCAAAGGAAAAAAAAACCATCAAGAGAGCAGGGAGATAGACCGCAGAATGGAAAAATATATTTGCCAACTGTATATATGACAAAGGCCTAACATCTAGGATCTACAAGGAATTCAAATACACCAAAAGGAAAAAGCAAACAGTTCCATTAAAAAGTGGACAAAATACATGAATAGACACTTCTCAAAAGAAGATATACGGTCAGCTAACAGACACATGAAAAAGTGCTCAGCCTCACTCATCATCAGAGAAATGCAAATCAAAACCACATTGAGATACCACCTAACCCCAGGAAGAATGGCCATCATTAATAAAACAAACAACATATGCTGGCGAGGATGCAGAGAAAAAGGAACTCTTCTACACTAATGGTGGGAGCGCAAATTAGTGCAAACTCTTTGGAAGACCGTGTGACGGGATCTGAAAGAACTAGAAATTGACCTTCCATATGACCCAGCAATTCGCCTGTTGGGAATATACCCAGAGAAATTCAGATCATTCTACAAAAAAGATATGTGCACACATACGTTTGTTGCAGCTCTATTCACAATAGCAAAAACGTGGAACCAACCTTGTTGCCCATCAAAGCTGGACTGGATTAAAAAAATGTGGTATATATACACAATGAAATATTATGCAACCATAAGGAAGGGCAAATATATGTAATATGCAGCAACTTGGATGAATTTAGAATCAATCATACTATCTATCACAAAAACAAAGAACAGAGAACCATATGTTCTCACTCATAAACAGACCTTGAACAATTATAATGCTATAAGAAAGTGATTGGCAGTAGTGGGAAACTGTTAGGGGAGGGTGGGTGGGATTGGCAGTTGAAGGAAACTGCTAGGGGAAGGAGGGGCATACCTCAATTAACAAGGGTACCTCTATAATCAATGTTTGTATTCTTAACACTGATTGTAACCTACAACTTTATAATAAAAAATAATAAAACAAAATATTATATTGTATAATTTTAGACATTAAAATGTAAACTGTAAAATTTATAGACAAAAAAGTAATAATTCTAAACATAATTTTGAACCTCAGTTCCTCTTATGATAGCTTTGCAATATACAAGTGATTTTTATCTTTTCTTTTATGTTTTCTCAGTAGACATATATGACCATATGAGTCATCTTCTCTCAAAGTGGGTTCAAAAGTACAATAATAGATGTTGTTGATAAAAGGCAAAGAAAAAGGACAGATTCCACAAGTAATTAACTCTTGAAAATTCCGAGTTAAAAATGTTACACATATTTATTTGATATAATACATCTCAGACCTTTTAAAGTTAATATTAGTTACAAATCCCAAAACAGAAAACATTATTTTAAGTAAATGTATTAGTTGGCTAACAAGTATTTGGCCCAGGTTATATGGTTGTCTGAATGAATCATTAAGGGAGCTTAACAAGGTAACTAATGAATTTGCTTCAGCTCTCTTGCAGTAGGTATTAGGATCACCAAAGTGATCAATTACCCAAATAAATTAATTGCCCAGTTTAGATTTGGTGATTCTCCAATACTAGATGTGGTGGCACTACATTGTTTGATCTCTGATCAGCACCAAATGTTTCAGAAGAGTAAATGTGTTCGATTTCTGAAGTTTTTTCTTTTTGTGTGAACATGCATAAATACTATTTTAGCAAAATCCAGCATTTCTCATCGCTATCTTCCTTATTTTTTTTATTTCCTCCATTACCTTTTACATTTATCATTACTATCAACACTTGGCCAGTAGAATACTGAATTCTAATTTCTGACATGCTCTGGATGTATGAACAATTACCAGGAAGAAAAGAAAGACAATTCTGTATCCCTATCATCATTGTAATTTCAGGAAATGCTAGCACATTTTTGGCATCATTGTTTAAGTGGCTATATCCGTTTTAGCAAGCCAAATTAAAGAAGAACCCTATTCTTTCAAACATAAAAGTTGTCATTATTTTGATATTCATTAGTTTAATTAGCTAGAGCATTGTGCTAATGAGCCCAAGTCCATGGATTTGAGTCATATATAGGCCAGTTAATTTTATACAGAAAAAAATATTGTGTTTCCACTCACGCTAGGCCTTTTGCTAAATATCTATATTTTTTATCATAAAGTAAACCAATCACCACTGATTAAAAAAAAAGGAACAAGCAAGATCCTATGCATATGTGGGCAGCACACTTGTTTACCATAATTAATTAATATTTAGCCATACTTTTAAATACATGCTTTACTTAAAGAAACTCTCCTAAGGAAAATAACTCAAGATTCTATCACCTTTTAACTAACAAATGCTCCATTATAATTAATAAATTTCAAGTGTCTCATTCTCTTATACAAGTATAAAATTTTTTTAAATTGACAAATACTGAGACTGCCAGGGGAGGGAGGGGCGCACGTCATCAACAAGGGTACCTGCATGGTAAACATTTGTATATATATCTAACCCTGAATTGTACTCCACATCTTTAAAATTAAAAAAAGGAAAAATACTAACTCTGTGCATATTACCACAAACAAAAACAACTAAATGATTCACAGACTATAAATCTAGACCTGCTTAAGTGTAGTTATTCTGTATTTTCATAAAGGAATCCCATTCACTTTAATTTTTTGAATTTCATTTTCTTCTCAGAGCAGATTGTAAATAAAAGCACAAAACTTCAACTGGAATATAGAATTTCTTTTTTTTTTTGAGTTGGAGTCTCATTCTGTCACCCAGACTGGAGTGCAGTGGCCGCTCCCGGCCACCGCAGCCTCGACCTGCTGGGCTCCAGCGATCCTTCCACCTCAACCTTCCAAGTAGCTGGAACTACAGGGGCGTGCTACCATGCTTGGCTGATTTTTGATTTATTGTAGAGATGAGGTCTCGCCAAGTTGCCCAGGTGGGTCTCAAACCCACGGGCTCTGGCAATCCATTCATCTCAGCCTCCCAAGGCGAGGGATTATAGGCTGAGCCACCGAGCCCGGCTAATAGAGAAAATTATCAGCCAGGCTCAGTGGCTCAGCCTGTAATCCCGCGCCTTTGGGAGGCTGAGGTGAGTGGATTGCCTGAGCCCACGGGTTTGAGACCTGCCTGGGCAGTGAGACCTCATCTCTACAATTAATCCAAAAAAATCAGCCGGGCGGTAGCGCGTGCCTGTAATTCCGGCTACTCGGAAGGCTGAGGCGGGAGGATCGTGGGAGCCCAGCAGGTCGAGGCTGCGGTGGCCGCCAGCGGCCACTGCACTCCAGTCTGGGCGACAGAGTGAGACTTCAACTCAAAAAAAAAAAAAAAAAAAAGAAAATTATCACAATTGTTTCCTATCCCCTGTCATTTAAAAATAACAGAAGTGACAACTGGTCTGAAGAAAAGTTTTAAAGTTTGACTAATGCTTCTTTTGTGTAAAATATAATATACTTAGCAGTTCAAAGTGGAAAAAAAATCTAATCCAAGAGAGAATTGTCACCATAGAACTAAGAAAAAGAAAAAAAGATTGGTTTGATAGTTTTCTATTTTATGTTCAATACAAAATTCCATTTCATTTGATTTCTTGGGAATTTCATATATCCTTTAAACATGACAGATGATTATCTGAGAAGAAAAATGTCTTATGGTCAAACTTGAACAAAGTCCGTAATATCCAGGTTGATGAAGCCCAGCCCTAGTTTACAGAGCTCCATGTGGCAACATATTGCATGCTTTCTGTGCTTTTAACGAAAGGACTAAAATCTTTCCCACAAGTGTATGAAGCTTTTGCTTTTATTTTCCTGCTAGTCACTGATGTGGCTAAGAATCATATTCCAGAAAGCTTACAATTTAAAAGCTGAAGTTTTTTTGTAGGCCAAAGTTAATCCACTCAGTAAAGATGCAAATCCATACAAGTTCAGTTTTTAAAAATATCATTGGCCAGGTTGGGTGGCTCACATCTCTAATTCTAGAACTTTGAGAGGCCAAGGTAGGAAGATTGCTTTGAGCACGGGTGTTTGAAATCAGAATAGGTGACATAGCCAGACTTTGTCTCTGCAAATATTCAAAGAACTAGCTGTGCATGGTGGTGCATGCCTGTAGCCCAGCTACTCAGGACACTGAGGAAGAAAGATAGCCTGAACCCAGGAGTTTGAGAGGTTGAAGCAGCGGTGAGCAGCGATCATGCCACTGCTCTCCATCCTGGGTGACAGAATAGGACCCTGACCCTCTCTCCCCCAAAAAGGTAATGTTTATTTATTCTGGAAGAATAAAAGATTTTTTGACATGTATAAATAAGGGTGATTTTTGATATTTGGAACCTGAAGTTTATACATGTGAGCTCTCTTCAACAAAAGAATACAAAATTACTCTACAAAATTTGATATAATGAGAATATTTATTTATAGAGAAAAGAGATATCACAACAAATGACAAATTTATAAAAATTGACAAATATTACAAACATTACAGAATCCAAGACAATAGCATATTTTTAATAATAAATTGCTTGAAACACCTTCACACTTAAAATTTTTTTTTCTTTTCAGAAGATTCTTCTATTAAACCTGGGTGACATCGATAAGGGAACAGTACCAAAAAATTTTTGGTCCCTGAAAAAAACATAATAGTAGTTAAGTTAATAAAACGTTATCTTCAACAGAGACACTGTAAGAGTGCTGAGCTTCCTTGTCATAGTCCAGGAGGCAGGCCAGGGCTCAGCCGCCCAAGGTTGCCCAGTGTCACTCAGGGCAGAACCTTTTGAGGGAAGGACAATGGCAGGAAAGGGTGATGGGGAATAAACTCTGTTGTCCCCAGTGAAGAACAGGCAGAGATAAAGGACTGGGGATGTGTGCTCCCAGGAGCCTGAGAAGGGGATGGGGAAGCGGGGGCTTTGTCAATTCTGCAGGCTTAGAGCCCATGCTGAACAGAGTTCCTCCTTTGTTCCCAGCTGTCTCCCACTCTGCTGTGTTGAGTCTGTGAGCCTGGGATATGTTAACTCGGGGATACAACCTGGAAGAATCTGAGGCTCTCCTGGAAATATGCAAAACCATCTCAATTCCCAAGGGCCAAGACTGCAAGGTCCTGCTGCTACCTGAGGGGCCAGAGGCTTTGAGGGCAGGGGTTGGGGGGTCACAACCCTATGCAGCAGAGAGAACAAGTCACAAACCCAACTCAACCTATTCCAGCCCAAGGCGCTTTCACTCCTCAGTGCCCTAGAAGTCACCAGGGAGTGTCAACTGGGCAGACAAGTGACAGGAAAACAGGATGGCCCAGGACTTTGACCCATTTGCTTTTAGGTCTGTTTCTCCATGAAGGGATGGAGGAGAGTGGAGTGAATGAGTCACATCTCCAAGTGTCAGCAGGAAGGAACAGCCTCTGCTGGCAATGACAGTAACCCAGGCTAGATCCCTGTGGCCTGGAAGTGAAAGTGAGATTCCACCCTGCTTGGGCAGGCATGATGGAATAAGGGAGTATACTGGGAGGAAGCAACAGTCAGAGAGCAAACTCCAATATTGATGTGGACCCTGACCAGGAGTCAGAGGGGCCTGAGACGGCAGGCCAGCCCGGAGGGCTGGGGACTGACCTGGGGTTCAGCGGAGTCCAAAAATCAGGGCTCCTTAGCACTAGAGGGTAATGAGTGAAGGGAGGGTTTGCTCCAAACCTGTGAGGGGAAGGAAGAAAAGTGGATTCGGTTACAGAAAGCCTTCATCAACTAGCTTATAGAGCATCCCAGGCCTGAGTCTTGAAGAGAGGCAGAAGTTCCCAACTCCTGGGTCTCTGAAGGGCAAGACCAGTGTAGGGGGTCTCCTTGAAGACAACCAGGCCTTAGCCCCATCCGTTCTGAGCATTGATTATGACTACAGGTTCTCTGACACTACCTAGAGGTCCTATGTAGACCAGGGGAGGGGACAGGCACATGGGAACTTTGTGAGGCAAAGGGCAGCTGGGGTGGGAAGGGATGGGGTGAGAGAATAGGGCAACAGGTGTCTTGTGAGACAGAAGGTGCAACCCTCTTCATTCTGGTGTTGTCCTTGAAACAACAGCATTTCCTGGAACGCCCCAAGCAAGACCAAGGCAGGTGCTATGTGGCAGGCAGCACAGGGCCCAGATAACGAATCAGTGCAGCCCAGGCAGGGCTGTGGGAGAGGCCTATGTATTTCGGATTCCTACGGCTTGCTCTAATTCCTGTCGTCTCTGCTGCACCTTAAAGTAAAAGTATCGGCACACAGCCTCCTGAGCCCATGACTGGAAGTAGAACTCAGCTTGTCGCTCCTCCTCCAGATTGCCCACAACATTGGTCATTGTCTTGAGATCCTGCCACTGGGACTGAAGCTAGTCATTGATGAAACCCTGAGAGTCACCAGCAAAGGTCAGCATGAACTCCTGCTGCATCTTCAGCTGGTTAATAGTTTCTATTGTTTCATGGATCTTATTGTCTAGAGTAGCAATCTCCTGCTGGTTGGAAGTGGACAGCAGAAAATAACTCATCTGGGTCTTCAAGGTGTCATCCACTTCCACATCAATGTTATAACAAGTTGTCTTTTTCTGATCATTCCAGTCAACACTGATGACGTGATTAATGATAATAAGTTCTGGTGGCATAAGCAAGGCATGCAGCTGTTGAAGGATCTCTGAAAACTTCATACATTGAGACTCAAAGATCTGCTGGAGATACTTGTCACAGATAACAAATTCTCACTCATGAGGGTCCTGGAGCTTATATGTTTAAACATATTGCCACAGTGCTTGGATGATGACTGGATGAGTCTGGGTGTGTATGCCCAGGAGTTAAGCTAGGCGAGGGTCTAGTTTAGACTGGAGAGGCTGGTAATCCAGCATCAGCAGGATGTACACCGTACGTTTATGTCTCCTGGCCACTCCACCCGGAAGCCATCAGTCTCCTGGGTAGTGGGGTCCTGTGCCATTCTACTAGATGGTTGTCCAGCCCATACAGGTCTTTATCCAGTTCTATCACCAAGGACTTAAAAAAGGAAGAGAACTTCCTCTTTTGTTTAGTGGCATCATTTTTGGATATGGCTGGATCCTCCAGGAGCCGTCCTTCTATCCGAAACTCCCAGGAAGATACGGTCCAAGCCCCATCCTGGGCATCTGACTTGGCCCGACTGAAAGTGTTAGAAATGAAAATTTGCAGCTTCCGTTTTTGCTTCATGGGACATTTCAAGGCCTCCTGGATATATAGCCGTTTCCTAATGACAGTATGGTCCAATTTTCTTTCAAATGCCAAGAGATCTATATAGTCCTGGGATTCAGGTACCAGTTCACAAATCTTTTGAGGTAGAATTTTGTCAGCCACCTTCTTTTTCTTTGCATTGTGGTTTCGATTTTGGACTGCCTGCTCCTAGGCTTGCTGGATCTGCTGAGGTGCAGGTCTCTTGTGGGACTGGTCCATCCCTGACTGGGCCAGGTCAGGTTGAACTGAAGGGTTCCCCCGATAGCCAGGGGGTTTGTTTATGAATTAATAGATGAACTAACAAATGAGTGAATGAATAATATAGCTATCCCCACCTACCTTTCTCTTTTACCTTATTTAACCTCAATGACTGCTTTAGATGTCAAATGAAATAAAAATGTTTTGGAGTACTAAACCACATTAAAATATTTGTGTCAGGTACTCCATCAGCAGTTTTTATGTTTATTTTATGTTTATTTTCAAAGTAACTTTATTTCTCAATACATAGTTAATGAAATTGGAGTTTAGAGAGTTTAAGTAATTTACCAAATGTTCCACAGCTAGAATGTGATAGAATCACAAACTGAATCCAAACTTTCTAGGCTTGTAGGTAAAATACACCATAGATGTTTCTATTCCTTTCATGCTATTTATAAAAACACAGCCTTTTCCCCCAAAGGAATGTCATTAAATTAAAATTGTGTTATATATATCACAAATTCTGAACAAAAATGTAACATATTATGCTAAAAATAGTTACAATGGAATCATTTATTGTTGTGTTATTTGAAATTATATGAAATTATTCCATTTCATTTTCATATCCATAAATTGCTCTTCATATCCTCCATTTTGAAATTGTGTCTACTCTGGTTTGGGCAACAGCACATCAAGGTATAACATGAATGTTAATAGCAAGACATAGCTATATGTAAAGTGATTAACTTCATTATGATGGGCTGACAGGTCTGAAGAGATAAGAGTGCTTTTACAACTGCCAAGCAGTATTTTTCCTACTATTTCAAAAGGGTTCCCTGGTTGAATAAACTCTTCATATACCCCTGCTTGGGAATGACAGCACATATTTACGTATTAAAGAAAGAGGAGATCATTTTCTAAATAAACCTGCTCCCAACTCTGCACCACTCTTAAGTCCTCCAACTGCAGTTTGGTCCTCTACTGCGCCCTGGAGGGCCTTTACCACAGCACACACACCATCACTACCTTCTCTTTTACTTGTTTTCTTTCTATCACAGACTACACTGTCCAAACTGGGGCCTGGAGAGCTCAAAGAGTTTGGGATCTTTGGAACAGGGTATGAACAATTTGTGTCTAATTACTAATACACTTCCCTTCTTTCCACAATCTGCAAGATGGAAATCATTGAGAAAGGAATGGAGAAATGGTGACTTAAATTCAGGTTTTTTGGCTATTACCCTCGCTTCTCCCGAGACCATTCTCTGATTAGGTTTTTAAAACATCACAGCCTTTTTAGAAATCCTTTCAGGCTCTCTCCCATGTTATCTTTGTTAAATAAAAAAGATGGCAATTTTAATAATTCATAAGACATTTGGAAACGTCTGTCACTTAACAACTTTATGACAATGTTAATTTTATATTCTGATATTTTATTTGTAATTTTTCAATGACTGTTGCATCTCCATGGTTATTTTTTGGAGAATAACTTATAATTGATGGAAGTGGAAGTGTGGGTGTTAAGTAATTCAGTTGCACTATTCAGGAATAATAAACATCTTTGAATAACATATCATTACTTATTGTGAGAAATTGCAAAAGGCTTACCAACATAGCCTACCCACTTCAGCATCTTCCATAGAATAAATTGTCCAAGGATGTAAAACAAAAAATTATACAAAGCACTCCAGGTGTGCTGACCACTGCAATTTCCCCAAATGTGGGAAACTCGACTGCATGGTTTGTTTCCCACTACCGTGGGGGACTGTGTTCGCACTCTTCCCTGTTTAAAAAAAAAAGAGAGAGAGAAAATATGAGGCTAGGATCATAATTTTATTTGTAAGAGAATACTAACAAGTTTGTCCTGCTAGGATCATGATCCCTAGCCAAGCAGGTAATATTTCATTGACACTAAACCTAGGGCACCAGGGAAAGGAACAGGTGGAAATCAAGGAGGTTGCCAATGTTCTGACTGAGTATCAGAGCTTGAGCACGGGTACTAGCAATGGGTACTAGAGTGAATTCAGATTAGTGAGTTAGAAGGCTAATTGTGCAAATTAGACCACTAGATTTAGACTTGGAGTAAAATTCGGATTTGGTGGATTCACTACAAGAAAAATGAATACCTGTTTTGAAAAGAGATTAAATTAAAAACACATCAGTTGGCAAGGTGGAATTTCTAAAGGATTTTTTGTCATGACAGGATTAGGTTCAGCCTGAAAAAGAAGCTTCCTTAGGGCGTCAAGCATCAGCAGCAGGTCTAGAGAAGGCAGAGGGCTAATAGCAACATTCACAGTATTAGGAATATAGGTACAATATTTTATTTTCATTGTCAATTTTGTATTACATTTTTTTTCCCTAGGAAGAGAAAACTATGCACCAAACGAAAGTGTCACTGCTTATCCTGTCAAAAAAGGTAACCATGATAGGCTTAATAATGTGTCAAACTACCTCTGTGGTTTTTCTTTATTTAGAAGTTAGTGGACCTGGCTTGGTGGCTCAGCCTGTAATCCCAGCACTTTGGGAGGCTGAGGTGAGTGGATTGCCTGAGCCCGCGGGTTCGAGACCCACCCCGGCAACTTGGCGAGACGTCATCTCTACAATAAATCAAAAATTAGCTGGGCGTAGTAGCGCATGCCTGTAGTTCCAGCTACTTGGAAGGCTGAGGTGGAAGGATCACCAGAGCCCAGCAGGTCGAGGCTGCTGTGGCTGAGAGCGTACCACTGCACCCCAGTCTGGGTAATGGAGTGAGACTCCAACGCAAAAAAAAAAAAAAAAAAAAAGATAGAAGTTAGTAAAGAAAGAGCAATTAATTTTAAAAACTGAAGACATCTTTTTTATTATATGAAGGTAAAATTAATCACCATTCTCCATGTCATGTGAAATAAAATCTAAAATAGTTGAGACCAGTTGCCTTTCATCAATTGAAAAGAATCTTGTGTTTTTATATTTTATCCAAAGAAAGAAATTGATATTCCACTAAGTTTTAGTAATGATGAAATAAAAATCGTTCAAACAATTTGAAAGTGAATAACAAAAATCCTATGTTGATTATCTAAATGCTTGTCTAACAATTTAAAATGAGATGTTTGCAGTAGTCCTGTCAGTGAAAAATGTCTCAAAATAGCCACTCATTAAATACTTTGTCGACTAAATCACAGCCATGGTAGTTAAAAAGAAAAAAACAAAAACAAAAACAAACAGTTTTCCTATGTTTCAATAAAACACACAGTATACTTGTTATCACCTATCAGAAAATATAACTTATTTCACAAACCATACGAAAGTTAAATCTACTTAGTTCACAGTCATATCTTATAATAGAAATAAAGAGGCTTACAAAGTAAAGAAGGCTCAGAGTGGTTGTGGGATTAGTTCAGGATTCTTGAGAAATATATATTTTTATCAATCCCAGTATATTGCTTTGGAAACGTGGTTATTTTCATACATGCGTGCATTTCCTAAATTTAAAGCAGTAGTTAATACCTATTTCCTGAAAAGATGGCCACATAGGAATTTTGGTAGGATGGAAAAATGTGTTCTCAATGTTACAAGGGAAATAAAAAAGGAATTCTGCTTTCCTCACCAATCAAACCTCTGGAATATTTTATGTCATCGTGCAACATCCGGATAACACAAGCCAAAGCCTGTCTAAAGAAATAAGGAGAGAGACTGTTAATTGCATTCTGATCTTGGTACTAAAGACGTAATAGTTTCCCCTGCTCACGTGCTGCCATCATAATACAGGCAAATAACACACTGATGAAAAGCCTCAGCTGGTACAGTTTGCAACTATTCATCTGTAGAAAAATTTACAGTAGGAGAAATGCATTCTTTAATAAGGAACAGCAACCTTGAGGACAACACCACGTACTTTTACTCATTCAAGTGTAGTAATCAGAGCTCAGTGTCTCAGTAAATTTCAGCTATACACTTAAGGCCGTAATTCCCCAGGTTCTTTTCATTGAAACTCAGCTGCAACTTCTATCCTCTGTTAAGTGTGGAGCTGTTCAAGGTTAGAGGGGGAAACATTTTATATGATCTGTTTACCAAACAATTGCCCCACCCCTACTTAATTACAGAGGTAGTGAGAGTGGTCAAGAATTCCTACCAAAATTTTTGCTTCAAAGAAAGCCCTTCCTTGGGTATTTTTTCACATTCTCCTCTCCTTAAGCTTTTGGTAAAGTTTTTCTCAGAGCAGGGAATCATTTAAACTTTTCCCAATTATTTGCCCAAGCATTATGACCAACTTCTAATATTTGATTATTTTGGTAATATTAAGGCCAGTCCCAGGTCTAAAAATAAGCCTTGCAAGTCATGTCCAGGAGGAAATGAAGAAGTGTGAGTTTCATTTCACAGATATGCCCTTTTCAAATTCTTATAATTTATAGTGGTGGAGAGGGGGAAGGGTGTTGAAAGACTTTATTCATCTAAGTTTTCACTAATAGCACCCTCTAGTGTCTCCAGCTGAGCTATGCATTTGGTGATCGGCTAAGTACAATATGTCTGCAGTTAAACTACTGACAGCACAGAGCTCTATAATTACCAAGCTTTCTCCCATTTCTGCATCTTTAGCTTCTGCAGAAATTCGTTTGCCTTTTGTGTGCCTGTACCACTTTCAGACATATTTTCATTTGTGACTTGAATGCCTGAATGCTAGAAATATCTACCAATTAAATGTAAAAGGGCATGCACAAATGATGATAATAATCATGCTTGCAATTAAGAAAGTAATTTTAATTTTTCAAAGCACTTAAATATACATTATCATTTTTTAGGTCACAATATTGTCCCACGCCCCACCACTACTCATGTATGTTTGCTATTGCTTTTAGAGAGAAGTAGAATGATTTCACTTGAGATAAATAGAAATGAATTCTTAACTAAAGTTTTCACTTTAAGCAGTCTGTATCCCATTAAGGTTCAAGTTATCTTCTAATTTAACTTAACATCTTATATTTCTTAAGTCTTGGAGAGTGACAGTTTTTTAGCTTAATGTCAGACACTGTGTTAAACATTTTATCTGCATGATCTTATTTAAAGATCACTATAATATTTTGAGGCAGATAAATATATTTCCCTAATTTTAGATGAAAAAGATGAAGCTTTTTCAAAAAACGTTTTAATTTTAGATTTAGAAAATACAAGTGCATGTTTGTTACATGAGCATGTTGTTTTCTGGTGGGGATTGGGCTAATGTGAACACTGTACCCAACAGGTAGTTTTTGAACTCTCGAGCCCCTCCCTTCCTGCCCCATTCTGGTTCCCCCAGTATCTATTATTTCCATCTTTATGTCCATGAGCACCCACTGCTTGTCACCCACATATTAAGTAAGAACACATGGTGTTTAGTTTTCTGAGAAACTGAAGTTTTTTACAATAGCTCTGTCCAAAAACTATATAATCCAAGCCACATATGTAATCTAAAATTTTCTAGCAACTACATTAAAATTTTTTGAAAAGGTGAAATTAATGTTAATAATATATTTATTTAACCGATTATTATAAGATATCATTGTTCCATAATATAATTGATATACAATATTAGTGAGATAGTGTGTGCATGCCTGTGTGTTCAAACTTGGATGGGTACTTTACAACCGCAGCACATCTCAACTTGGACAAGCCTCATTTCATGTGCTCAGTAGCCACATGTGATTAGTGACTATCTTATTGAACAATACAAGTCTAGAGATAATTTGTCCACAGCCACACAACTAAAATGTGTCAGAGCCAGGACTCCAAATTTGGTGTAAGACCAAAGCCCTTTTCTTAACCACTGGGCATCACTGCCTCCTACTAATTGCAAATGTTGCTGATAGTTTAATACTAAATATGAAAAATATTGTGGAGAATGTACTCTATCCAGTCTTACTGTTTCATGCTCATACATCCATCCCCTTTCCCAATAGCAATGATGATCTATTGAGTATAACATTTATGTGCAATGTGCTGTGTAAGTTGTTATGTACACCACAAAACAATAAATGGAATTTGATACAAAATATCTGTCACATGACAGGTATAAAGTACTTGTTCTTATCTATCTGTATGACCTATACATTGTCTCCTAGTACAGAGATCACATAGGAAGGCAAATCACAATCAGATGGCAGATTGCTTGATAAGGGGTGTTTCAATGCAAGGGCAATTGAAACAACAGGATATTTTATTGGCTGCATCAATCACACAACAAGGGTGATTTTACCAGACAAATGAAGACATACATGGATAGGTGTTGCCAATGCTTATCTCTCCGAGACTTATTTTATTAAGATTTCATGAGTGATCAATCCTTCTTCATATTGACACATTATCTTTCAGTTTTAATCAATTCTTACAGGCCTGAGAAACATCCTTATTCACTGAAGTTTTTAAAAATCTCTTCTCTGATCATTACAATCATATAATGACTTTATACTTTAACCCTTAGAGACACGAAATATTTCCATGTTTATGGTGTATGCATTCCCATACTTTCACTTTTATGATCATAGCAGAACCCTAGCTCTGGTTCCTAATTTAATACCAAGAAAACAAGATGCAATAAGTATCACAGTTCCTTCATGACATCTTCTTCAAAAACTAGATCCCCACACTATTATTTTTTTACTTTTGAGGATTTTGTTAATTATAAATTTTTTGATGCAATGCACATTCTGAAAATGTGCAACTGCACAATTTAAGATTATATGCTGAGGTGCAGCCCAAATGGACTTGAAATAACATGAGTTGCAATGTCCTAACTATATTTTATAGCTATATAACCCTGGGCATTTTACCTAGTTTCTGTTTCTTCATTTTTTTTTAAGAAGCAGCTAATAATACATACCTCATAATCTAGTTTTGAGGATTAATAAGGCAACTTATATAATGCAGATGGTGCACCAAATGCATTCAATAAAGGGATGTCCTCTCTGTAGGCAGAGCCGAGTCCTCATCAGTTCTTTTAGAGTTAGAGTGCCTAAAACTTTTGCCAGGTATACTGACTTTTGGTTATTCCATTGCTCATTGGTGCCATCATCAGACAAAACACAGGAGAAGAGAAAATGGGGAAACAAAATTTTCATTCTTTTCAGATGTGGACTTCTGTCAGTCTTTTCAACAAATTTAATTTCTCAGATGATTTTCTGGGTAGCTTAGTTCAACTAGTGGAGTCTCCTTGGTCTGTAAGTAATGCTTCTACTCTTTTGAGATCATTTTCTATTGCACTATACACTTAAAACTAAATGTTGTGCTCTATGGTACAGAAGAATCCAGTTTAACTATATAGCAACCATGTAACTGAATTTAGGAGTTATATATCCTGAATGGAAATTCAGAGTATGTTACTCATTAGCTTCATGGTTTTGTTCAAATTACCTGTCCTCTATGAGCTTCAGTTTGAGGAACTGGAAAATGGGAATAATAATATTAATCTCATAATCCTGTCGTGATGATAACTATATATACTTTAAAAGCCACCAAATAGTTCTCTTCCCCTGCCTGGGGTTAAAATGGAAGTTTAAAAAAATTCATTGATTGGTGTCTTATGTGGATCTTATGAATAATTATTAGTACTCTAAAAGTACCCCCATGGCATGGCTTTGCCACACTGTCCTGGATCAATGAGTGATTTCATTTGCACTGAGTTCCTGCTATCCCCAATGACACAGTCTCATCCAACAGTGCAAACCCCCCAAGAGTCAGAACTGTAACCATTTGACTTCTGATTTCATCTCCCAGACATTTTTCCTAGTTTACAAAAAGAGGACAACACCTGTGCTAGATACTGTGAATAATGGAAGGTGAGTTACAGGAGAAGCAAAATGCCATAGTAAAGTGTCTCTGTAGACCTGTGCAAGTAAATACTTGCCTGTGTTTTCTTTCTTTTGTGCAGAATGCATTGAACTGTGAAGCTGATGATTCTCCCAGTAGTGTGGCTTTAGGTGTAAAACATGTGATTCCCCCCCCCAAAAAGTGATGTGAGGAATATCTGAACCAAGAGTTTAGCCTTTTAAAATATCAGGAATTGGAAAAAGATGATGTTAAAAAAATGAGGGTGAATATATATTGAGGAAAGAAGTCAGAAAAAATGTGCTCTTCAATTAAAAAGAAAAGAAGAAGCTTTCCCTGATGAAAGTATTAAAGAAAATCAACTCATTATAATTTGGCAATATTTTTTCTTCTTGATAGTCTACCCCTATGCAAATGCCATCTCCTGTTCCATTCAATAGATAAAAAAATAAAAATGGATACTGTGTTTTTGACGCCCGAAAACATTCTCTACTTTTTCTCTCTTTATTTCAGGAAATAGAGCGTCCTCCTTCCAAAGACAAAGCAAAGTTACAAAAGGTAAGTTTTTCTACAGGTTAAGCACGGAAAACAGATCCAACCCCCCCCCCAAAAAAACCCTTTTCAGTAGAGAAGAATTTAGAGTTTACCTGGTTCATTCTCCCGCCTTTGCGTAAATTTATGGGACTTCCTCCTTGAATCAATAATTAGACCAGATGTTGTTGCTATTTGTTTTTAATTCCATGTCAAGGATGGGGTAATTAGCCCCTATTTCTTGATACCCACGATCCATCCAAGCCATAAACCAGCCACCTCGCCCCTAGTCGCTTTAGTGGTCTTGGGAGACCTGTCACCCCAGGCATCGCCGACTATTCAGTCAGAGCGAGCTGACAAGCAATAGCTTTGCAGCTCTGGGCTGGGTTCCTCTCTCTCTTGCATCCTTTCCTACCTTGGAAACGCGCCCTCCACGCCGGCAATGCTGCCCGCAGGCACTGACTTGCTTAAGCTCACTTGTACTTACTCCCTGGGGCAGCCAAACGTTAGCTCCCCCGTCCCCCACGGCTTTGCTGCCCTGAGACAATCAATCTGGAAAGAGGACCGAAGTACCAGACCCTGCTCACGGTTCAGTATGAGATATGCAGACACAGCTTCTCGGCTCCAAATACTTCATGGCCCGGCACCTGCCCCTACTTCCACTAGTCTGCCTTAAGTATCCTTTGTATGAGAAAATGGTGCTGCCGGATACTTGTTCCCCAGCTGAAGTCAGGGCAGCCAGCGGAATAGTAAGAAAAGCACACGTAGTAAGAAAAATCAAACTTCTGTAAGATAATGTGAATGAGTGAAACTTAAATGGAATCCTAAGAGAGCAGCAAACGGAGGACCGCATGCACTCGTTTTTGCTCGAAAAAGCGGGAAGCCGGAAAGCGGTGCGTTTTCCCCAGCAGCGGGTCCCACACGCGAGTGTGCCGCCAGCACGCATTCTGCCGCCTTCTCCGGGCGGCGAGCAGTAACTTTCCAAGCTTACCTACATCTCGGCCCCTCCCTTCCCCCGTTCTCTGTCAGCGGGGAGGAGGCGCCCCCAGCGGTGGGGGACGTGGAGTACAGGGAGTGGGAACCAGAAGGGGGTACCCAGCAGTCGGTGCTGCGCCATCCACTCCCAGCAGGCGGCCCGGGCACTGGTTCACTTCTCTACCCTCGCCTTCCATTCGCTCACCCCCCTTTCTTCTCCCTTCTCCCCCTCTTTCTAGTCCCGCCTCCTTGCCATTGAAAAGAGCTGGCACGGCACTGGCTCCGTGCAGTCATCGAACTGTCAGGGCGAGAGAAGCCGTGAGCCAGAGCTGCACTCAGCGACCCGCACGGCAAAGCGGAAGGCAAGTCAAACAGTGTGCAGAGTGGCAGTGGCAGCAGCGACACAGGCGGCACAGGCAGCCCAGGCAGCCCGGGCAGCCCGAACAACCTCACTAACAGCCTTCTTGACTCCAGCTGCTCCGCGGACTGCGAGCTGTGGCGGTAGAACCCGCTACAGCAATCGCGGTCTTCGCGGGCGGAAGTCTTTTTCTTCCTTTCGTTTACCCTCTTCATTCTACTCTAGAGGCTTCGTTCAAAGGGTAAGTATCCGGTCTGGGAGCCAGGACAGAGTGCGGCCAGGGAGGCGTGAGTCCCACACTTGGTGCGCTGAAGCCGCCTGCCGCCTGGGGTCTGGACTATGACCACAAAGTGGTTTGAGAGACGTTTCTGGTGTCCTCCCCTCTCCCTCCCGCCTTCTCTTCCCTGGAAGTAAGAGAAAGAGCTGACCCCGGAGGTGAGCGCAGCGATATCTTCTGCCGCCCCTCGGCTTGGTTACTTTGCGAAAACTCTCACTTTTGTCAGAAAAGTGTCCTAGCATGAATTTCCCGATATTGGTTGTACAAAATTGTCTTTCACTTTAACAGATATAGCCATCTTCATCTGGGCTGAGAAAAACTCCAGGATTGGGGCAGGTGATGGGAAAGGAGCACGCCCCAGACTCCCGGACTGGCCAGGGGGAGCGGTCCGAGCTGAGGGGCAATGTCCGGAGCCGAGAATCCACCTCCGACCTCTTGCTGCCCGACCTCGCTGAGCTCCTCTCTCTCTGGGCACTCGGGTTTGGATCCCTGCCAGGCTGGCACCAACACTTGGGGGCCCGACCCTTGGCCCAGAGCGAAGGAGAGCGCAGCGCGCTACAGAGCGCGCAGGATCTCCCTGGCCGTTCCTCCTGGCGCTCGCCTCCCCGCCCTTCCTTCCCGCCCTACTTACGGGACTATGCTCAGCCAGCACCAGCTGTTTGTGGAGATGGTAGGTGTGGAAATTTCTGCCTATCTTTGAAAAAAAAGCAACTTCTTAAATTTGTGTAGTCATAAAACGGTATCCATTTGTTTCTTATTTTAAAAAATTACTTTTTGTGTAGCCAAACATAAAAGGGTTCCTTTTTCTCTAAATAAATGACTCATAATTGCTTAGCGCCCACCTATCCCATAAATAAATGGCGTTTTCTATAAGAGAACCGAAACACAGTTCATCTCTCCACAAAGGTTTTTTTTTTTTTTAAAGCGCGTAGCCATAAAACAGCTCCTTTTCACAAAAAAGGAATGCCTCTTAGAGCGTCATCAGAAAAGGTGACTTTTTAACAGCGAACAGCTGCAAGCAGGTGCATTTCTTATCGACTTTAGAAGAGTGGAACGGCAGTTTGCCCTTGGTTGCAGACAGGACTTGCATATGAGCGCTTAGTCGCAAATTGACTGGGGTGGGCAGTGATGTCACTTTCCAAGAATGTATAGTAGGAGCGACTTCCTTGTCTCCCCCCAAGGAAAGACTTTTAGAGCTTAATTGAAGATGGGCCCCTTTGCTTCCAGAATGATTTATTCCGCGCCCCGCTGCTTTGGCTGCCTTTGTGGTTTGGGGTGCGGGGCACTAGGGTGCGCGTGTGGAGCTCGTGTGCGCGCGCGCGCCTGCGGGCGGTCTCTCGCTTCTCTGATTCTGGTGCCCTTACAAATTGTTTGCTCCCGGGCTGAGGATCGAAACTTGCGCCACTGCGGCACACACTCACAAAGCAAAAAGCGTGGAGAAGACGGGCTAGGACAAAAGAAAAAGAATTAAACAGTGACAAACAAAATCAAAGACGCGTCCTCCCTTGTGTGGAAAATCCCAAGATAGGATTTAATCGTAGTCTAGGAACTGTTTCTGTTCGGAGTGAGGTGTGTGGAAGAAAGTGGTTGAAAATGGTGATAGAAGGGGAAGGGGGCAGAAAAGATGGGGAAGGGGCGATGGTGCTCCAAGAGTCGCCTGCGTGCTCTTAGCGCTACAACCAGGAAACAACCTGAGGAGCGTGCGGAAAAGAATTCCTAACACTGAGCACAACACCCGAGAGGGAAGCGGCGCTTTCTTACTTAAAGCGACCGTCCTCCTAGCCCCCATAAGAAGTAAAACAGGTGTGACTACAAAAAGGGGGGAGGAGGAGAGCGTAGTTGCGGATATCTTAGCAACTTGGTAAAGCTTGAATGGAATTTCACTCTTAATCTTGTTTGAAACAAACTCGCACAATCACGGCGGGAAACCTCAGCCTCAGGACTGTCCTTTCTTCTGTGGATGTATATGTGTGGGGAAGGGGGTGGGCATTGGAAAGCAAATCGGTAATAGTATTATGTACATGTTTTCCTCTTTCTTGCCTTTGTCTGGTTCATCCGAGGTAGCGCGGACGGTGCGCTGGTGGTTTAGAGATGGAAGCGTTAAGGTCTAAAGATACCTTTCTCTCTCTCTCTCTCTGCTAAATTAAGAACTGCCGCACGCAGTTCCTGCGAGCTAAGTCCCGCTGCCGCTGCCAAGGCGTCGCGCTTGCCAACCTGAGAGGGAGCGCCTCCGCAAGCGAGGCCCGAGAACACCGTTCTCCGGTCGCCTTCTTACGGGCAGCCCCTCCTTCTGGCAATGGTGTCAGCTGCGGAAAGGCTCCGGGGCCAAGAGGAAGCCGAGCTGCGTGTCCGGGCCGGGAGCGCGGGCTGCTCTGCCCCGCGCGCTCCCAGCGCGCAGCCGCTGTCTCCTCTCTTCGGCCCTTCCTGCCCTCCCCGCCCGCAGCCCCTCCTTCCAGTCCCCCACTCCCCCAGAGGCGTTTGAAGGCACCAGAGGCTGGGAGGGCCACTGCAGGCCGGGCCTCGGCTGGTTTTGAACACGGCTTGGATCAAACCCAGATTTGAGGTCTTCCCTACCCCTTTCTTCCTTTCTCCCGCGACTCAGCTTTCTTCCCTTTTCGTTTTGGCACCTTCATTGTTCACAGTGAATTTACTTATTTAGCAGCATTTTAGAGGTCAAGTTTTCCAGATTCAACAATAGTTACCAGTGTTAAATTTCCACTGCCCCCAGCCCCGTGGTAAGGAAGAAGGATGTAAAGATAGGCTTCTTTAAAATCCGGTGGCTATTTATTCGCCTTGCCTTTCACAGAGCAAGCTCCTCAGAAGGCGGGGAGGGTTGTCTTTCCTCGAAATAGTGCGGTGGGGGAGGGGAGCAATCGTGGGTGAAAGCGCAGGGAGCAGGGTGGGGATTCCACTTAACTGAAAAAAGGGACTGGAAATTGGGGGTTGTGGAAAGCCTCTAGCCGCTGCTGCCGCAGGGGAGAGGCCACCATACTCTTTATTATAAGGCTGCACAGTCATTTCTAGAGCCCGCGAGTCAAATTGAGAGGATTCAGAAATGAGTTTTTACTAGATTGGAGTCCGCTGCAAAGAGCTTTCCTTTAAGCTTGCTATTCTCATTTTAAGAAGCAAGCCCCTGCTTTCCCAAATTTGAAGCTAATCTCGTTTCTCCTAGTTGGGGACAATTTTTTCGTTAGCTCTGGGAGAAGGGCCCCCGGGCGCAGATGAAGAAGGTTGCATAAGGCAAGAGGAAGGGGATGGAGGCAAGGCGTGTGGAAGCAACAGGCACCTCTACCTGACTTAACTTCCTAAAGAAATTACCTTCAAGGGGAATCGCAACAAATTGCTTACCTTACCTACTGTATTTTGGTTTGGAGGCAGATGATGGATGTGGGGGAGACAGAGAACTGGCTCCCTCTGTTTTGTAAATGTAGGGATTTTTCATTTGATGAAATCTTCCCTTACATGATATATACTTGGCAGCAAACTTAAAATTGCTGTGCGTTTGAAATTCAGGAATGGGAAGGAAACTCAGACCAAGCATAAAAACACATTTATTTTCCAGAGTCAATCATTTCCTGAAGGTTGTAAGGAGCCCTCTCCCCACTTTTATCACCCGAATGAATTGAGAAGGACGCCCAGGTAATGTTGGGTTTCAGCAACTGGAAACCTTGGCAGAAGGGATTGCAGGTTGCACGTTATTCCCTCTCTTGGTATTCAGAACTTTATGTTTTGCAAGATAGAAATTCATGATAGACAGCTTCCAGACTTCTGGTGGCAGGAAGAAATCTGGTAAGGGATTTAGAAAGCAGAAAATTCTCCTTTTCTCTTTGCAAGCGGCCCACAATAGCCTTTAGCCAGGATTTATAAGATTCTTGGGGGAGCCAGAGGAGGCACGCAAAGAGAGTGTATATAAACCACTAACTTTGAGCCACATTGAGGAAATATGTATGGCTGCCACGATTTCTATTAGTGGGAAAGAAAATTATTCAGGAGATGGAAATTTGAAAGCTAATTCTCTCCAATAATCTTGCTTCACATATTTTAAAGGAAGTGTCATCCATTATTTGTTCACCAAAGAATCTGCAAATATTAACTAGTTACCTACTGTGCCAGACAATGTGCTAGGCTCCAGGAATACAAAAGAGATGAAAAACGTGGCATGAGCCTCTTTGTGTCAGGAGACTCTTATAAAACTAAGATACAATGTGATAAATGCTCAAACTGAGCATAATGGAGGGAGGAATTCTTTTTTGTTGAGTTGAGAAGAGGTTCATAGAGAAGGTGTCGCTCTGGATTTGAAGAACAGACATTCCTGGTCATCAGCTAGCCAGGAAGTAGACCTGGGAAGTCATCCCTAACACAGACTAAGTAAGGAAGGGTGTGAGGGCTTGATGTCTTATTGTGGAGTTAAGAATATATGTATGTGTTGTAGACATGGGTCACCTTTGAAGATTTTTCAAGCTTATATGTTAAAGCAACAACAATAAATTATAAGAAAATTGGACAGCATAGGGCACACAGTAAAAATATTGTTGTTTATTTTTAAATGAATAATTGAATAAACTGATGCATTGTAATAGAAAGTGGAGGCAAATATATTAAGGAGATAATGTAACATCCAGAAAAGAGAACAAATGAATGAAGAGGGCCTAAAGCAAATCAGCAAAACTAAGAAAAAATATGCTACTTTGGGAAATAAAATTTCTCTTAGACATCCTCATCTATCCACTTAGATCTTTTCATTCATTTCATTTTTCCTACCCAGGCTTCAAATTCCCCATCTTCCACCAACAAAGTAAACTCCTTTTGTCTTCAAGAGACCACCTCTTCTTCAGCCACTTGCTAGTCCTCACTCCATCCCATTTTCCACAAACATCCTTGCATCATTCCTGAACCCTACATCATCTCTCCTGCCCTTACCTACTTCAGTTCTTTTTCTACTCATAGTTATAATCCCATAATCTTGACTTTTTGCTCCCCTTAAGCAATAGCAACCAGCGGTATTCTCACTTCTTTTTCCTCCTTAGAGCCAGTCATCCCTGCCCCTTCTACCCTGCATTCATTCTTCTACTGATTTATTCACCCTTTTTGCATCCTCCAGCACATAGGCCACTTTGGACTCTCCTCCCATTTAGTGACTTCAAAGAAACTAAGGGGGGAAATAAGCAACTTCTACTTTAAACTTGCTTGCAGATTTGTCAAATTGTCTTCACCAAGAAGCTTTCTTGCTGTCTCTGTGTCTCTTTTGCTGTTTTATTTCAAACAAAACTTTTAGTGGAATTCCTCCTCTTTGTTATATATTTTTTTAATTTTGCCTGCAAATGTCTGTTTTCCTTTGGTTACGACTAGAGATTTAAATATCATTCTTTGGGGAGTATGTTCAACTTTTCTGAATTTCTTACTGCACACTCCTGACACTGTTTCTCTTCATTCCATCATTTCTGGTATGTTCTCATGCCATGAATTATTCCTTTTGTGTTTCAGTAAAAATTATTTCTTATTTTTATTTTCTTCTTTTTTAGTTTTGTAGGATTGCTATATTGGCTCAAGTTTAAATATTTTGAGAGGGCATCTCTCTCAGCAGAACTTTTCTCATCCACACTTAGGATTTTAAGGCCTTTGTTCGTGTGTGTTTATATCAATATACACAGTTGCCATGTCACTCTTTAGAGGCAAAGGAACCGAATATTTTAAAAAAACCCTACATATTTAGAAGGTTCTTTTTGTGTATATGTGGAAAAGTGGCAATTCTCATATTGTCCTTTTTTCTACACTCAGTGGAATTGATGCAACATCATTGTGAATTGCAGAAGGAAGAAATAGTATGCTGCAAAAATACGTTTTCATGAATTACATATGTAAATTTTACCCTTGGAAAAAATATATAAGTACATTTAATTGAATTGGCTTTATTACACTCCAAATTACATGTCATTGTCTGTAAGCAGAGTTCTATTATCTGAAGACTTTATTGATTATTCAGTATCCAGAATGAAGAAAACTAGGTAAGATGCCTTGATATTCCAGACTGGTTTGCAATGTTCAAATTAATCTAATGATATTTGACAATGGTGTTATTTTTCAATAAAATATATCATGAAGATATCATCCCTAAAATGTGATCATCTTTTGTTAGGAGAAAACAACAAATGACCTATATGCCATGGTCCCTCAAGATTTATGCCCTATGCAACATTAATTGTAAAGCAAAGGTTTATCACAGAGAGAAAGCTATTTTAGGGTGAAAAATGTCTTTTGAGATTCAGTTACATCGAGGGAAAGACTGCACCATCATTATCAAACAGTAAAATAAAATGGAAAAATTAGTCTTTTTCAATTACTGTTTTGAATTAGAAGAGTGACTTGCGAGAAATCATAAATGCTCCTATTATCTTTTACTCTCTAAAAATCCTCAACAGTTCAAGGCTTTAAACTGCCCTTTTAATTGTCTGCAATGTGTTAAGCATTGGATCAGTATAATGAATTTTGAAACTAAGAATACAACAATGGCTATAATTGGCATTTCCTGTCCAAATCTGAGAGAATAATTTTTGTCCACCTAATCTACTCATCTTGGATGTGTAGATTTGAGTAAACAAAAAGAGAAAAGTAAAAAAAGAGAATTCCAAGGAGAATATTTTTCTCTGTTGTAATAATCGAACATATTTTTTAGCTTGACAACAATAAAACCAATTTCCTGATGGATTTTAATTATACAAAAGGAAATCTCATTTCTTTGAAAACTTTTAGTAATTAGAATGCAAACTGAGATTTGAATGGATTTTATAAGTCAGTTACTATTATCACATAAAATGAAATTAAAACATTGTTTTCTGTTACACTTTTGTTTTGATTCATTCTCTTAGTTAACTCTTTCAATATATACACAGTATTCTATATTTTGTATCATTTAAAAGTAATCATATTATATTAGTCTCATAAAAATTGGAATAGAAAAAGAAGACATGGTTTAACCTATTTCATCAATGGAGAGCTTGCAGGTCTAGTGGGTGAAATCAGCTTGCTAAGGCTTTCCAGTTACTAAGAGGGGAATCTTCAATAGGATTGCTGGTCTTTAGTCTCCATGCCAGGACTTTTCCCGACATGCCATCTTGCATCTCTTAATTTTGATTATATTTTATCAAAGTTATGAATGTAAAAAGTCAAATAAAATGCGATTTTTATTAAAAAATAAAAATTTCAAAATGAGTATATTCAAATATATTAAAATATTAATTAATTGGCTACTAACATTATATTCTTTTCCTATTTAGTGTCTTTATGCATGCTCTTTGTAAAAATTATATGATAAAATAGTAGGACTATTGAAATGTCAACAGTACATACACACTTCCTCCATTTTATTTACAGAAATAATTCAAATTATGACTCATCATAATGACACTCCAAACAGTTGCGGTTTTACTTAATGCAGCAAATATTTAGTGCCACATCTTCCTCTCATTTTTCTTTTAGGACATCTATGTTTTTACATAAGATTTATTTTAGGAGATGCTTGTCAGAGATTTTTAAATAGTGTTTTTTTTTTCTGATATGTTATCTTTGAAGCAGCATGTCTTTAGTAATCGATTGAGTGCAGGTTTGTACCAAATCAACCGAAAATACATTAAATTCCCAATATACAAATCATTGTCATTGTTAGATTATAAACTCCTTTTTCCTGTGTTTTTGGATGTGGTAAGTGAGAGCAAGAGTTTATTTAAATTGTGTGAACACAAGCTATTTTATGACATATTTTATTAATATCTAGAAAGTGACTTTGGGCAAATAACTTCACCTCCCAGTACTTTCTCTAAAAGTAAAATGAAGGGGTTGTAAGTTATTTCAGGGCTCTTTCCAATGAAAAATAGCCCTGTGATGTTTTACAAGAAGCAATAGACATCTAGGGCATACTTTCCTTGTTCCTTGTCTCTGCAGGAATTACCAGTTTCACTGCATCAATTAATTAATCATTAATAACTAAAATCTGTGGTCTATCCAGCATTGCAGTACTTTAGATATGAAGAGTGGCCCTTAAAGAAATTTGAGTATCTTCATTGAAAAATTTTCATTCTGAAATGGCTAAAACAATGCACAACAGCAATAGCAAAGTAATATGTAATCATAATAAATTTAATTCAGCAAATATTTATTGTCACTCTGTACATTACAGTACACCAAGTATGGTGCAGGTTTTATAGATTCTGAAAGTTGAAAGATCCAGAACGATTATTTAGTCTAACCCTTTCGTTTTACAGATAAGAAAATTAAGGCTGAGAGATGTGAAATGAATGTGACAGGAGTTTACATAAGGTATTGGTGATAGCATGAATTAATTCACTCCACAAGAGTACCTTGTTTTCAACAAGTTTAGAATTTTAAAATGCCATAATTTATGGCTTTTTAATTACCTCCGTTCAAATTTAATGGTAGTTTTGTATCTTATCAGAGAGTTAAATGTATGCTAGACTTGTTCATTTATTTTTACAGTGGGGAATTTGCCACTCTGACTCAGATATAGAGAATACTGTTTGCCACACTTTGTTTTGAAATGAAGTTATTAAAACATCTGCACTGTGCCTATTGTAAAACATACTAAATAATGTTGTGATATGGAAACCAACTGAATAGACTAAAGTATCAATGCACTAAATTATATAAACATTTTAACCATGAAAAAAATGACTGGAAAAGCTCATTTATATGAGATGACTAGAAATACACATTCCTGGAAGGATAGTTTTATTTTTATAAAAGAATATTTACCTTAAGGACTTAAATGTACATTTCCTTGAAGGTTTAACTATAATCTGGAGAAGATTATGAGTGGATTTCCTAAAATTTGATTTGTTGGCTGCATAATCTCATCCCTTATGTTAGGGAACATATGCATTTGTTAGGAAGTATGGGTTAGGCAAAGGTAGGTAGGCAGAATATGCCAAAGCAAAACTTTCCTTTCTTTCCCAAATAATCTTATGTTGTTTTATTTTGCTTTGTGGCAGAGGGGAAATGGGGAGGGGAAAGGTAATCAAATGGAGAAGAACGAATATTGCCAGAGTGTTAGGTGATAGGGCTTGATTTTCAGTTTAGTGTGAAATATACTACCTTTTTGAAACTGTAGAGGCTAGCTTCTCTCTCTGGCTTCCAATATTGGATATTTTGAATTCCTCAAATGTTATTTGATGATTGTTTCCTAGTTTTCTTAGATAAAAACTCTTCCAAAACATGCGTATACATTTTTTTTAAGAGAAGCATAAGAATAGGTAATACACAAACACACAAACCAACAAGACACAGTCTTTACATGGGCGCTTACTCTGTAGTCAGTCATTGGGCAGGATTTCCATTGTCTTTCTCTTTAGATCAGAAAAAAATTTGCTCAGTTTAACACTGACCTTTTACCCTTCCATCAGGTTCCACAGTTCTTACAGTTTTCTTTGTCTGCAACTTTTCTTATCCATGAATTAAGCTTTAGCATCCATGAGATAAAGCAGTTACAATATATGCTGGCCATTTAAAATGGCTGTAAGTGCAAAGCAGGATAATTTAAGGGAGAGCTTTTGAATCCACTGAACATCTCACATGGCCAGGCATAGTAGCTCACACCTGCAATTTCTGCATTTTGAGGGGCCAAGGCAGGAGGACTGCTTGAGCCCAGGAGTTTGAGATTAACCTTCGGCAACATAGCAAGACCTCTACCAAAAAAAAAAAAAAGTCTCACATATTCTGAATGGCTCAGAATTGCACACAAGAGTAAAGAAATATGGAAATATAAGATTAATGCTCAAAAAAATATATAACTGGGTAGCTGTAACGCTTAATGACTTGCTATTTTAATCTTTAGTTTCTAGGAAGTTTCATTCTACTCCTGTTCTTCTTAAACTTTAATGTGCAGACCAATTATCTGGAAATCTTGTTAAAATGCAGATTCTGACTCCATGGATTCTAGATGAGGCCTGAAATTCTGTATTTCTAACAAGCTCCCTGTCCATGTAGATGCTGCTATACCTCATACCACACTTGATAGAAAAGGGCTGATTCATTGTCTGGTAAACAAGCATGTCAAAGGTGAAGTAAGCCAAGAGTTACAGTTGTTTTTGTTTTTAAAGATTCAGTTTAGGTACGTTGCAAAAAAATGAAATTTAAAACATCAAATAAATATACAATTATTTTCATTTGCATATTAAATAGATTTTACTCTTCGGTGTAACTGCATCAGTAGAAACTGTAGTTCAGAATAAAAAATAATGGCTTGCTTATTTTATAGTCAAATTTATTTCACAGAACAATATATATGTGATTATACATTTTAAAAATGAAAACCATTGGCCATACAGTATCAGTAGTTTACCAATATTTTTAAAATATTTTCCAAAGAGATCCAAAAACTCTGAGCAGTTTTAATATATTATAGATCCAGGAAAATATTAGTTTGTAAAATATTGAAAATGAACACTTCAGTTAATCATTCAGATTTTAGAATAACATAGCCAATGACATTTTCATTTACCTAGTTTTTACTTGTGTCTGATATTTTGCAGAGCAATAACAACAGCAATAATGAAAGAGACTATGTAAAAGCTATTTTCTATTTGCTATCTCCACAAAAACACTTCAAAGTGGGAACAAATGGTAAATTATACACCGTGCTAACTACTTTCATCACACTTAGACTTTTATCTTAGCAGTATAATCCCTTAATCTATGTGAAACTTTCATTCATAGTCAATTTAGGAAAACTTTCATAGTTCCATTTCTTTATGTGCAGCTCATCTTGGCATAGAAAAAGTATCAAATTTAAAAAAATATTGAAAGCAGCTATTGCAATAAGTCAAGTGTAAATGTTTAAACTGTTTGTTAAGAGACACAATATGGTTCTGACAGGGTTAAGAAAGCAACTAAGTTGTCACTTCAAAACTGAGATTCATATCTTAATTGTGCTATTGAGATTCAGAAGGCACGGCCTTCCCAATGGAATGGTATTAGTCTTTTCTTAAGCTCTAATACTTACAGGAACAGCAGAGTTTGTTTGGTGGCCACTTGAAGATCCCAGTTAACTAAAAGACCAATTGAAGTAAAATGGTTTTTGTAAGTGCTAAATGAACTTGGGTGACAGTCAAAATTTCCTTGGATTTCATTACTTTTAACATTATTTATTAATGTTAAGCATAGATTGTTTTCATGTGACTGAGAAGGCATAAATAACAACCAAAATACTATATATCTTTTTAGGTTTTTTTTAGAAGGGAAAATGCCAAAATATACAAAAAATAAAATAAATAAGAGAAGCAAAACAAAAGAAACAGATGAAAGAACAAAACATCTTCAGACTATTTTCAAAGACTAGAAAAGGTAACCCACTCTATCAAAAGTAGAATTATCAGTTCTATGAACACATCCTTTATTTTTATTTTTATTTTTTTTGAGTAGGTGTCTCACCCTGCCACCCAGACTGAGTGCAGTAGCACACTCACAGTCACGGCAGCCTTGACCTGCTGGGCTCAGGCAACCCTTACACTTCAACCTTACAGGTAGCTGGAACTACAGGCATGCGTCACCACACCCAGCTAATTTTTTTGATTTATTGTAGAGACGAGGTCTCGCCATGTTGCCCAGGTTGGTCCCAAACCCATGGGCTCAGGCAATCCTCTTGCTTCTGCCTCCCAAAGTGCTGTGATTACAGATGTGAGAACACATATTTTTCATATTTTAAGACAGTGAGAGACAATTGAGTTAATTCAAATGGCATTAAAATTAAAATGTACATAATTGAACACAATGTTAAAACTGGATTATCTCTGGGTTGTAACTGGAAAGATAGGCAATTTATTAGACTAATCTAGCAAATATTAGAAATGCTAAAAATATTAAACAAAATGGTATCATTTATATTACTCTGATCAGCTTCATAATTTTAAGTCAATTCTTTTTTTTCCTGCTTCAAGTCAATTTGAATACATCTTAATACAATGAGTTTTTTTTTTAACTAGGAAAATATAACTGGAAAAAGTTTTAACTACAAATCATATAATTACAATATAGATTTTAAGTAGATGGCAGTGAAGGTTGAACAAAATAGAAGAAAATATAATGCACACTAAATGCCAAAGTGCTTACAATTGCTAATAATATAATAAGATTGCAGAAAAAAATTAGTAATAGCATTACAAAAGAACTGGGTTGATTATTTTCATTAGAAAAAAATTACAATTCCAAGTTTTGATTAAGTTCCAAGGTGAAGACTGACAACTCAAATAAACATGATTCAAATAAATTGAACACACTGAGAGCATAATATTTAATATTTTATTTAAAAATATTATTAACTTTATATCCTCTTTACACCTGAAACTGAAGATGACAATTCGATTACTCAAGAGCATACTTTGGTAGTAACTGAAACTACTAAGTTTTTGAAACAGATAAACTGAAAAAAAGAAAGTAGATTTATCATGGAATGAAACTTTCCAAGAAAATACCTGATATAGCACCTCTCAGTAATTACTAAAGACAATACTACTGATACCACTGGTTTTACTATGTGAATGTTTATATTATAATTTTTAAATTGTTCTTTCATTTTAGGGTACTACTGCACATTTTATCTCATCTGAATCTTATAGCAGTCTTGTGAAACAGGTATTGCAATTATTGTACCTTTTTGACATATGAGCAAAGAGGCACAGACAAGTTATTTTTTTCCTTAATGTTGCATACCTTTTAAGTGATAAAGACAACACTAGACCCTTGTTCTTATCCCTGAGATAAACATTTCATCAGCTAATGTGTACACTAATTTCTTAGGTTCAAATATGATTAAGGGTATATATTAAATTAAAAAATTAGAATGTGTTATATTTAATCATAGGAGTTTGTAATTTGTATTAGAAAGTTTTAGTGAGCACTCATTGAATCTTATTAGGCACAAATAGGGTAACGCTCCTTGATCAGATTGAGCAAGGAAGAAGTACTAGGTTGGGAAAAAACTAGAATTAGATTCTAATTCAAAATAAGCTCAGAAACCAGAGTCAAGCTCCAAAGAGTTCTCTTCTCTGTGAAGATACAAATATTTGAGAGAATAGGTCTGGAGGGAGAGTATTTGAGATTAAAAGGGAAAATCTCTTATGCCTATGGGATGGCTTAGATATAGACTCTTAATTAATAAACTAAGATGTATTGCTCTGGCTAAATCCTGGCAATGCTTGCAACCCAGAACTTTGGGAAGTTTCAGGTTTTTCATTTTATTTGAATTACACTTAAGTATTTCCTTAAGTGAGATTTTTATAAGTAGTTAACCATGTGAGGTGAATAGTCATACCCACTGGGAGATCACACTTTGTTTTCCCTTGAAAGAACTAGATTAATAGAAGGTATTACAAAAATATCTTTTGTTGTCAGAGAAGCAACCCTGTTTAGTTTCTTTAATGAATCTCATGAGATAATTAGTAGATTTAAAAGTATAAATGATGACATATATTCTGCTGAACTGCTACTGAATAAAAGAAAAACATTATCCTTATTGTAAAGTCTCCTTAAAACTACAGTTCTTTTACATAAAATTGATGTTTGCTTGTCAATGTATTCTTGACAAAAGACTTCACATATAATCATCTAACACTTTAAACAACCCTGTGAGTTAGGTGAGGCAGACATTTTTGTCCTCCTCCTTTACTTTTTTCCATTTCTGCTTTTTTCACATGAAAAATCAAGATAGTCCAGATTATTTAAATGACTTGCCTAAAGTCATCAAGTTTTTAGTACTAACTTCAAATTTCTTGAGCTTTTCACCATGCGATATAGATTGGGTTACTATTTGTAGGTAATCTATTCTGAAAATTATTTTGTAATTTGAGATTTTTAATGAAGAAAGAGAAAGGGAATGCTTTTTAACTATGGAATAAAAGTTAGGGCTAACATTTCTCTGCAGAAAAAATAATGCAAATGAGATATTCAGTCTTGACCGAGTCAGCAGCGTGCTGAAGTAAGTCAAAACTAGCAATGTTTTTATGAAAAGAAACTTAATGTGTTTGCGGTTAGTGTTTTTTCTATTCTCATTATTAGTGGCTCCAAATGAAGAAAGTAAGGATTATTTTAGTGAAATACATGTACCGAGGCATTCTGTAATATCCTAGAATCGCGAGTTTATTTTATGTATGTATGTATGTATGTATGCATGTACTTTACTTAGGATGGTCATCCTTTGAGGTTTTTTGTCTTTTTGCATAACTTGTGCTTTCTCTGTAGTACCTTAATAAAACAAATACTGCTTAAGTGTGAGCTATGATCAGTTACACCTACTTTCTTTTTTTTTTCTTTTTCTTTTTTTTTTTTTTTTTTGAGTTGGAGTTTCACTCTGTCACTCAGACTGGAGTGCAGTGGCCACTCCCAGCCACCGCAGCCTAGACCTGCTGGGCTCCATGATCTTTCCACCTCAAGCCTTCCAAGTAGCTGAAACTACAGGTGCACGCTACCACACCCGGCTAATTTTTTTATTTATTGTAGAGATGAGGTCTCACTGAGTTGCCCAGGCAGGTCTCGAACCCACGGGCTCAGTCAATCCACTCACCTCAGCCTCCCAAAGCGCGGGATTACAGGCTGAGCCACGGAGCCTGGCTTACACCTACTTTCTTAAAGTATATTGTTTTCCAGAAGGTTCCATTTCTTTTCAAGTGACATGCTCAAGGTCACAAAAGCTACTTAGTGACAATCTGTAGTAGAATTTAGGTCTTTATAGACAGTGTGTTTTTAAGAATTTCATGCTGTCATATCTTTTACCAGAGTAAAAGAGCTTTTGTAAAATTTTTTAAAGTTTAATGTGTAATGATCATATAGCCTGAAATGTTCCAAAGTGCTATGACCAATTTTGGTTATAGATTTGAATAGTAACTACCTGTTTTTCTTCTTTTTTTTAAAGTGTATTAGGTAGCAAAAAGGTGACTCTTACAGAACAATCTAAAGTTTCTTAAAAATACTGAATTAATTTTCTAAATAAAACCTACGTTTATAAAGCAATGGAGCATAGTTTATAACTTTTACCACTTTGAATGTTAGATACATCTCCTACTTGAGGTTTTATGCTACAATGTAAACTTTACTGAAATTTCATTGTAATCCAAGAAGTTTGTTTTGAAAAAATACTGTAAGGACAGTTGTATAGTCATCTTAAGTTTAATAGCATGTCCTTATGACTTAGGGCCCCAAAATACATTGGATAATTGTATTGTTCTATAAACACTACTCATCATCTAATTTATGGACCTAATGTTTCACTTTTTACAGAAAATTAAATATTTGTCCTTTTTATTTTAAAGGTGTTTACTCTTCTGCTAATAATGTCTAACACATTAGGCTTTTAATATATTAATGGAACAGAGTTGCAAATTTTTGCTCAGCAAACACACCTTCAAAGGTCATGCTGTTTTCAAAATATAAATGAACAACTTTTGGTTAGAGGCAAGGAAATCGTCTAAAAGCCTGCAAACTTGGTTATATTCAACTCTACTTGTCTTTGAATAAAAATTTATCTTGCATAGCTGAGATATATTTTTTCTCAAAATATAAAAGTTTTTTGTGAACAAACAGCATTTTACCTGTCATAGTTTCTGATCTATGATTTTTTTTCTTTTCTACCAGAGCTATATATTCCTTCTGTATAGCATAAATTTTAGAATATTATTTTAGAAAATAATTTGAATGTCTTTAACTTAATTTTTTTCCCAGAGAAAATTTCTAGTTATAGTTCTTTTTATTTGCATGACTGTTTTGGAACTACTATATGGGTAAATTTTGAAATTTTAGCTATTTGTTAAATTAATAGGGAAGAATTGTTTCTTTTTTAGAAGTTACTGAAGACAACCAGGTAAAATGAAAACTGTTAAATGACTAAAATGGGACAAAAATTTCAGTAGCATTTACTTAACTCTTCTAAAAAGGATAAGCTGATTCTCAAAACTAACATGTTCACAATTACTGAAAAGTCTTTACTGAACAAAAGATTATGGTTAAAATATCAATGTCAAGTTTACTTAAAAACAAATAATTTTTGCCCACTTGGTAATTGCTATTTATATGCTTTTATGTATGTGTTTTTAGTCCAAATTAATCAAGTGCTTTCTTTTTCCTTTAATTATTTATCTTAGATGTCTACATCTGTGCCTCTATGAGGTAGGAGGTATTCTAATTATCTCTATGTTATAAATATGGAAATTGAGACTTGCCTAAAGGTATAGAGATAGTAAATGGCCATGTCAGGAATCACATTCATATCTGTTTTTTACTTCATAATCTACTTTTTAATTAAACTGTAATATATATCATATATAAAAATTTATTTCATGTTTACATTTTTGAAATATTTAACTATATTAATAATGACTATGCGCATAGACATTTTATTTTTATTTCTCTTTAGACAAATGTTTTATATTATATTAATTTTTCACCTATATTAACTGTGTTAGGGGTATAGAACACTATGCCTTGAAGAAGCAAAAAATATACTGGTTAAACTGAATATTAAAGTTTTTCTTTTTCTTCTGGACATCTTGATTGTAGGAGAACTATTCTATCTATAAAATCATCTGCCATTAACAATTCAGTTTAAGTGTCTAGACATTCTCCTTTGATAATTCTATTTTTATTTTAGATTATATAATCAGTTTAAACAAATTAAAATTATAGATGGTTTGTGATATTTCTCATCAAAGATGATTGCATTTTTATTTCATTTGTATTAGAAATTTGACAGGTTTGATCTAGAGGCATGTGGCAGTTTGGATTTTTAATGAACTTGCTTGGACAATCTTAAGTTAGAATAAAACTTTCACTTTTCTGCTTAGAAATCCTGATACATAATACTGGGGTAAATACTGGAAGGATAGAATGTCTCACAGCATTAAATAACTAAATAGCTAACATTCTCTTGAACCACAAAAGGAGAATTAAGCTTGTTTACAGTCCATCTGCATAGTACCATAGCAAGATGAATCAATCCATTATTTTAACTTATTTTCTTCCAAATTAACTGCTGGTTTCATTTTTATGTGAACATTAGCTTCATTGAACAAATAACTCTCTCTGTTTCTATTTAAGACAAGTAAAATGCAGCAATTCCTTATTCTTTAATCATACCCTTAGGACTTATCAGTAAGAATGAAAATTTTTGAGTCAAGGATATAGATCAAAGAACAGTCAAAAGTTAAAATATCTTCTTTTGGATTTATTTTAATAATAATTAGCATTATTATCATGCAATGATGACACAAATGCAGCACATACATAAAACGTAGATGAACACAGATGCCTTTGCTTAGTAAGTACAAACAGGGAAAGTTAACTTGGAAGAATTTTGCCCAAGTAGACACTCATTCCAGTAGCTAGGCATTATATTTATTTTTGTTATCTTGATATTTTAAAATCTTGAAAAGATAGAATCACTAGACTCATTTTTCTAAAATACAAGTATACACACTTTAAAAAATTTATGATACATAATGATTTTCAAACTATAGACAAATGGAAATTTGTTTTTAATAATGCTTGAAATTGTATTCTTTTACTAATATTCAATGCCACTTTGTTACTTGAGAATTCTCATTTCACAGAAAAGAAACCATTGTAATAGGACTTAAGTTGTTTTCTTGCTGTTAGGATACATTACCACGAGATAGCAGTGATGTTGTCAAAACTCATTTCTTGTTGGAATGTACTTTAGTCAAACATGGGTTATTTGTTTCTTTAATATATATAATACAGATAATATCTGGAATTATATAATTAATAATAACATGAATATATCAAACAGATTTTTTAAAATAAAAATGTTTCAATTTATTCTATTTTCTTTATCATATATCACCAATTTATACTTAATCAAACCCTATCCTTCCACAAAGACTTTGAAAAATTTATTTTTACTGACTTTATACTTTCCTGAATTATATTTTGTAAAAAAAATTGTATTAATGTGTATTTTAGATTAAAATTTTAGAAGAGTATGCCACAAAGTTGAGTAGAAATTTGAACTAAATCCATGACCTCCTAAACATAAAATTATTGTATTTTGTGATGTAAAAAGTTGTATCTACAACTAAAATTTCCATTATCCTTCCATTAATAATAAATTGCAAAAATCAGTAGTTCTGTTAAGTAAAAGATCCCATTTCTATTGAGGCATCCTCCTAGACTCTTAAGAGTGAGTGTGAAATGGTTACTAAGAGACTGTTTGTTGTGAGAAAGGAAACATTTAAACATTTTTTGTATAGTGTGATAAGTGATATACATAAGTCTGTTAAGATTGTTTAAAAATTCACAAGAGAAAGTAGGTTTCTGGTCTTTCACTTGATTTACTATGAATTTATGCATAACTACTTAGTTTCTTTGTTGTGAAATAAAAATAATGTCCATTTAACAGTTTTTCTTAGAGACTATAAATGAGTGATACAACATGAAAACAATGGTATTATTCAGAAGAATAGAACTGAAAATTTTGAGGCATTATTTTTTTATTTTATTTATTTATTTATTTTTTTGAGTTGGAATCTCACTCTATCGCCCAGACTGGAGTGCAGTGGCCGCTCCCAGCCACCGCAGCCTGGACCTGCTGGGCTCCCGCGATCCTGCCGCCTCAGCCTTCCAAGTAGCCGGAACTACAGGCGTGTACTACCACGCCCGCTGATTTTTTTATTTATTGTAGAGATGAGGTCTCGCTGCCCAGGTGGGTCTCGAACCCGCGGGTTCAATCAATCCACTCACCTGAGCCTCCCAAAGGCGCCGGATTATAGGCTGAGCCACCGAGTCCGGCTCAGTTTTGAGGCTTTAAATGCTATATATTTATATTAATAAATTATCATAAACACTGAACACTAATATGTGTTCATAACATACAGCACATACAGACAAGATAGCACATAATTAAGTTGTATATTTTTCTAAACATTTTTGCCAGTGCAATATATATTATTCATATATTAGACATCAGTATTTATGGAGAGGCATGTGAGGATACAAATGCACATATATTCTTGTTTAGACAAATGACAATATAATGATGTTTCTAACTAGAAATGTGCAATTATCTTATATACTAATCACAAAACAACAAACTAGATCATTTAAGTTTTCACCTACAAACCAGTTTCTGATATTTTTTACTGCCTCCATACTAGCAGCATTTTGATTCTTTAATAAGCCCAATCAAATTCCAAGTTAGGGGAGGTAAAAGACCAGAAAGAGTTGCCAAGTTTACCTAGAAAGGTTGACCTGATGCCTCATTAAGGTTTTTGCCCGACAGTTTTCATATGCTTCCATTTTCTATTCCTTTCCCTTTTCCTTCTACTATATTTTTTCTTCTTTCATTGAATTTTCACTACTCTGTCTTCATAAAGTAGATTGCTGAGAGACTAAATATTTTACTACGAATCATTCAGCTTTCTACTTCTCTTCTACATATGGGCATCTATGTAAAAAAATCAGTTTGAAAATCTCTATTATTAGTCTGTTTTTAAGTGTCTTTTTTTCTAAAAGTAAAATTAAAACGTACAGTTAGGAATATGTGCTTGGGTTTTTTGTTTTGCTTTGTTTTGTTTTGTTTTGTTTTGAGTTGGAGTCTCCCTCTGCCGCCCAGACTGGAGTGCAGTGGCCGCTCCCGGCCACCGCAGCCTCGACCTGCTGGGCTCCGGCGATTCTTCTGCCTCTGCCTTCCGAGTAGCCGGAACCACAGGCGAGCGCTACCACGCCTGGCTGATTTTTGATTTATTGTAGAGATGAGGTCTTGCCAAGTTGCCCAGGCGGGTCTCGAAGCCGCGGGCTCTGGCAATCCACTCACCTCGGCCTCCCAAAGCGCGGGATTACAGGCTGAGCCACCGAGCCCGGCTGTGCTTGAGATTTTTAAGACAACTGTTTGCTCATGTTCTGTATTTGGCTCCTTGCTTGCTGTCAATTGTCTTGGTGATGCACAATAAAAGGGTGTGCCTAGGAAAATAAGGATTTGATATACTGTAGATCTAATTTTTTTTTTTTTTTTTTTTTGAGTTGGAGTCTGACTCTGTCGCCCAGACTGGAGTGCAGCGGCCGCTCCCGGCCACCGCAGCCTCGACCTGCTGGGCTCCAGCGATCCTTCCGCCTCAGCCTTCCAAGTAGCCAGAACTACAGGCGCGTGCTACCACGCCAGCTAGTTTTTGATTTATTGTAGAGACGAGGTCTTGCCAAGTTGTCCGCGCGGGTCTCAAACCCCCAGTCTCAAGCAATCCACTCGCCTTGGCCTCCCAAAGTGCTGGGGTTACAGGCTGAGCCACCGAGCCCAGCCCTGTATATCTAAATGCCATCTGATAAAATGGACACAGAATAGTATACATGTTTTTAATTATCATTTGGAACAAAAGCGATATAAAATAGATGATTTTTCTGTGTTAAAAATAATTTTCTTTGTGTAACTTAATGTATATGCAATCATTTTTTCTCACTTAGTATATGAGTCAACAATTGCTTTCCTTTGAAAACTTAGACTCTCTGTTGCTGTCATTGACTTTTGAAAAAAGGCAAAGCCAAAGAGCAAACTAATCCTATAATAATAATGTTCAGTTTATCATTTAATTTAAGACACATGATGGCTTATATTTAATATTAGGAATGTTTAGTTCAAATTCAAAACTTACTCATTTTTAATAAAAAAAATGCTTTTTTAAAAAGGGTATTAACCTATCTGTGCTTTAAGTAAAATAATTTTGATAAGGCTGCTACTTATTCTCCTCAGAAGAACTTAAATAATATATATAAGATTTTAGAAAGAAGTAATTATTTTCTACCTTTGTTAGTTAATAAAGAAGAGGGTTTTGAGTCAGAATGAGGACTTCTTCATTTCCAATTTATTAACAAAATGTAAGATGGGATGCATATTGTACTCAGGTATATGGAGATTTCTTCAACCTAAACTACTGGAAAAGCATTTGCATAGAAATAGAAGTTTTACCCTTGATTTTATTCAAGGAAAAAGAAATAGCCAAGCTTGATTTTCCAGAATAAAATAAAATTTCTTTTCATTAATGAAAGCCACATTTTACTTTCAGTTGGAATGATATGAATACTTCAAAATTTTGTCTACAAAGTAAATTTATGCAGATAAATTACATATCTTAAAACTAGAAATATTTTGACATTCGCTAAAGCTAAAACTATATAAGCTATTAATGTAATATATAACATTAGATATCAATGCTTTGTTTTTCAGAAAGAACATTCATTGTGTAAATGGATTCAACATAGATTCTAAATATCAAGCTCCCAGAGTATATTAAAATGGCATCTGTTATCAGTCCTTCGGGTGTTACAATGACTAACAGTCACACTTAGCAATTTAAGTGAAAGATGCTTGGGAAACTCAAGAGACTGGGAGGCAAAAATATATTAAATAACTATATTTAAAAGAAACAATACAAACTTGATTCGTTTAAAAGCACACTGATGCATTAACAATGTGCTTTCTTGAAGAATTGATCACTAGAGAAAATTCTTCACTGAGTTAATTCAGAAAACTGGTCTTCTGTCAAGTGGTACCACATATTCTTCCTGTCCTTCATAGCATTTTATATGATTAAGGAGCAATAAGAATAATCATGCACATAAGCAAGAATTATCTCTCCATGCATACATTTTAAAAGGCGAAGTAACATGTCTATCCAAGTTGCTATTGGCAGTCTGTGTTCTACTTCAGTGGAAATCTTCCAAATTAAATATAGACAATTTTGTTCATATTTGAGTGGGGACCAAATAAAATCCGGAATTTTCTTTTGGAGGGCAAGCCCCTGGTAGTGCAGGCTTCCTTCGCTAGATAAGTGTTCAAGGAGGCCATTGGCATCAGTGTTCCAGCTAGCATTGTGTGAGAAGGTACATTAGGTTTCAGTGAATTTCTTCTTTTTCTTCCTTTCTTTTTCTTTCTTTCTTCTTCTTGTCTTTCTTTCTTGCTTTCTTTCTTTCTTCTTCTTGTCTTTCTTTCTTGCTTTCTTGCTTTCTTGCTTTCTTTCTTTCCTTCCTTCTTTCTTTCGAGATTCTTTCAATGAGTTTGTTGATTTCATGATGGATTATTCAAGAATGCCCCAGCCCACACTGCGCTGAGTGTTTAGCAGTCTTTTACCAAAAATGGCAGGACCCCAGTCCCTCTACCCTCCCTATTCACCCCATCTACCCCAAGTGACTGTTTTTTGTTTGTTTCCCCAGATGAAAAAAAATCCTCAAAGGGGAATATTTTGTCTGTGTGGAAGAGGTGAAACACACAATAGCAGAAGCACTAAAAGGAATCAAAATTGATGAGTTAAAAAACTTTTCAGCAGGGGAAATAAGCATCTCGATAGTAGTATCCCATCAAATGGAGAATATTTTGAAGGTGACTGAATTTAAACATGTAAGAATAAATACAACATTTTATAAATAAATTCAGGGTTTTATGGGTCTTCCTTCATACTCTGGAATTATATCGAGATGTATCTAACTGCTAAATGCATCATGATATTTGTCACCATAGTAATTTTCAGAAACATGGGTCTTTTTTCCCCTATATTTTGTTTTAATAAGATTAGGATTTTCAGGAATTTGCCATGTTTAAATAAAACTGACAGCAAGAGTTCATATAGCCTAAGTGGAAAACTGTCAAATTTTCCTAATTTTTAAACATCACATATGATTATTGTGATTACTGATAAAGCCTACTGTTTGCTAAATAATGGAAATTTTACACTTCTTGAATTGATGGCATTACTAGCAATAGTAGTCAGTACAAGACTGTTATTTCTTGACAGCTTAAGCAATACTAACATTATACATTAGCTTTTTTTTTTTTACCAAATTTAAGTCTTTTCAAACTATTAACAATTAATCTTGATTTTTAAAAAATAAATCATACAATTATTTTAAAGGATATTCTTGAAATATGGTACTTTTAATTGGAATTTGTGTGATCAGTTAGAATATAACTTATTTACAAGAGTGCCACAAAACATGAAATAGTGTCATATTTCAAGTGATTATAGTAATTTTTAATTAACAGCAGGGAAGTAAGAAAAAAAGACCGTTTAAAATATCATCATTAGTTCATTAGATTAAAATTTTAATTTATTGTGTATACATTTAGTAATATATTTGTTAGCTTATCTGAGGAAGTTTTATTTTTAACTAATTGTATCATCATTTTCAAATGACTACTTAGTCAACATGTATAGGTTGTTTATTTCTTTTATGTCAGAAATGATATTTTATTTCTAAAATGATCACTTTATCTGGTCAAAGAGGATACAAAGTCTTATTATTTATTATTAAATTATACATTTACAGACATATTATTCTTGAACCACAGGATATTTAAGTAACAAGTATGCAAGTTTTAAAATGATTCATATGATTATAATTTGACATACTACAAGACAACTTTCTTGATCCTACTCAGAAAGATTAGTTTTTTTAGAAGGCCTTCACTCAGTCTTAGAGAGAAATTCAGGACCATAGTTTTTCTTTCATTTTTTTTTTAGCATGATAAAGTCAGAATTTTGAAAACTATTAAATACATCTTGGAGAATAATGACTAAGAAAAATACTCAATTTTTATTTATGATAACTGAAGCAACAAAAATAATGATAAAATCACTTACTTTTATTATTTTTGCAAGTGGCAGTTCCCCTTTGTGAAGTATAAAAGAGTAATGAATATACCAAACTGTTTTCTAAGAAAGACTTTCTCTGATTATAAAGTTTAATAATCAGATGCAAGCTTCTTTCTACCAACACTTTTATTTTTATTCACTTGATCTATTTAAAAATGTTTATTACAGCCAGGCTCGGTGGCTCAGCCTATAATCCCGCGCCTTTGGGAGGCTGAGGTGAGTGGATTGCCTGAGCCCGTGGGTTCGAGACCCACCTGGGCAGCGAGACGTCATCTCTACAATAAATCAAAAAATCAGACGGGCATGGTAGCGCATGCCTGTAATTCCGGCTACTTGGAAGGCTGAGGCGGAAGGATCGCCGGAGCCCAGCAAGTCGAGGCGCGGTGGCTGGAAGCGGCTACTGCACTCCAGTTTGGGCGACCGAGTGAGACTCCAACTCAAAATAAATAAATAAATAAATAAAATAAAAATGTTTATTACAATGTATTTAAATGTAATTATTATGCATAATTTTGGTCCTCCAAGATAAAGAAATATACATGGAAGATAAATTTTTGAGACCCAGAATTATGTTTCTTTTCAAAATGTATTTTCTCATTCAGTCTTCTGGCATTCTTTAAAATAGACATTAGATTTTTTTAATCTAGATATTTCATATTTCATATATATTATATGAATACATAATTGAATGTATGTGTGTATTTTTGAATTCAGTATTTGCAGTAACATACAAAACAGGAATTTCCAAGATTCTAAGGTGCTAATATTATTATAGAAACATTACATTCACTGCAATAATTTTTATCAGTAACATGTATTTAGAACAGTTTCACACTGATATAGGTAATAAAACCAAAAAAAGTGAAAAACAAATACAATGCTCACCCTCCAATAATAAAAAGAAAATAAGATTTGTTAATACTAGAGTGTCATTGGATAGAGTGCCTAGAAGTTTTTTTGAATAATTTAATATATTGTATGTGAATAATTTAAGAACTATAAAGTGGGGAGATCAGCAGGAGTGTAAAAGTAAGAGGGGAGAAGAAAGGTTGCTAGGTTTGATTTAAATTGATTACCTTTGTAATGACATGCAGTTCAATGTGTTGATCTACTTATAATAAATATCTTAAGGATTTACTACATTTTGAAAACTGGGAAGAAATACTTTTTTTTTTTTACTGTTTTGGAGTATGCCAAAATAAAACTTGCTGGAAGAATAAAAAGAATGGAAGTGAAGGAACACCTTGTGTGTGCTAAAACAGAGCCACTTAGAGTTTGATTTCCACTAGAAAAGCTGTTTTGTTTTAAACAGGGACAATGGGCATTTGATGTTTCTCACCTTTCATGATTGTGACAATTCTCTTAGATATCTTCAACTCTCTAAATGAGGTTTGTCATAGTCTGCTAAAAAATTGTAGCCCACAGAAATCTGAAACTACAAAATAACTTTTCTCAAGATGATAAATCATAGGGAGTATAAATTTCAGTTACTTCATCTATGGGAATATTTTTCTATCACTTTTCATCGGATAATAAACTCATGTTATGGAAATTTTAATCTAAATGAAAAACTAAATTTTTTCATACAAATTAAATTTGCATATATAAATTACTCTTTGAATTTAAATTTAGGCCTAAACTGGTGGAGAGATAATAGACAATCTGGAATTTGGTACTTGACCACATTTATTGAGTACAGGAAAAACAACAGCAATAACAACAAATATTCAGAAACTTTATTGCTGTTGACAGAGTCTAGTGTCGATACGCCTTGTGGTTTTCCCTTAACGGTTGCATCTATGCTATCACATCACAAAATATATACCAGAGTCAAGAGTAGACAAAATTTTACTCATAGCTTCTGCAAAATCTGAATAAAGATGAAGTTTTTATATTTCCAATGACACCAAGGATGTGGTCTTAAAGACCTATCCTTTCTAAGAATCAAGGAGAAGCAATGAAATAAAATTCTGCATTGAACGAAGTTCAAATAATTTAACTTTTAATAGAAGCATCTCTACAAACCTTATTGTTGTAAAAGTGAACAGAGAGAAAAGCTAAGGCAGACAGCTACTACACTTGATAAATTAATTGCTTAAGCTTGAATCAACCAATGAAGATGGTTGTCTATGGAGACTTCAAGGACATTATGTTTTCCTTAGCTGATATGTTAGTTTTCTGTCTCCTTAGTCATCTTTCTGATTTTCTTCTATGTTAGTAAAATCTTGAGTCAGGCCTTTCAACCTCTTTTGATAAATGCAGTTGTTTGTTTGACTATCTCTTAATCCAAAAGTCGCAAGAATTTCTTTTCTTCCTTTTTTTTTTTCTTAGTTAGAGACTTACTCTGTCGCCCAGACTGGAGTGCAGTGGCTGCTCCCAGCCACCGCAGCCTCGACCTGCTGGGCTCCAGCGATCCTTCCACCTCAGCCTTCCAAGTAGCTGGAACTACAGGCGCGCGCTACCACGCCCGGCTAATTTTTGATTTATTGTAGAGATGAGGTTTTGACAAGTTGCCCAGGAGGGTCTCGAACCCACGGGCTCAGGCAATCCACTCACCTTGCCTCCCAAAGAGCTGGGATTACAGGCAGAGAGTCACCGAGCCCGGCCAAGAATTTCTTTTCTTACTCTTAGAAATCCTTAAGAATGACTAGTTCTTTCAAAATGTTGTCATGTGTTTTATCCCAGGTCCCTGTTAGTAAATGTTCATTCTCATGGACAGAAATCAGGGAATTTCATTATCAGAACTGGTGGTAATGTTTTGACCAACCAGAAGAAACTTTCTAAAGTATCATATTTACTTGTGTTAATCTTTCAAACATACTATAATATGACTATAGTTTCTATTTTATCACACACTTAAACATTTGCATCATCTCTTGCTATTCTATCCAATGCACACTGCAGTTAGTATTGCTAGACTCAACACTTGGCAAGGCATTTATTGTAATAATGCTGCACCTGAAGTTTGGTACTTCATCCAACATCCAATGTTCCACAATAAATGCGCTTTAAAGTAATAGCCTTTAAAGTAATTTTTGCATCACTTTGCAGCCATACAAATTTACTAATAAGTCATTCAGCTAACAGGATTAAAATGGAAGAAATCAAAACATTAAATAGTGGCCATCTCAGCTTTATTGTAACAGATTTTATCAAGAAGAAAACTGTTTTCTGAGAGGAAGTCAACTCTAGTTAGATATATTTTGGCTACTATTCAACTCAGGAGCAGTGCAACTTCTTGAATTTCAGAGCAACTACCCTTAAAAGATATATATAACCTAAATGCGTGATGGAGTCAATGACTAATTAAAGTTTCTCTCATAGACAATTATATCTTCAACATTTAGTTTGGAGTGAACTAGTCACATTGACATGTTGCACTATCAAAAACCGAAAGTAATTTGAGGAGATACAAATTATTCAGTTCTCAAACAGTTGCCACTTATGCTCTTAATTAATAATAAAAATGTTGTGTGTGTGTATGCAAAAGACAGAAAGAGAAATATTTAAAAAATTGTAGTTTAATTCACCCACCAACATTTCATTGAGTAGTTAAGCTCATATAGATTTTTTGTTAGGGGTCAGAAATTTTAGAACTTAAGCATACATGTGTCCGCAAACTATGTAGTCACAACCTTTCATTTCTCAAAAATCATCCTAGGAGTAAGAAAATTACCAATATATGCATTGCCTTAAGTCTTAAAGTGCACCCGACCAATTCTCAGAATATTACAGATAAAGGGGTATGTATAACTTTTCAAATTTTAACATTAGTATAAACACTAATGGAAAAATAAGCACCTATGTTAATTGTGTTAATTAAATTACGGAAATTCATAATTATCTCCAAAGAAATAATACCCATATCTGTTAGCTCTATGAATACAGAAATTAACGTTCAGCTAGGAAAATAACTATTATAGAATTAGTCTTTATGAAAGGCAGAGATATAACCTTGACTATCTCTCATACTTCAATGAATATTCAGACTGATTATGTATTTTATTAAATAGTTGACTATTTTAAATTACACTTAAACTATTAAAAAAATCTTCAATTCTCTTTTTGTGAAGAAAACAACATTATTTTCTGGTCAAAATAGTAAGAAAATTCGCAGTGGCAAAACAAATATAACAATGGTCTCTGTAGGTAATATTAACTTTTATTTGAGTTTCATACATGCTAAATGTATATTCAGGAATGTGGATTTGGACATTGGTAGATTTATCACTAAAGTTGTATATTTATGACATTTGATTAGCTACCCACATCACATTATAAGGATGTCTACATTTTCAGTGTTTTGATTTTTACTAGTTAGATTAATACAGTATGTAATAGGAGCTGAAGTATTTAAGGTACCCTACAAAGACATAAAAATATTGATAAGTTTTAGCTATCTGGCACTGCACAGTAAGAATCCTATACAGGAATTAAGAGAAAATTCATGTATGTTTAGAATAGCTCCTTGCTGTAGCTATCCTTGCCTTTAATCTTTAAATACAGATGCCAAGATGGAAGGTTAAATAGATGATTAATCTTCACACTTTACTAGAAGTGTTTTTAAGCATATCCTATTTCTACTTTGATCATATTTATCTTAGTAAAATTATAATTAGCACATAGTTTGTTTAATGGCTAAAATGCTAACTAATTTTCAATTGACTTTTATAACAAATAACTTTTTAATAATCAAATAACTTTGATAAAGGTCTCAGATTAAAATACTTTCTATTACTTGGTCTCAACATTTTTTTACAAACATATTTATTCTCCTGGCTTTACCTTATTTGTTTTTCACATGAATATCTTCAGTCACTTTTACTTAAAATCTTTTGGCCTGTTTTCTCTTCCTTATATCTATATTCTTTATATCTATATTCTTCCTTATATCTATATTCCAGATTAAATATCAGACTTTTCTAGCTTGCATTTCTTTTCCTTCCAATCTTTCTTCCTATACCGTGCAGCCACTTTTAAAAAATATTTAAAGAACTACTTCTTCATTTAGCCTCTTCCTAATTCTACTACATCAAATATTCTCGTTCTTTGATACCCCCATATCACTTTGTTCTTTCCTTTGTCACTTAGCTTATTTAACATCATTTATTTTGTATAAATCTTGTTTTATCTCTCTCATTACATAAACTTAACATTGTTAAGTAGATGTTTAAAAATTACATATCACTGAATGGATGGAGGAGGATGGAGTATTTTAAGAAAGCACATTTTCCTTAAGTAAATTCATGCATATACCAAATTAATTACAGAATGTGAAGTAATTCTGAACTGTGCTATTCAATATGGTAGCTACTAGCTACATTTGGCTATTTGCATTAAATAAATTAAAATTAAATAAAATAAAAAATTTACTTCCTTAATTGCACTGACCAAATTTCAAGTAGTTAGTAATCACATGTGGTTACTATATTGGACTATGCAGTATGGAATGTTTTCATTATTGCAGAAAGTTCTGTTGGATAACTCTGCTCTAGAAATTTTTGCTGCAAAGATGGATGAGAGAAAAACACTTCTATGGAATTCTAGGAAGGTCATAATCACAAAAATAGTAAGGCATAGGATATCTATCTTTCATTTTTAAAAGTATATAGTCATTTATAATATAATAAATTATTTTCCAAAGAGGAAGATTTACATTAATATCATTATGGTTATTATCACATTTTCATTTAATCTACATTTTTTGGTAACACCAATATATGAAACTTGAAATACAAATAGATAAGAAATTGCCATAATTTCTATGTAAATATGCAGTAAATGCTTTAACAAATCTTCTTTAATTAGAATTAAGGACTCAACACTGTAGATAGTTTTTTAAGATTTTTAAAATCTTATTCCCTATCAAAGCTGAGAAATGCCTTTCCAGCATACCCTACCTCCAAAAGTGTTGTGGATTTTTTTGTTTCTTTTAATCCTAGCAAGATCTATAAGATCATAATGAAAACATAGCCTTTATGTTCCTTTATTCCCCTTTTACAAAATCTAAAATTGTGCAAAAATATTTAATCTTTTCTTGATTTATAGCCATTACAGTAAATTGGAGAATCCTGCCATATAATGACGGACCTCTGTCATGTGTTGTCTACTTGTTGAATTTAGATTTGTGGTTTCTTGAAATCCAAAACAGTGTTTGACCTACCACAGGAAAATCCTTTTGTGGATAAGAAGTACTCCACAGATCACATGCCAGAGGGGTTTTCCCTCAGCTGTTCTCAACTTTGTAATCTTGTGAAGTAGCTAACAAGCTTGGGTGAGACAACATTTTGCTATCCTACATCCAGAATTAGAAATTTCCCTCTAAGATAGTATGGATTGATATCAAGCAGCATTATAGTTAAGATTAGTGTTATAACTGAAGAAAATTGAAACTTGTAAGTAATTAAGAGTTTTTAGTGGCATGTGATTAATATTCAAGGAAGTCATGACCATTTTCCTCAGAGTCAGGAAATAAACACTACTAGTCAATGAGGTTAGGATCACACCTAGTCCTTATGTGTAGTACCTTGAATCTATTCTTTCTACTGTATGGTAAACTTACTGCAGATTCCCATCGGAAGAACTTAGGCGCTAGGCGCCAGTGACAACTCCACACCCGTTAAAGACCAAGAGATTTATTAAAGTGGCGGCTACAGGGGAAAAAGGGAAAGGGTCTGTGGCCACCGGGTTGGGGAGGGAGAGAGTGAGAGAGTGAGAGAGAGAGAGAGAAAGAGAGAAGAGGAGAGAGGGTGAGAGAGAGAGTGAGAGTGGGGGGCGAGAGGGCGAGAGTGAGAGATATGCAGGGAGAGGGCTGTATTTATGGGCTTGGCAGGGGCTGGCCAGTGCCGTGTTTGGGCTTTATTGGAGGAGACTATGAGGTAGTATTCCCATAGGGAAAAGTTACTCGTGCACAGGTTTAAACTTCGCACGCGGGAAACTCTATGGGGAAAAGTCAGAGCTTAGGGCCTTTGTTGTCTTGGGTGGCAGTACCATCTTGGGGTCCCCTTCTGACTATTCTCTACGCCTTTCATTCCCACCTTTTCTGTTTATTTGGGAGAGGGGTGTCGTTACTCCTTCTGGCTGCTTCCTGCTGGATGTGGGCATTGTGGGGTGAGGTGGGGAAGGGCACAGAACCAGCCAGAATAGGGTCCAGAGGTAGGCACTGAAGGTGAAGATTTTTGAAGGTGAGAGTTCCATGAAAGTTTTTTGTAAATGTAGAATGGCGACTTGTTCTGGCCACTCCTCCAGTGGGCACAAGGGCGGTAGTAACCAGCTGTCTTGGAGTAGACTGTGGAGGTAAATAGAGAACCTGGAAGAGAACATATCTAAAAAGAAGAGTTAAGTGATGTTTAGGGACGAGGTGTTGACTCCTCTACTGGGACAGGTTGATAACTATTGAGTAATAGGAGATTGAGGTTTTGATTTGAGAGTTCAATTAAGCGTGGTTGGAGAAATTTAAAGATACATGGGGCTATTAAACAAAAAAAGCAAATTAGAATGACAGGACCTAGGAGTGGGGCCAGCCAGGTGACAAGAGGGTGTTGTAACCAAGTGAAAGGAGAAGAGTCTGGCTGTTAGCGGCGCCGTTTTAATTCATCAGTTAGATGATTGAGGACATTTAGGTTTTCTTCTACTAGGCCAGTTTCGTTGATGTAATAACAGCATTCCTCTCCGAGAAAGAGGCAAGTGCCTCCCTTGTCAGCCGTTAGAAGATCTAAGGCTCGCCGATTTTGTAAGATGACCTGGGCTAACGAGGTGATTTGGCATTGTAAGGAGGCTAGGGACGTTGCTGAAGCCTCTAAAGCATTTTGTAGTTTATTGGCTAGGTCTTGGGAGGAGGTAATGCTGTATGCTAGAGCCCCGCTGCCTAAGCCTGCTGCTGCCAGAGCAGAGGCTAGAGACTCCTGCGATTACAGGAAGAAAGACTGCCCGTTTCTGGCGGGGGTGGGGTGACAACATCAGTGTTGTAGGTTTGTTTATTGTGTATTTTGTTGCAAATTCCCCTTGTGTGTATAGGGTTAGTTGAGGTACCAGGGTGACCAGGACACATGATGACTTAAAGGTTTTAGTAAGATGCCGTTGCACCAGAAGAAGCCAGGTGGGGCACAGGTAACGGTGACAAGTGATGGATGGGTTGAGGTTGTGAACAGGGGAATTCCTGATAGAGGGGGGAAATGAACAGTAGGATTTTGTGTGCAGGGGGTGGTAAGATTTCCTATGAATGGTACTGCTGTAAATGGAGGGCGACTGAGGGCTGCACATAGGAAGCAGTTAGAAAAGTTGCCTAGATGTGAGTAGTTGAGAAAACGTGCTCCCTGTTGGACTACTGAGAGCCAAGAATATGGGGTGACTTTGGCTGTCTGTTTTATGAAGGTTTGTAATATTGCCTCTTGTTTTGTTATTTCAGGGACTAGGTTTGGGATATTTGGCTGAATTTGGACATAGGTGCGGTAAATTTTGATGGTTCCTGCTGGGGTGGAGTCTTGGATTCTGTTGTACACTTTGCTTACCACCCCTTTTGCCCACATGTCATCCCAGGGATGTTTGACATTTAAGTAGAATTGGTCTCCACCTTGTGAAGTGAAAAGAAAAATGTCTTTATCACTGCCAAACCTTTTTATGTTTATGGAGTGGAGCGTGTAAGAGAGTTTTGGACATCCCATAAATTTCAGGGTGTTGCTTACAGTAATCTCAGGTTTGGTCAAAGAGAAAGCAGAATTGAGGTACTTTGTGCCATGTTAAAGAAAGTGAGTGCATGGAAGAGAGAGAGATGGGGATAGAAACTCAAGACTGGCAGCCATATGGCTGGCAGTCTGCTGTCGCCAGACGTTGGATATATGAATGGTCATTAGAAGTCCAGGACTCTTCTACAAAGAATCTTCAGTGAAATGGTGGGACGGGTGGAGTTGTTTTACCGTTGAGGTGGGTTAAAATTAATAGGGGAAAGAGGTTAGGCTGGTAAACATAGTGTTGTAAGGGGTGAATTTTATAAAAGGCACTTCATAAGAATGAAACTAGTTATAATGAGGACGTATGTAATAGCCAACAAAGCTTTGACTGTGGATGGCCAATTTGTAGGTGTTGACCAAGTAATATAGTAAGGAGGATGGCAATTAAGCCAAGAAAGGAAAGGGGCCAAGGGTTACAAGTTTCCTGCGCTGCCTCCAGGATGTTTGTTTGGATTTGGATTCGGATGGGTGGTGAGCCGGGACAAGCAAAGTCTGAGTGGTTGTTCTGGAACTTTGGAGCAGGTATACCTGTAGGTAGTTGGACAAGTATTATTATGGGTGGGTTGTGAGGAAGGAGAGGTGGCAGGTTTAAGATGGAAAATGTGAATCCATGGGGTAACCTGACGTTGGGCCGTGATAAGTTTTGCTGCTGTGGGAGTGGACAAAACTACTTGAAGAGGCTCGAACCATTTTGGATTAAGATGAGTTTTAGTTTTTGGATCGGAAAAACAGACCCATTGTCCAGGAATAAGAGGAGGTGGGATTTGGCCGTTGGAACCAGGTATAGGAGGGGGAGGGTAAAGGGCCTTCCTGGAAAAGAACAGTGAATGGCCCCATCCAGAGGGGTTTTAGGGGTTGTACATTCCACTCTTTTACAAATACCATATTACCTGGCTTAAAAGAATGAGCATTGGTAGTTAAACTAATTGGCAATCGTTTTCTGACTTGACAATGGATGACATTTAGGACTGAACCTAAGGCTTGCATTTGTTGTTTTAGGGCAAGACTTCCAAATTCCTTTAAGTTTTTGTGTATTTCCCTAACGAGATGGGGTGGTCACCCATAAGGAATTATAAAAGGCTAGAAGCCCGTTTACTTTATTTAAAGGCCTGTTTTGGGGCCTTTTCCCCTAGCAGGGTGTTTGTTTACCCCCCTTTGAGACTTCATAGAGAAGTTAGGCATTTAAATTTTCTAGACTAGTATAAGAACAGGACCACCCTTAGGGTCCTCTTTCTTTTTTTTCTTACAGTTGTTGATTGGGTCCTTCCTTTCTTCAATTTTTAGCAGCACTTACTCCCCTTGGATGTTTGAGTTTCTTCTGGTCCAAGAAGTGTCTAGGGAAATAAGCTCATAAATTGTGATTAAAATTTATTCCAAATAGACACACATTTTCTTATGAGCATTTACGTTTGTGGCCCCCCTTTCCTTCAGAGGCCTACTGTTAAACAATTTCAAAGGTTTAACAAATTCTATTTTAGGGACTTGGACCCTGAGTGATGCAATACCAAATACCTATGTTTAGTTTACTCATGTCCTAGTTTTACATCTGATGGAGTTTTCCCTGGAGTTGCCAAGGAGTGGGATAGGTTGCCACTTGGTCTGCAGTAGAAATGTTTGAACGCCTTTTAAAACCTACTTATAGGAGATTTATTTATGTCTAGCCTGTGTTAGCTACCCTGCCTTAATTATTTATTCTTTAGTGATTTTTCGATCCCATAATCATTTGGGGTGCTGAGGGGTGAAGGCCCGTCTTCTATAATTTCTTCAGAGCTGATAATGGGTGCAGTCCTGCCTAGCCAGAGATTGAAAATCTCTCCCCGTCTGACTTGAGGCATCCAGATTTGTTTCAGTAGTGGCATTGTTTGCAGGCACTGGCTGGAACTTTGGATGACGATTATGTGGGCATGAAATTACTGAATTTTAGCTCAATAAAAGGAATAAAGTCAGGCCTATATTTTGACAATTGTAGGCACTGACTGATTACCTTTTATACAAAAGCTATAAGGCCTGAAGTTATTAGCATAACTTAAATGATAAACTTTAATTTTTGTAGTTTTATTACAAGTACCAGCTTTTGTATTTGTGGACTATAATGGTAGTCTGACAGATTGTTTTAGACTATAATTTGAACTAGGCACTTAAGTGAATTTTATATAAAATTTGAAGAGAAATCTGAAAATGTTTGAAGACTTGCATTTAGAAAAGACTTTATTATGCCTAGATTGTTTATAGAATTTTTTTGTATGTATATTTTTCTTAAACTTTCCTTATACCATCTTTGGCGTGCTCATACCTTTTTATTTTTGTTCTCTATCCCCTTTTTAAAAATTTTTATAACTATCTATTTTTTTTAGGGACAGAAATGTACCTTAAAAGATTTTCTCTTAGATAAATGTATATTTTTATATTCCTTTTTTTGTTTTGTTTTCCTGCTAAAACCTTATTTGTATATCAACAACCTTTTTACATTTTTTCTTTGCTTTTTGCTTTTCTTTTTATTTATTTATAGATAACCTTTTAAGTCATAATTTGAATTTATCTTTTAGTAACTGTTAGGTGAAACATTTAGGGTTTGGAACACCTTTAATTCCACTGGAGAGCAGGTTTTAGGAGGAAGAAGTTCAGTTTGAGCACAAGGGCTAAAAACTTAGCCTCAGTATTAATTAAGAAATTGATTTGGACCCCAGCCACATTTATATAGACCCAAGGATTCTCTGGGTGGATGACATACAGAGTGCTGCGCTGGGCCATGACGCTCCCCCTTCAGTCAACAGCCACTATCACTGAGCTAGGTTTTCCCCCCTTTGGGAGACGCCGCACCATCTCTTTCAGTGACTTTTTAGTCCAGATATTGGACAAAGTTCTGGGGGCTTAGGCTATTAAGAACAGTTGTGCTTCAGGTGCCCAGATTGACCACATTCATAGCAGCTGATACCATCCCCTCAGCAAGTCTATCCTTATCAGGCCTCTTTTGGGTGGCCGGAGCTTTTGCCCTTAGTGGCAACTGCCAATTTGTTTCTTTTCTCTGGCTGGTGCTCACTTTGGAGTTCTTCTCTTTTTTTTTTCTTTTGCTTTACGACTTTCCAATGATGTCTACAATAACACCTGGTTTAAAACCCTTTAGAGTGAACAGACCACAAAGATGTGAAATGATCTGTTCCTACATATTCCTAATTATGAACAGGCAAAATTGTCAAAAATCCTCATGAATTACTAAATAGCAGCCTTAGTCGAAAGACATGGACAATTAAATGAGCACAGCCCAAAACCGCAAGCATTAGTGTTACTTAGCATTATAATATAAAGTAAGGACTCAGCATACATTATAAGACTCTAATAGACTTTCCAACAGTTTTACAGGGATAAGCAGTTGATTACGATCTTAGGCAAGGCCTAAACCTGTAGAAACGGACTTACTTTTAACTAACCTGGCCTTCAGCATTTGAAAACGAGAACAGCCTATTCATTTCTTTAGTTGCCAGAGAAAGATTATAAAATTATTTTTCTTTAAGGCTAACATTAACTTACACTGAGTTAGCAAAAGGCTAAGTAGCATATAAGAGACATTTTTCCATTTCTTTACAGGTGGATTATAATGAGCCCCTTTAGAATTTATGAAGGAGAACACAGGCTAAGGAAAGGAGGGGACGTGGTCCCTGGAAAGAATTTAAGATAACTGGTAACACTTCTTATATGCAACAGACAATTTTTTTACAACCTTAACAACAAAAGGCAGAAATTTTAACAGCACCAATGGGTTGGGAGAAAACATCACACAAATAAAAGGAGACATAAAAGGACATTAAGAAATATGCGCCAATCAAGTTTTTAAAAGACCACATGTCCCATCAAACAAAGCATAATAACTCAACCAACTTTTTAGCAGATTTAAAGTGACAGACACACACAAATAAGAGAATGAGGTGTATGGGAAACATCTGCTTTGTCCCAGCCACCCCCTTGAGAAGAGACCTATTAAGCCATGTGGAAACTTGAATGGGTTTTCCAAGTACATGTGGGGCTGGTGACTTGTTGTAGCTGGTAGGGCTGCCACCAGGGGGTTATAAAGCAGTGAGGGGAGAAGAGTGAGAAGGCTGGAGGTTGGGGTCTGGCACCATGGCCTTTGGCACCGGCCCCTCCTCCAAAGACAAAAGAGAAAGGCTGGAGGCCAGAGTTAGGCATCCCAGCTGGAGACGCCAGCCCCTCCTCCAAAGACAAAAGAGCTGCAGTGGGGGGAGGGGAGTTTAGAGGAGGAAGCACGGACGCATGTGAAACAGTGGGAGGGAGCGAAGCTGTAGAGGGGGTATTTATGGAGGAGAGAAAAGGACTGAATGTAGGGAATCTCTACCCACCGTTTTGAATGCTCACAGAAATTATATAGGCCACTGATTTTGATTGTCTAAGGGATATGTTGGCCAGTCCTGTGTGTAGAGGTGAATTAGGTGTTTGGGTTTGATATCAGGAGAGAGAGAGTGTAGTGAGGTTGTTTAAGAGGCATTTAAAGGGGGAATTGGCTGGCAGGGATGACGAGCCTCCCATGGTGGGACAGGTGGACTAAATGGGGCATCCCCCGAAGAGTCGGCTGTCCGGAAGTGTGGCTGTGGCAAAGTCGGTCTTCACAGAGGTTTGGCACAACCAGGGTTCTCCTGGAGAACCGAGGGGTCAAGGCACCTAGTGCTAGGAATTTTCGGAACAGACAGAGAGCACTTGACAGAGTGGCAGGTGAGAGAGTGTTCGAGATTCCTGCCGGTCGAACAGGGTTTTCTGTGAGGCAATAGACGTGGGAACCTCTGAGGTCCACTATTGCCCGACAGACATAGGAAGCCCTCAGGAATCTGCTGTGGGCTAGCAGACGTGGGACCCCTGGGGCCCACTGCAGTCCGACAGCTGTGGGAGTCCTTAATGTGGGGGAGAGGAAGATAATTTTATGGAAACCACTGTGGGTTAGCAGACATGGGACCCTTGGGGCCTGCTGCAGCCCAACAGCCGTGGGAGTTTTAAAATCTGAGAGAGATAAAAGAGAAGAGAAAGCCTTTAGGGTCCACTGTGGTCATGAAGACCGAGGTGGGGTGTGTTTCCCCTCGCCGAGGGGCTGGAAGGGCTGGATCCTGAGGTCCGTTCCCTCCAGGATCCCTGGCAAGTTTTCAGGCTTTAAGTGTTAAGAGGGAGGGGAGAAGCTGGAGGGACCTGTTGTGCCCTTAAAGACCTAGGCGGGGAAGGGAAAACCAGCAGGGGCCCACTGTGGCCTTAAAGACCTAGGCAGGGTGTGTTACCCCCCTCGCCCGGAGTCGGAAGAACTGCTGGACGATCAAACGGTCAGTTTTCTTCAGGTTATTCCGGGCAAGGTTTTAGGTTTTCCAGTTAGGGGCACTTACCGATGCGAGGGCCAGTGATGGATGCAGCGGTGGCGCTCAGGAAAGTGGGCGAAGGCCTTGATGAGTCCCACCGGCGCCAGAATGGAGTCCCACCTTAGGGCGAGAGGAACCCGATCTGAGTCACGGCACCAATGAAAGAACTTAGGCACCAGTGACAACTCCACACCCATTAAAGACCAAGAGATTTATTAAAGCGGTGGCTACAGGGGAAAAAGGGAAAGAGTCTGTGGCCACAGGGTTGGAGAGGGAGAGAGAGAGAGAGAGAAGGAGGGAGTGAGACGGTAAGAGAGAGAGAGAAAGAGAGAGGGGGAGAGAGGGCGAGAGAGTGAGAGTGAGGGAGGGAGAGAGGGCGAGAGTGAGAGATATGCAGAGAGAGGACTATATTTATGGGCTTGGGAGGGGCTGGCCAGTGCCGTGTTTGGCCTTTATTGGAGGAGACTATGAGGTAGTATTCCCATAGGAAGAAGTTACTTGCTCACAGGTTTAAACTTCGCGCGTGGGAAACTGTATGGGGAAAAGTCAAAGCTTAGGGTCTTTGTTGTCTTGGGTGGCAGTGCCATCTTGGGGACGCCCTTCTGACTGTTCTCTGCGCCTTTCATCCATGTTATTTATTAGGTTTATAAAACTGTTATAATGATCCAAGGGATAAAGCCCAACAAGCAGAGAGAACATTTTAATTTAAGCTTGTATTAGGAGACAAATAAGGAGAGCTGAGACTTCACTCCAGTTTGAATTCATGGAACATTTTGTGCCTACATTTCAGAATCCCAGATGATTTGTTGCTAACAGCACTTTACCCATCAGGGAATACAGAATCATTGCATCTCTGAAACTAAAGGGACTTTGGAAGTCCTGCAGTGGAATCTCCTATCTAGTGCTGTACTTTGGTTATTGAAGCCCTGTCTTTTCAGTGCATCTATTTTATTTAAGTTTCAACTGATTACATTGTATGGGAGGCAAAGACCTTTCACTTCCCCTCCCTTTTTTATCCTCCACCCTGCAGCTGATTGCAGAGCACTATGAGTACGAAAGTGTATTTTAATTCAGATATTTCAAGGTGAGTTTTATATATGTTAAATAACATATAAGTCTCCTTTCCTCTGGTCTTTTCAGGAGTACAATTTTATCTGAACTCCCATATTTCATGTTTAAACTTTTCTTTTTCTTAAAAGATTTATTTCAAGCTTAAAATGTTAATCGGATAAGAAGAAAAGGAAATCTATATTCCTATAAACTGATTGATATCCTGAGGGATGAAATATAAAACAACAAAAATCCCACAAATTATAGTAAATTTCTCTGATAATGTCATCAACAGATTGGCAATTTCTAAAGAATTAATTATGAGAAAATATACAACACTAAAGCCCTACTGATGGTAAACCTTGAAGATGTTTAGAAAGGACCTTCTGGACCATGCAGAGTTGTCTTTAAGATCACTAGTTATCCATGCTGATAAATTTCAGAAGAGCTTATTTTCTGAACAAGTACTTCTTTAGACTATGAGCCCTGGCTAGAGGGACTGTTCTTCCTCATTTATGCATTTCCAGTGCTTGGTACAGAGAACATAGTTAACAGACACCAAATTCACAAATCTGGGGGTATTCTAGTGAATAAATATATAGACTTTTTGCACTTGATGGAGGATGATTTGATTTAATAAGTTAGTAGTATATCTCTACAAAACTTCATTTAAATTAATGAAAGTTGTTTAGGGTTCTAGTTAATTATACCAAATTTGAAAGTAATGTTCAGTGCCATGGGAGGTTTTACTTTTTACAAAAATCAATTACATGTGTAGACTTAGTGATTAATGAGTTCTCCAGTGTACCCCTTCAACTTTGTCACAATACTCCTGATATAATAATGCAATACATATTAAAACAATGTATTTAAGTTTTGTGTTGCAAATACTCATTCTCAGTTTCTCTTGTCAACGTGGTGGAAGAAAACAGTGAAATACATGCACACTGGCATTGCTGAAAGAAGAAATCTCCTAAAAGTGCAAATCAATGCTAAATTTCTCAAGCACTTTAAATTGTATTTAGGGTAGAAAACACTTAAACAATCTTCTTTTAATTTTTACATCATCTTTCTCATTATTACTTCTGTTCCATTCATTACTCTTCTATCACTTCCACCATTCTCTCAGGTACTCAAATTCACACTCTCTGTAGTGCCCTGGGACCTCTCAGATCCAGCAAATCTCTGCACCACCTCCCTGTACCTTTCACTCCTTCAAGTCTCCCATTCATTGACATCATTCTCAATTCCATTAGTTTCCCCAAATTCCTTTCTGTGCTTTTTGAGTGTCTATATTTCTTCCAATTCTCTACTCATTCCTTAAGTTCTTGATGTTCTATGTCATCACAATTTTCCCCAATTTTCATTCTAACTTGTCCTGCCTAGACTCCATGAGTACATATTTTCTTAGTCCCTCCCAATGCCCAAAATCTCCTTGACTCTCAATCATTTCCTTGCTTCTCCTTAGTAACTCCATTCTTTCCAAGTTTTTTCCACAGCATTTTCCATATGCTCTGCTCTTCACAGTTTCCTCTTATGTCTTACAATCCTTCCCAAATTATTCAAGCTCCTTACAGGTAGCTGGAACATAACTCATTGTATTATCTCTATATTTAGAAACAGCTTAAATTTACAAACTGCCAGGAATAAGACGGTTTGTAGTTTAATCATTGGTAGATTGGTTTAATTTTATTCTTTATTGCAGCTTAATATTTTACATATTTTACATATCTGATATTTGTACCAGGCTTGCTTTTAAGAGAACTTGAGACAGTAGAGAGGAACTAGGAAAAAAAATTAGGAAGCACCGTTTCCTGTTTTCTTAGTAGTAGTTTATTATTAAGCAAAGCCATATTAAACCAAGGTAAAGTTTGTTTGTTTGTTTGCTTGTTTTTGAGTTGGAGTCTCACTCTGTCGCCCAGACTGGAGTGCAGTGGCCGCTCCTGGCCACCACAGCCTTGACCTGCTGGGCTCCAGCAATCCTTCTGCCTCAGCCTTCCGATTAGCTGGAATTATAGGCATGCGCTACCACGCCCAGCTAATTTTTTGATTTTATTGTAGAGATGAGGTCTCGCCTGCCCAGGCAGGTCTCGAGCCCACGGGCTCAGGCAATTCACTCACCTCAGCCTCCCAAAGACACGGGATTAGAGGCTGAGCCACCGAGCCTGGCCAAGGTAAAGTTTTTTATTCAACAAGACAGAAATTCAAAACAATATTCTGTACACTTTTTAAGGGGTGAAGGAGAAAGAATAAATAGATGAGTAACAGATTGTGCAATTTAATGAACATGACCCATAGTAACTATTAATGAGATTTTGTGTCCAAATTAAAGTTAACAAAAGACAAAACTCATTGCTCTAAGACTTTTTGTTGCTGACTACCTTCACTAGAGCTGTCATATTTTAATTACAAATCACTTAAGCACATACATTTAACCTATCTTTACACTTATGCTTATTCAGGCATTCCCCATGTGATGCTAATCTGTGAAAATTTTTGAGAGGAAATGAGTTTTGAACTCCCCAGAAGCAGATGATGACCTTGGATGACTAGAGAAGTTGTGGGAGACATAATGGCTAGAGAGTAAGTGTTGGTTTAGCTGAAGAAGAGATGTCATGGATTATGCATTAAAGAGAAGGATATTTATTGAGAGCAGCTAATTAAGGTCCTTGAGTGGTAGACCTCAGCATTTAGTTTCTATAGATTTTAATAGGTAATAAAGGTAGCTGTTTTTGTTTTCAGTTTTGTTGTTGTTTTGGTTTGGTTTGAATTTTATATATAGTGTTTTTCAACATAATTAATAATATAATTTATTTCTCAACATCATGAAAGTGTAAGAGTAGTCCATAATAGAGTACTGGCTAAATAGATAATGTATTTTTGGAAATGTTTTGTTTAAAAAAAACTTTTTCTGAATAATTTAAAAAAAAAAGTGGAGAAGCTGTCTTATGTCAAATCTGACTCACTTTAACAGTTCCTCTTGAAAATTAGCAGCTGTAAATAGTGGAAAATTTTGAGGGTGTAATGTTGTAGTTGTCAGCTATAATAGTTTTAATAATCCTTTTTATTTTAAAGTGATCAATTTTAGAGAAGTTGAATTTTTACTATTTTCAGTAAAAATCATGATGACATAGTTCATATATTTTAGATGTAAATACTATTTCACAAATCACTTAATTTTATGAGATGTGTTTGCATTAATATTTTCAACACAGTGCTGGATTAGAATTTTGAGGTATATGACACCTTCAATGAAAATTACTCTCCACTTTCTCTAATTTATAGTTGTTCATGAAAAATTTAAAGATGAATTAAAGTCCTTCATTGAGTAAATATGTTTCCCATTTTATCAAAAGAATAAATTGTTCAATGTAAGCATTTGAAAACCAACCAAAATAATATCTACAGATAAATGTCATTGGAACATGTTCTTCTTGAAAATTTTATCCAAAGTTATAACATTTTCAGGGAAAATTTGATTATAAAATACACTGAAAATGGATTGTAGCAATTAAAAGAGTCTTTTAAAACAAGTCTTTCATTTTAAATGCCAAGCTAGAAACAATTATAAAATCACTACCTACCAAAAGCAAAGCACACATTCTTTAAAACTTATAAACATAACTTTAAATCAATTCAAATTATGTGAAATATGCATATGATGGAAAGATATTTTTTATTTGCATGTGAAATTGTGATGTAAAACCTTTTAAAACTGTAGCACTATACATGATTGAGATCAATTATTCAAATGGTTATAGATTTATTATTAAAACTTATTTCATTATAGCTTGTATAGAACAAGAAAGGATCTTAGAGATGAACCCCAATCCTACTCAACTTCATTGAGAAAAAGCAGACACAAAGTGATTAAACGACTTGTCCAAAGTCGTATCTACTTAATGGCAGACCTAATGCTAGAATTCAAGTCCTATTTTTTTTTTCCACAGGATTAGAATTGTCTTTGTGAGAGCAGGATATACACATATTTTTGTTTATTTTAGTTTGTTTTTAGTTTAATAATAACAGCATTGACTATTACAAACGTATGAGACACTTATATTCCAGGAGCTATTCTAAATGTTTTTGACATATATTAATTAACTTAGTCTTCACACTAACAGGTAGATACTTTTTAAGCCCCAAATTACAGAGAAACACAGATAATTTTTAAAATTTGCATGAAGTCACATAGTTAGTAAGTGGTGGATCTTGAAACTGGCTCTATAGTCAGTGATACAAAATCTTAGATTCAAAAATAAATAAATTTTATATTTCTAAGACAGTTTACATTTGTGTATTATAACATTTTATGACTTGGATTTTTTAGTATTGAAAATTAATGATTGTCTCAATTTCCATGTCAAATTCATTTAGCAATAGCTGCAATAGTTTTAAGTGAATGGTCTTGCTTAAATGTATGTGAATCCCTGAAGGCATTGTTTGTCTGAAATCATCAATAATGGTCATTATGACAGTTGTAAAAATTATGTCCATGGAGTCAGTTTATTCTGTATATGGAAAACTTTTCACTTATTTTTAAAACTAGAATATCAAGCCAAAAGTATTTTAAGTACTGCCTCTATGAAATGGCTTCTGTTGTGACTATGGTACAATTAGCTATCAACGAATTATCTTTACATACATTTGATAAGTATGTAAAAATAGCCATCTATATATGACTATATAACCAAAATTAATTTTATGTTTTCTCATGAATGCGGCACACAACACAGCAGTAAAAGTCTTATTCTTTTGCTAGCTTATTTTAGTCTTTGAAATTAATTACTAACTTAAAAGTAATATTGCATAAATCATGTCCTACAAAAGAGAGCATATTTTGACATGTTGACATGTAACTATATTGATACATTTAAAATAAATAAGTAAATGTAAAATTAAAAACAATTAAAGCAACATTATATAGTGAATATGAAAAAAGTAAAAAGCATACCCTAATGCACAAAATGTCCATATGGATTTACTGGTGTATGTATAATGATATAATAAATTCTGAAAAAAAATCATATAAAAAGTTAAAATATTAGAATATTATATATTTCACGCATTGTCTCTATATATTCATTTCCTTTCAAATAGAATTAAAAGAAAAATTAAAATGGAGAATACGTGACTAATAAGGAATATAAATGAATCTCTTTTTCCCTCTTTTTAAGGAAGAAAAAAACTAGGAGCAAAAAAATATTATATAAGGAACACTGAAGGATTCCATTTCAGTACTTAATGGCTTTTACTAGTCATTCAATTCATTTTGCCTAATTTCTTTACATTCCCAGAGCCTTTTTCTTTGTTAAACATTAATCTTTTTTTGGTTTTTTTGAATCAGAGTCTCACTCTGTTGCTCAGGCTGGAGTGCAGTGGCACGCTTACAGCCACCTCAATCTCGACTGGCTGGGCTCAAGCAATCCTTCTGCCTCAGCCTTCTAAGTAGCTGGAACCACAGATGCGCACCACCATGCCTGGCTAATTTTTTAAACTTATTTATTGTAGAGACGAGATCTTGCCAGCTTGCCCAGGCTGATCTTGAACCCTTGGGCTCAGGCAATCAGCTTGCCTCTGTCTCCCAAAGTGCTGGGATTACAGACGTGAACCACCACACCAGGCCTAAACAGTATTTTTTAAAATAAAATATGCATATATATGATAATACATAAAATAATAAATTATCAGCATTCATTAAGACAGTATCCAGCATTGTGGAGAACATGGAGGTCAAGGGTTAAGTCTGCACAATAATAGAAATGTGAGGGGATTTTCCAATTGTAGTAGCCAATGTACCTCAGTGCTCTTTTATATTCAGAGAAAGAAGAGGCGATGTAGGCCGAGGAAAGAAAAGGCAATGTGCTCTGAGGAACAACAGAGAATGATTACAATTAAAAGAAAATCTGGCTTTGTTAGAAAACAGTGGCTTGCGTTGCATGGTTCTATATTCACAGGCACTTATTTATAGAGTGCATGTATTTCTGATATTGCCTAAAGCAAGATAGTGACAAAGTTACACAGTTGTCTCTATTAAGATATTTGCACTAGACCATTCAGTTTCCTGTTTGAAGTTCTTGAAGAATTAATGATTCATATCATGCATCATATTCTTCATACTATGATGGTGGTAAATGAGAAGAACATGGTGAGTATCCCACACTTCTTTTGAACCTACCCAATATACTAAAAACTGTCAAGTGGGTAGTCGTATTGGTATATTACCTCTTCATAATTTTTATGACTCAGATAGAGTACATTTATTTATATAACATCTTTCATAGGTTTTACTGGTATCATATAATGTTTTATGAAAATAATTCTATTTTAAGTTACTGTTTACTTATAACTATAAAACTGCATTTTTGTTCTCTCAGAGGATCTCAGGCAGTGTGATTTCTAACTCAAAATGAAGGGAATTTGATTCTCTTCTTGGATTAACAAGTTATCAAGCTGAAAAGTAATTCACTACTAATAGTTTCAAGATTTAATATCATAAAATAATACTCATTACAAAATAATTCAATAATAAATTCTGTACCATTTCACTTTTTTTTTTTTTGCTTTACCTATGAATTGGATACCTCAGCCATCATTTCACTGTCCTAGATGCACACATGGCTCAAGATTATTGATCTCTTGATCCGAATCAGCACTGTCCAATAGAACTGTGATGATGGAAATGTTCTATAATCTGTGGAGTCTAATACTGTAGCTCTTAGCCACATTCAACTATTTAACACTTGAAATGTGCCTAGTGCAACCAAGCAATATAATTTTAATATGATATAATTTTAATTTTAATAGCTGCATACAACAAAAAACTATATTGGACTTCACAGCTCTAGATGTTTGGAGTTTAAATATTACTATTATATGGAAAAGAGAGTTCTTTTTTTTCAAGGTATAGTCAATCACTTTTGCTTCTAAATTTTTATTCTTATGCCATCTATAATATCAAAGTAATTTATTATGATGCAAAGTAATTGTATTATGAAAAGCACTGATCTTTATACTTCAGGGTTTTCACCTTATAGGAAGAATTAATGCAGCATGTGATCACAATTTCCTAGAGTTTGTGTCAGTTATAGCAAGTAGAAAATAGTTCTGGTTGTGAGAGCTTATTCTATGATTGCCATTAAGGAACTGGATACCTCTAAAAAGAAAAAAATCAAATCTTTCAGTATTTCTGATATTTCTTAGAATAATACAATTTGAGAGAATATGTGTTTATCAGCAATGTAGAAATCATAATTTAACTGAAAAGAGACCAAGGTCATTTTTTCACATTTATACTCTATTTCCAATTGAAATAATTACAGTGTAAGTTACAATTCTAAAACCCCAAAATACTTTGGGAGGTAAAGTGTCACAAGCATTTTGAGTCTCCAGTACCAAATATAAAGAATGATGCCTTCATTTTCTTTTGTGATCTGTTTTTCACAATCAATGGGAAATCACATTTTGAAAATATAAATTTAACTGTTTTTGCAAACCTTCAGGAATAAGCAAAGTTCAAATTATGTTTTTCATAAGCAGTGCAATAGTTAAATGAATACAAATAACAATGACTGCAAATGTCTAAATAAGAATGTGATTTTGGTCTGCATTTATCACTCACTTGAAAATGCACTGATAAGGAACACAGTGAAAGTACTAATTTTGGGGGGCTGGCTTAATGTGAGAGTAACTCTGATCACATCACTTGCATTTCAACTATTGTTTAATGTAATGGCATTTCAATTGGCAATTTTCCCTAAAATGATCTGTCTGTGCATGCTTGTGCACACATATATTTGAGAGTCTATGTTTACATTGAAACATGAAGACTATTATTTTAAACATATAAATGAAATCCCATGAATATTCTATAATTAAGTTTCGGCTAGTGTTTGCTAGTCCAAAGAGCAATACTGTATCCAATTCTGTAGAGTCAGAAGTTGTATATTCTTAATTTACCATTTGACAGTTACTTAAAGCTAGTTTAAGGTTAATACACTGCTTGATATATATATATATATATATATATATATATATATATATATATATATATATATTATATATATAAACATGCCATCTATAATATTAAAGCATTTTATTTGGGCTGCAAAGTAATTTTATTATGGAAAGCACTGGCCTTTATTTTTCAGGGTTTTCAGCTTATAGGAAAAATTAATGCAGGATGTGATCACAATTTCCTAGAGTTATTGTCAGTTATAGCAGGTAGAAAATAGTTCTGGTTGTGAGTTTATTTTTTTAATTAGGATATATATATAATTGTCTTCCAATATGCTGGTATATTACCACTTCAAAAGAAGTCTTGCTCTTTACTTGCAGTGAGAAGGCATGGAGTATGCTGACTGAAGGACAGTGATAAAAAGAATCATTATTAATTCTTCTATGAACCCAAGTGGTGTTGACGGTCTTCCAAAGTGAAAAACATAAAAAGGAAAAAAAAAACTTTAAATATTTTGGACAGGTGTAGCATTAGTTAATTGACTAAATGTTGTATTTACTGATTGTTTTTAAAACTGATTTTCTAAGAACAACATTGTGTGATTTGTAGTGAAAATAACTACAAGTGAAGAAAGTGCATAAACTATATTCTTATTTGAAAAATTTAGATCGTTGAATAAAACAAATGCATAAAATAGTGAACATTCCATATTATTGTAAATCCCTTCTATTGTTACTTGAAGTCATTGTCAGTCCCTTGTAATGGCATGCTCTTGGTAAAAAGAGTTTAAAACAAAAGAATTAACTACTCAAAGCTCCAGCAACCATTTCTTAAGCAATTGTTATGCTTTTGGCATAGTGCCCGTGAAGTGCTAAATTTAATAAAACAGCTTAATAATTCTTGCTGTATATTTGAAACAATTCATTTGATTTGAGTGGAGAATTAAAGTATAAAATATTATGGATTTATATAATTATTTCCAATTTAAAACTGATTTTTAAGAGAAGGAATTTTATACATAAGTTTTTTTGAAGTGCTAAATCTTTGAATATTTTGTAGGTTTTTATATATGGTATAGAGAGGTCTCTTAAAAGACATCCAGTTCTTACTGTCCATCTTTTTACATTTTCAAATATATTAATGCTACTGAAGCAGGACCCAGCAGAACTTCTCTAAAAGTAGGATTTTTCAAATTTCGCAAGGTGTTTTTGAATGTCCAATTGAAGTTTAAATGATTAGTATTACATTTATATCTGAAATTAAAACTTATTAAGACAAAGTTGAAATAACTCAAGTACAGGTTTGACAAATATTTCTAAATTGACAAAACATCTTATCATGTATTAACCTGGAAGAAAAATAGCATTTATAACTTATCTTTGTATGAGCAACTTGTAAATACATTTGAATTGTATCTGTTTTATAGATACTATCCCTTCATGAAAATCATACTGAACCAAGTATATGTATTTATTGTACAACTAAAAACAGATAAGAAGTAGTGTTTAATTTAATGTGTAAATGTGAGTCTCATTTTAAAAGACACAATTATGTGAAAAAATTTTGCCCTAAATTAACTGTATCATAATTGAAGATTCATAATGTGGCCTTTTTTTGCATCTCATTTATGTTTCAGTTGTTTTTCTATGTATTTACTAATTAATATCATCCTTTAGTCATTCAGTTTGTTTTAGTTTTGAGATGATACAAAACAAAAATCACAGAAATAATATGAAAACGTGTAAAAATAATAAGAACCAAAAGAAAAAGGAATATTGCTATTGCTAAGCATTTAGGCTGAGGCACTTGTTATTAGACAGTTGATAAACCAAGCAACAAGATTGGTTTTAGAAAGTTACTATGACATTTTTGCCTAGTGGTCTATGACATGTAGCTATTGATTATGGATTATGTCACTACAAAGTCTTCTCTTCAGGAAGAACTTCATCACCTTCCTGGGTGAATGAATGCAACTGTTTTTTTTTTTTTTTTTGAGTTGGAGTCTCACTCTGTCACTCAGACTGGAGTGTAGTGGCATGCTCCCGGCCACCGCAGCCTCAACCTGCTGGGCTCTGGAGATCCTTCCGCCTCAGCCTTCCAGGTAGCTGGAATTACAGGTGCACGCTACCACGCCCAGCTAATTTTTGATTTATTGTAGAGATGAGGTCTTGCCAAGTTGCCCAGGCAGGTCTCGAACCCGTGGGCTTAGGCAATCCACTCACCTCAGCCTCCCAAAATGCTGGGATTACAGGCTGAGCCACCGAGCCCGGCTTGAATGCAACTATTAAAGATTAATCTCATCTCCCTTTTCCTTGGAACCATAGGTTGATAGATATGATTCACTTTCTGATACTAATACCTTACTTTGATTTGTTTTTTTCAGACTATCAACTGAGATCTTGTTTATAACTACCATTTCCAATATTCTGGTGGTATATTGCATTTACTCTTAACTGTTGATTTTATTGCATCATAATTTTGCTAAATTAGAATCTGACAGAAATACAAAATAAACTAAGTTATGATGAAGTATACATGTATATAGGGGAATAATCTGACAAAATACTTTGAGTAGTTGTTGCAATTAGTACTTAAGTTTAGGGAGCTGAGAAATCAATAGTAAAATATTAATTGGTCTTTCTGCATAGATAATTTAAGCTTTAATATAAAAATATAATGCCACTTTTCTTCTGGTTGGACCAGTACTGTTTTATTAATTCATGAGAACAGGAATTAATAAAAGTTATTATTTATTCTTACATATCTAAAAACAGGTTGCTCAATAAATGCCCAGTGAAGTAATATATATATAATCAGCAAATGACCAAAATTGTCATTCTTGAACCTTGTGTTATTAAACAGCACCACTCCCTTGATTTCCTTTATTTTTGTGATGCCATAGCACCTTCATTACTTCACAGCTAAGTAATAGATGCCACGTCCATCACTATGTGTCTCTTTCTCTTTTCATTTGCAAGCACTTTTTCTTTACACATAGGGGAACTTGGACTAGCTTCTTAAAATGAGACCATGTAGAAGACTTACAGAGTGTGAAATTAATGACTATTTAATAGAAATATTTAATATGTAAAGTAATACAGATTTTTTATATAACAACAAATAGTTGTTTAAAGACTCATAAATGGAATAACTGATTTAGAATGCTACACCAAGTGGGAAATATCCTTTGAATTTTGGTGAACTTAGGATTTATTATGATACTATTGTACTTATTGACAGAATAAATTAAAATAATTATTAGATGCTGAAATAATCATGATTAAGTTCACCCCAAGGTCATAAAAGGATATGTGATGATAGATGAGATTATACTTTGCATACAAAATATGTCTCTTGCTTGTTTGATCCATAAAGACATATTTCACATGCTCCCTAAATCATTTATTAAAAATTGAGTAAAAATAATACAGATGAGCCACCTTCATATTTTGTATTATAAATGCTAGTGGAGCATTGATTATTAATAAATTTTGAAACTCTATTAGGGGACATTATGCTACATGTTTTGGAGTGTTACAATGAATCAATAAAATATAAACATTTTAGAGAAGGAAGCAGTATTGATGGAATCCACTTTTCAGGAATATGGACCTGTGAAAATTAGACATTTGCAAAAAGGAGCGCAATAAGTGAGTCCTTTGTGGAATCAAATTTAATGAAAAGACCAGTTATAAATATAATCAAAGTAATATATTAAATCTTTAATTTGACATCTCAAGTTTCAGGATACACAGGAAATAGTTATGTCAAATAGGACAGAGAGTGTTCCTCCCCTCCTCTGCTTGTTGTCCCTTTGGAAAGACTGACTTTATCTGTTGCTGCAGTTTGTCTTTCTCCCAGTGTGGTTACTTTTCTTGCAATGTCCTAGATTCCTGAAAATTATGTTATTGTTTACTTAACCTGTGAAAGAAGCTTTGCCTGTGCATGAAAACAAGAGTATAGTGGTGACTACATAGTACATCATGATTATTGAGTGGTGTAATTTTTGACTTCATTAGACATATAATAAGCAGAGTGATGAGAACCAAGTGGAGTTAGGATAATGGACAACATATAAATATTTCTTTTTTTCATGTAGTACCTAAATTTGTACTATTTTAACAATTTGTGATTGTAGCATGTAAAGTAGTCAATCACATATGCCGGAGACCAGCTCCAGGGTACCCCAAAGGTGGAGACGGCATCGGTGATTGGGGGGAAGAAGAAAGAGAGAGAGAGAGAGAGAGAGAGAGAGAGAGAGAGAGAGACTGGACTCTAGTGCAGAAGCGATGTGTGTTATTGGGAATTACAACGGGTCTTTTATACACAAAGTCAGATGTGGGAGGGGCGTCCCCCACCCACCAGAAACCTTAATCCATGAAAACTTAATCAATGATTGCCTTTAAACCCTTTTCATATGATAATCTTAAAATCCCATAACAAAGAGTAACCTAATCTGTGACTGACATATTCTACAAACCTTTTTCATCCTAAGCTGATTGATTTATGCCAAGTTAAACAATTCTATAGAAGCTTAAGTATTTACTTTACAAATGAAAGTGGCCCATCCCAGAATGTTTGGAATGTGGCCCAGTCCAAAGTTCACAGTGGGCTACCTGCAAGTAACCCAGCTGCATTCTTTCAACAAAACGGCTGTCTGTCGTCTAAAACTATATTCTACAATTTACACCTTCAATAAATCCTAAGATCATGACACAGAAGCCTGTGACCAGTACTAAGGCTCTTAGATGTGACACGAGTTTGAATTATAAGTTGTGTGAAAGCCAAAACTGCAGTTTGTGGAAGAATGGGAGCAATGAGCTTCTAAAGTTAGTGTGTGTTCGTCCCAGTCTGAGTTTTTATGTTTTGAGCTCACAGGAGTTTAATCTGGTTAGTGCTGAGTAGAAAGGAGGAAATGGAGTCAATAGCTCCTGAACGCATCCTAGTGGTCTCGGGGTCAACGGCCCTTCCTGATCCCTAACGCTCAGTGGGCCTCCGTGGCCGGCTCCCAAAACACACATAGAATTAATTTAAATATATCACAAATGAAATCAGCACTATAATGAAAAATATATATAACAAGAATGTTGAAGAAATTATGCCATGGAGTTCTTCTGATAAATCATTTGAACATCATTTTTGGGGTCTGAAATTTCTAGAATTATATATCATAATCTGGGGATTGAAGTTTATACTTTGCATGTTTACATTCTGATAGAGGTAGAATTGAGTTCATTATCACAGTGGTTGAACACTAAATTAAAAACATACTGAAACATTTACATTACCAAATGTAAATTCTATAAGGACAGGGACTTTTGTTTGTTTTATTTACTTATTTACTTTCAGTGTCTAGAATGATGCTTGGAATATAAAATGCTTAATAAACATTTTTTGAAAAAGTGACTAAAACTTCAACTTCATGAATTCAATTCATTTGAAACTAATTATTAACTAGTGGGTAAATATCCCTTCAAAGTTGGCAAATATGTATATTCACTTAAGTTTTAGAAATGATTTTGTCTTTTTGTCTAATATATTTTTCTTGATTTTTTAAAACCTCTGAAATAATTTCAAGTTACAAAACACATTTTAAAATGTTTTATATGATGATGGAGTTGAAGTTAGAGTAAAACTGATTTAGAATGGATTGAGAGAAGGAGACTTCTTAGAATTAGGTCACTTTTTAAATTCTCTTGAACAGTCTGCAGTATTCTTCTGTCAGTTGTAATTATGTGTAATACCTAAGGGTAAGATAAGAATAGAGTGGTTGTTTTAATTCCAATATTCACTTCCCCATTTTTATTTCTACTTACGTTTGCATGGTATTTATAACATCTCACAGATAGTCATTTGAATTTTTTTAGATGTCCTAAATTTACAGTGTAGAGGACACGTGTGCATATTAACGCATAGTAAGTATCAATGAGGTATTTTTAATCTCACATTCATAACAGAGTCGAAAACCAGTAATTCACAAGAGACTGAATCTTGAGCAAGCTTCTATATTATGTAATCCCAATGCTCATCATTAAGCAAATGGTGCTGAAAATACAATACCACAGGCAACAGAATTTTTGTGTTGTTTACTAGGATAATGTCTTTAGCATTAGCATTGCTCCTATTATACCTAGCATGTTTTATTAATAGCACCAGCTGCTTAAGACAAGAAGGCAATTGGACCTAAAATGTTTATCAGGGGTCCCCAATACCTAGGCCTCAGACTGGTACCTGCCCATGGCCTGTTAGTAACTGGGTCGTGCAGTAGGAGGTGCGCCATGGGCTAACAGAGCTCCTTCCACTGTCATATCAGTGGGGACATGAGATTCTTATAGTAGTGTGAATCCTATTGTGAACTGCGCATGCGAGGGATCTAGGCTACCCATTCCTTTTGAGAATCTAATTCCAGTTGATACCTTGTTCCCCCACCCCCTGTCCATGGAAAAATTGTCTTCCATGAAACCAGTCCCTGATGCCAAAAGGTTGGGGACTGCTGATATATACTATTAAAATGTTTGAAGAGTATCTAGTTCACCTCTTGGTTATATTCATGACCTAAAACATTTCAATCATTTCAAGAAAGCATTTATTTTATAACTGATTGAAAAGAGAAAGATTTCTTTTTTCCCACATTTTGTGTCTTCTAACATTTGCATATGCATATTTGTAAATGCAGTTATCCAGTGGAACGGCTATTTCTTATAATATATTTTCTTGTATAATCAGAGCAAAATATCCATAGCAAGTTATTTATTTCATGTCTTAAGTCCTCCTGTTTTGGGAACCATTACTAAAACTTGGTTAATGTTATTGACTGCCAATAAATATTGAGAACTTTCTTAATTAGATACCTACATGCATTAATACTTTTCTGTAATGGAATTTTAAATGACCGTCTGTACACTGAGTTTTTAAAACTACTGAATGCCTTGATAGCTGCATTAATCTTCATTTAATTATAAAAATATGACATCTAATAGTGTCTAATGAAACGAGATACAAATTTAATTTTGTGTTTACAAATTGTAGTACCTACAAATAATATCCAGAAGGAAAAGCACATTAAAATGTTTAATGGTACTAGAGATAAAAAGAAATTTAATATATCAAATTGAGACTAAATCAAGCAAATAAAATTGAGAATAAAAGTTGAGAATTAAGAAAGGAAACTGAAGAAAACTTTCCAGGTAAAAAGAAAATCAAAATTATTTATTGAATTTTATCAGACGAATTAGAGAGCTGAAATAAATTGGAAGATTTCAGTGAGTGAAAATTAATAAGAAAGAGAGAAAAAAACTAGCCAGAGAGGTTGTTGCTTTTTTTATTTTACTCACTTTTAACTTGGTATAGTGTGTTTAAATGCCTTTCTTATTTTTAAATCCTAGTCAAGCTGTGCTTTGAAGTTGGGTAATTTTTATGTCAGTTTATGTATGTGAAAACCTATCTTCATATGGGCTACTTTCTGCAGTTTATAAACACAAATTCTCAGAGTTGAGATGTTTTCTAGGCCAACTCTCTCATTGAATGTTTGGACATCATCTACCAAATCTACTTATCTAAAAAATTATGTAGATTTGAACTAGTGGTCCAACTTTTATATCAGTACTTCCAAAGATACAGACTCCATTGTCACCTGAACATCTTTTTCTGCCCCACTCCCAAAAAATCTTTAATAAACAGTTGTTTATATTGATCTGAAAGTTGTCTCCCTGTAATATACACCTACTCTTGTTTTTCTCATCCAAAGAAAAAAAATAACTAATTTTTTTTATGGTAGTTCTTCCCCATGTTTAGACATTTGTCACATCAACTCCTCTCCTCTTCCAAAGGACTTTTCTTCTTCAAGTCAAACTTTCTGAGTCTTTCATTTGTCATGATTCTTGTCTTTTTTTTAACCAGATCAATTTTTATAGTTTGATACTCAAAACTGAAGATATGGAATATTGTATAAAATATTAATTGCCAATAAAATAATTGCATTTAAAATCCTATTATAACAAAGAACAGTGATTATATTTTTGTGATTAATAACAAATATTCTTTTACTTTTCCTTAATTAAATAGTTTTAATTACTTGTATTCCCTTTAACTATCTTGGCATATTAAAATATTTATCTTTTATATATTTTATCAGTGGTGGACACTTTTATAAATACTGTGTCTCAACTACTGTAGCTATTATGTTTCATTTATATTTTATCTGAATGTAAAATGCATAATATTTTATTCAAAACAAATTTGTTTTGTTTAACAGTGTCGATTATGCTAATATTTCATTTAATGATTTAATTTACAACTGAGCATTTAGTTAACATGCATGTTTATGATTGGCTTCCTAATAATTTCTTCTTCCTTTTCTTCCTCTTCTCTGTCCTTTATGTCTCTCTCTGTTTCTCTGTCTCTCTTTTTTGTCTGTCAGTATTCTGTGGGTTGAAACAGAGAACCATCATAGTTTGTACCTGGTATGGACTTGTTGTCCGGGACGTATATATTTGCGGTCCTGTTAGCATGGGTCGTGTTTCAGTCTGGCGCCCAGGAGAAGAACTACACCGTCCGAGAAGAAATGCCAGAAAACGTCCTGATAGGCGACTTGTTGAGAGACCTCAACTTGTCGCTGATTCCAAACAAGTCCTTGACATCTCCTATGCAGTTCAAGCTAGTAACCAAGCCCGGGGAAGTGCCATTGATTCGTGTTGAAGAGGGTACTGGTGAGATCTTCACTACTGGCGCTCGCATTGATCGTGAGGCATTGTGTGTTGGTATCTTGATAGATGACTATTGCTTTTATGAAGTGGAAGTTGCTGTTTTGCCGGATGAAATATTTAGACTGATTAAGATACGTTTTATGATAGAAGACATAAATGATAATGCACCATTATTCCCGACAACGGTTATCAACATATCAATTCCAGAGAACTCGGCTATAAACTCTCGATATATTCTCCCAGCGGCAGTTGATTCTGACGTAGGAATAAACGGAGTTCAAAACTACCAACTAATTAAGGTGCGTTCTGAAAACACTCTGTTAAAGACATGGTCTCATTTTTTAAAGAGGAAAAAAAAAGAATCTCAGTGTACTTCGAATTCTGAGTATGCCATCATCTCAATTTTTCAGCTTAAGTGAAGCATATCAGAGAAAATTCATCAACACGACATTTGTAATTATGTGGTGTTTGTGAATCTTCATAGTATGTATATGCATTTTTTAAAAGTTGTCTTTCACTTAATCTACTTATAAGGGTCAGACGAGGAGCTCTGCCCTGCTACTTACAAATCAGTAGCTTGCCCAATATCTTTCTTTTACTTTATCTAGTCATGACTCTGCCACAACAAATGACCTAAACAAGCAAATCTAAACGATAAGAATGAATCCATCAACCTATCAATTTTTCTTAGTGGTTATTTTAGATAGAAAGATTTATCTTTCAATTTGAAAAGATGCCAAATAACTTGAAATGTGACTAGGAAAATTTATTGCTAGCATTTTTGAAAATATATAGATTAATGACAAACATTTTTCATAATGATTTTGAGTCAAGGCAAGATCTTTAAGCATATTCTGAATCATCAAAGTGAGATTAAATTTTAGCCAATGTGCTGTCAATGTTAACTATTTTCATTTTGCTTAAGTTCTTTCAAAACACAGAAGGGTATGTCAGGGTAAGTAAGCTGTTTATCCAAAAAGAATGTGTTAATTTGAAGAAACTATTCTGGCTTGATTTGAGTCTTGGGGTGAGGAAGGCTGAGGGAAGAATAGATTGGAATACTTGACATTCTTTGAAATATGTGCAGAGGTGTTGCATTTATTAACTGAATGAATGATCTTTTTTTTTTTTTGAGTTGGAGTCTCACTCTGTTGCCCAGACTGGAGTGCAGTGGCCACTCCCGGCCACCGAAGCCTCGACCTGCTAGGCTCCGGCGATCCTTCTGCCTCAGCCTTCCAAGTAGCTGGAATTACAGGCAGGCACTACCATAGCCCAGCTGATTTTCTGATTTATTGTAGAGATGAGGTCTCGCTGCCCAGGCGGGTCTCAAACCCGCGGGCTCAGGCAATCCACTCACCTCAGCCTCCCAAAGGCACGGGATTACAGGCTGAGCCACTGAGCCCGGCTGAATGATCTTTTAAATTATCTATCTGATATGTAGTGCAGTAGAAAACTCAGATTTGGGTATGTGAAATAGTACATTGAACTTGAATGATCTTGGAAACATATAGAAGAACAAGTGTGCAGATTTCAAATAGATGTGGCCAGGGGATTTTCAAACTTTTATACATATTTTGTGATTATTTACTGCCGGATTATGATCAACATAATGACTAATGTTAAAAACATCCCCAAAACACATAAATAAGGTATTCTGATATATATCATCTGGAGATATAAGACTTGGAGGATAAGTAATATGGGAAAATGACTCAACTGTTGTTATCCATTATAAAGATATATTTGTTTATAAATTCATTCAGAAATGGAAGGCTACAAATCTCTTGAGCAAATTCAAGTGAAATGCAGATGTGTTTGAGTATACAAAGTAAAAACTGAAAGAGAAAGATGAAATTATTTTTAAATGAGCGTTTTAATGTAAGCTCCCTGCAATGGTATCTCCTTATCTGATGAAATGGAAAAATATGCAGGAGTCAGAAAGATATGGATCCCAATTTTGTGCTTACCTCTTACTAGACCTGCTACCTTCAGCTTAATCTTTCTGATCTGAAATTTCTTCAATCATAATATAAAAATGATGATATAACTAACACAGAAACAAAAATGGGAGGAATAAGCACTAATATACAGTAGAGTAGATATGCCTGCATAGAAGATTCTTGGAGATGCTTTAAAACATTTGAGTACTTATAGAAATGTGGGGCTTATCCCTTTAAATAATAAGTTGAGTTGCAGAGTAAATACTCTCACTAAAGCAACATTGTACAACAAAATTTTCTACAGGGACAGAAGCTATATAATCTATGATATACAATACAGTGGGCCTTAGCCACAGGTAGCTACTGAGCACTTGAAACATGACTAGTTTTACTAAGAAACTGAATTTTTATTGCATTTATTTATTTTTCGAGTGAGGGGTCTCACTCTGTGGGGAAGCTGATGTGCAGTATCACTGTCACAGCTCACTGCACCCTTGACTTCCTGAGCTCAGACAATCCTTCCACTTCAGTCTTCTGAGTAGCTGGTACCACAGGCATGTACCACCTCACCTGGCTAATTTATTTATTTTTTAACTTGTTTTTTTTGTGGAGACAAGGTCTTACTATGTTGCCTAGTCTGGTCTTGAACTCCTGGGCTCAAGCAATCTTCTTTCCTCGGCCTCCCTAAGTGCTGGGATTACAGGCATGAGCCACCATGCCCCACCTGGAACTGAATTATTAATTAATTAAATTTTAATTTTAGTAGGCACATTTGGTTAGTGGCCACCATACTGGACAGCACAGCCTAAACAAATGAAAATAGTTTATTCAGAGAACAAAAATTAATAGAGAAAATCCAAATGGGTCCCTAACAAATTTAAATCAGGTATTAATAATATCGTCTCTTCAGCTAACCATTCTGACAAATGCATTGTTTTAAAATATAGTGCTTTACTCAAGGAATAATTTTGCCATGTTTCCCTTAGGGAAGTTTAATGAACTTCTAAGAATTTTCTGATTTGTCTTGAAAGCTGCTTAACAAATTCAAGTGAAACAAATAAACCTGCTGGTATAATTTTAGCTTGTTAAAATGTGCTTTCATTTGACATTCTTTGAACGATTGTCAGCAAATGGCAACAAGACAGGCTCACAAGAGGTTCTTAGATGAGTCTTAGAAATAGAAATGCTTTAAAATGTCTTTCTGCTTTAGAATGTGTGATAAGCCTAAAGTAACTATATGATGTACCCAAAATACTGGGACATTTGTATGACCCCATGGACAAATACTGCTCTGACTGCTTGTTAAAAATAATGAGAATGGAACACAAAGCACAGCCCCAGGCACGCAGAGCGTTATGACATGGGTGACTTTCACTGAGTGCACTTTGACTTGCAAAAAGGTCCTGTCATAAAAGTGGCACGTATGCTGTAGGAAGGGGTGGGGGAGGGGAGCGGTTTACAGAAAAGAAGCATGTTTTGATTCATCCATAAACTTTAGCAAATTTCACAATGTTAAAGAAGTAGGCCAACCATAATAATTTACTTTACAAGACCTGTCCTGCAGAATAGGGTAATAATTTAATTAATATTAACTTACTCTAATTTTGTTGAAAATAGCAAAAATAACAAAATCACTGTTACTTTATAATAACTAGGGTAATATAAAATGTATATGAAAAGTTTAAATAGCAAAGGGAGAGAAGGGAGAAATATAAAGAAAAATTCTAGGGAAAAAGAGGTCATTTTGCAGATGAAGGGGGCTTACTATTGACAATTTTATGTTTAATTAACTGAAATTAAAGACAGTGATGGAAAATATTTATTAAATGTATCAAAAATGTGTATAATACAAAATAAGACTTAACATTTAGAATATTTATTTGTAAAACTGATTGATATATAAATACTTTAATTTAGTTTATATTATTTGTTGTGATTTTCAGTGTGCTTTGGCATAAACAGGAAAAGTATCATTATTCCACGTGGTGAATACTTGAAAAATGAATTTTAGTGTGATAACATATTATGCTTATGATTGTATGACTTATAAATTATAGAAGTAGAAACCAGAACATGGTTTCTTACTCTTAGATTTAGACATACAGCAGATAGATAGATAGATAGATAGATAGATAGATAGATAGATAGATAGATAGATGATAGATAGATCTTGAGAGCAGAGACCGCAACAAGTTCATGATTCAATAAGAAGAGAGTGAAAGAAGAAGAGAAAATGGGGAATAAATGAAGTTATTAACAAGTAATACTGGTGGGTAAAAAGAAAACTAAGTTAAAATAAAACTTATTTATGACCTCTGTAAGGTTAATTTTCAACTTTTTGAGACACTGTGTTACTCCCTAAAGAAAAAAAATTCTTGATGTTGGTTGCCACTTAAAAATAAATTCAGCCAGGCTCGGTGGCTCAGCCTGTAATCCCGCGCCTTTGGGAGGCTGAGGTGAGTGGATTGCCTGAGCCCGCGGGTTCGAGACCCGCCTGGGCAGCAAGACCTCATCTCTACAATAAATCAAAAAATCAGCCGGGTGTGGTAGTGCATGCCTATAATTCCGGCTAGTTGGAAGGCTGAGGCAGAAGGATCGCCGGAGCCCAGCAGGTCGAGGCTGCGGTGGCCGGGAGCGGCCACTGCACTCCAGTCTGGGCGACAGAGTGAGACTCCAACTCAAAAAAAATAATAATAATAAATAAATAAATTCAGATATGAAGTCTTTTTTCTCTATTTCAAAGTCAAGCTATGCTGCAATGAAAACTCCCCATGGTATTTTGATATAATTTCCCCCTAGTTTGGAATATGTCAAAGATGTATATCTATATACATATATACTTATGTACATGTATATATATGTGTGCATATACATATATGTATACATATGCACACATGCATATATACACATATATATGTTATGTGTCTACGTATATGTATATAAATATGCATATATGTATATATACATACACATATACATAAATTAGATTTAGTCATCTCGTTTCAAATTGCCAAGAATGAGGCATTGAGTAAAATATTGTAAAGAAAAAGAGCAAGCAAAATGTATTATTCTGAAGAAAATAATGTTTATTTAACATCTGTTATCATAGCTCAAAGTGATGTGTAACATCAGAAGGAGTAAATAAAGATTTATTAATATTGGTGCAGGGAAAATATGCTGTAACAATGTGTACAAATGTTTTAAAAAGCTTATTTAGCTTATTTGCCTTCAATAGTCTCAGAAGAGCTTGAATATAATGATTTTCTAATTTCTTTCAAATATAAAATAAAGTTTTACTTAGAATTTTGATTTTATATTCTTTGTATTCTGTGGTGTGCAGATTAACATTTTTGATCTTTGCTAGAAAGCAAAAGAAAACAACAATCAAATGCTAATGACTAGTAGGTCCCTGAAAGCTAGGGTTATTATCAAAGTGTACCTATAGTGGGGAAAAATGACAACATAAAACTCAGTCGTTTCATAAATGGATTTTTATTAATGCTGTCAGGTCTTATTAAAATGAGAGAGTGACACTAACCGGATTAAGTAACTTTTGACTTCATTACTATTAAGAGTCCTGGTTAGTATTCACAGTCCACTTTAATGCTCTTTTTTGAATATACCTGTTATAAATAGTCTCACACTATGGATGGAAATTTATAGAACATCATATATGAACATTTTAGATAGCTCTAGAATTCATAAATTAAGACTCTGAAGAACAAAGCTGTTTCCAAATCTGAGTAATTTACTTACACCATTTCCCTTAACTTAATATTACCAACTAGCTATAAGAAGCACTACTAAATTTTGTAATTATTAAGTGCAGATTTATTTATCTTTCATTCAGTGTATCTAAATAAAAATCAATTAGATATTTAATTTTATGCCTACCAAAGAAAATGACTAAAAATCTAGATAAAAGTGTATTTATACAAGACTGAATAATTTGGTATGTGATTATTAATGAAAACATGAGATTGTGTTATACAGATCTAATTGGCTTTCAAAATTCATATCAATGCTAATAATCAAAGATAATAAACATCCCAATGTGGGTAGTTTGCCTCGCAAAAATTATTCTTCCTGCTTATACTACTTAATACTGTCTATATAACAGAATTCTGAGCTGTAGAAGCACCTTCTTTGTGAAATATTATCTTTCAGTCTTAGATTTTAAAAACTGATGACTTGGTAAAGTTTTTGTTTCAGAGGTGATGCCACCTTGTATGAGAAGTGATGATAAAAGCAAAGAGGTCATTCTGGAGAGAACTTTCTGGTTTTGTTTGAATTTTACCTATAAAATGATTTATATAGCTTTATGTTTTTACCAAGATATGTGAGTTTAGATCAGTTTTTTAAGAAATTATTCTTTAGCAAAATATATAAAATGCACGTAAAAAATAATTCTCATGTAAAAACCAAATACTAAAATAATTAATATTCTCCCTTTGCATTTACTAGTTTACAATTATCTTCACAAAATCAATAAAGAAAGTGTAAATAATTAAACAATTCAGTAGCATAATAGATCAAATAAATTGCTCTTACACAAATTAAACTTTAGTAGATCTTTGTTAAAGTGTCTTTTAGTAACCAGTAGAATTTACAAGAAGGAAAGTTGTGGGTTCAATTTAATTAAATAACAAAGAGCTTGATTTTCTTAACTATTTTTTAAATGTCCTTTATTCATTGGTCTTTTGCTTGAAAAGATTATATCCTCACCAATCTTATTCTATAATTATGTGATAAAGCGTTTTATCTATAAAATGTTTAATATTCATTGACAGCAAAGTGCATCAAAATAGCATACATGTGGACACACATACCTTTTAGCAATTAAAATGATAAAAATGTAGCTGTTCATAAATTGCTCATTTGCGATTAAATGTAAGAGATAATTCTAGATGATTAATCATAAGAAATGTATTGATTTTTTAATGCATTGGAAGAATGTTTAGTGATTTTATTTTAATTGCCACATATACACATCTGTATACTTGCAGGTAAACTAAAGTACATTTGAATTTTATTATATTAAACAAAACAAAGAATTTTAAAAGTTAAATATCATAAAGTTAAGTCTTAAATTATCTAACTTAATTGACATTTGTCCTAGAGGTCTCCTTTAATCTGGAGTTTTATTTTATGTAAGGTGTTGTCATGACATTTCTTATCCTTTTGCTTGTTTTATACATAGAAGTCCATTGTTTTAAGCTTTTCCAATAGAGTGAAGTAAAAATTCGAAAGAATGGAAAGCTGTCCTATTAAATTTTGTCTTAGTTGTTATAGTAACTGACTACTAACTAATATTTTAGTCAAATTCCAGGCATCCGAATTTAACACATATTTAATAAGTGCCCAGTGTATAAACTCTTGAGGCATAAAAATATACCTGAAAATAGTCACTGTCCCAAGGAACTTAATAATAACAGACATTATAGGGATTATGTTTTAATTCTAATGATTGTAAGGAAGAAAAAATATTGACTATATTAAAATAACATTTTATCTTGAATTGGTCATGCTGCCATTAAGAGCATAGAATTATTTGAAGTCTTTATTATCTCAAGAAAAGTTAAAATTTTGAAATCTACATTTAGTAGATTTTTTATCAACCACTTTTATAGTTTATAATATTTGATTTTGTTATTGGGTATGCAAGTATGGCAGTGATATTTTTTGCCGACATTTATCTGTAAAATCATTTTGAGACCAACTATAAAACTGTTTGATGAAAATGGTAATTCTTGTATTATTGGAGGTAATTACATAAGTCTTTCTGTTATCTTAATTCAAAAACTTGTTATCTATGCCCCAAATTCCTCTCTTATATAATGGTGAAAATTAAAATTATCATTATCTAACATGCGGTGATATTATGAGTTAATGAAATAAGAAAATCTATAAAATTTACTGAATACCTTGAAGTGTTCCATAAACAACAATGATTGGTTTTACTCTATAGTTTATAGTCTTCTCCGATTTTTCTAAGATGTCAATCTTTTTACTTCTTAAAAAGCTTATTTTACAACTTAAACTTAGTTTTCATACATGTTTTATGTATATATCCAGATAAAAATATGACATTATTTTTTTTCTTAATCAGTGCGACTGGCTCCACATTTATTTCTGGACCTAGTTCATTTTTTTTTTTTTTTGTCTTTCACTTACCCTCTTTAGTTTATCTCTTGAATCAAATGTCTCTTCTTCATTTGTCTATTCCTCCTCCTGGGCCCCCATATGACAGTGGTACTGCTAATATGAGTACGTTCTCATATGCTGCTTCCACCATCTGGAATTGCTTTATTTACATCTCATTCATATGCCATTTTTAAAAAATCAGATTTCCTCTCCTGTCTTTTATTCATTTCATGATGATAACATTCTTAAATTTTCTTATCCCCTTTTTAAGTCAATCATGATTGTATTTTTACAGTGGATTTTTCAGGGGAACTACCTAATAACATATTTAAATTTTGTATTTTTAATTATTTTAAATAAATTAAGTTTTAAGTATAATTTTTCAAGCAGAAGAGTTGTTAAAACAAGCACTTCTTGAATGCTAGTATAGTTTCCTGGCTTATGAGAGGGCCAAGGTATATTCTGAGTACAAGATTTTGCTTGGAATCATCCATTTAAAATAGTTTGACCAGAGAAAATAACAGAATAAATAGCCTGAACTCTAAGGACAATGGAACAGGAAGGGCTTTGCTGTCAGTAATAAAAATAATGAAGTAAATGATTAACAGAAGAACAAAGTGGTGCTCTAAATAATCCAGGGATGTATAAATTTTAGAAAAACAATTTAATGGATTATAAATAAATAAGTGTAGGACTTTATAGATTACTTTTAGTTGAACATGTGCTTTATTTAAGTCACCAAGCGATTACATGGATGACTATGAGACTGCATATATATACGTGTGTGTGTGTGTGTGTGTGTGTGTGTGTGTGTGTGTGTGTGTGTGTAAAAGCTGGCAAATACAATCCTGTTGAGTTACAAACAAATGAATTTTCAATTAACTCAGAAATTCAACTACCTTCAATAAATAAATAAATATAAAATGAAGGCAATGTACATTTGTTGATCAATAAGATTATAAGATTCTGATGTTTATGATTTCATTCTCTATTTAGTGGTCTCACACTGCTTTTTCTCTGAGAACTTAAGTATTAACATATTCTGTGTATTTCAGGAGGCTTTTACATCTTTTAACTTTATTATGAGGAAACTTATTCCTAGGGGATCAACTACAGCTAACCATATTGCCCCATCAAATAAAATAGTTTTCTTATATTCCAAACCCTGCACAGAACTCTCCAAATTGAGAAAATAGCAAAACCATAAAATCATGTTTAATTTTTTGAAACCATAGCAATGGTACACATATATGCAATGCATATATATTAACAACACATAGTCATAGACCCGGAAAAGTGAAAATGGCTTCACCGGGGATGGTGTATATGACTTTTAGTTGGAACATTGCTGGCTGGCTTCTCTGCAGGCTAAAAAAGTTTATCAATTGTTAGTTTTAAGATTCTAAATGTTTTTCTGACATCTATTTTCCCCAAAATATCCTGTCATCAGTTTTCAGGTATATCTAGGTGCTTGAAGCATTGTCTTTGTCTTTTAAATGATATTTAAGATCAAATACCTAAGTCGTTTGCTTTTAGCTTTTAATTTTTTTATTTTAAAGATGTGGGGTACAATTCAGGGTTAGGTATACAAATGTTCAGTTTATTATGCAGGTACCCTTGTTGATGAGGTGTGCCCTCCCCCAGCAGATTCCCACTACTGCCAATTCTTTTCTTATAGTATTACGATAATTGTTCAAGGTCCACTTATGAGTGAGAACATGTGATACGCAGTTCTTGGTTTCTGTGATACATCACTCAGTATTATAGACCCTAAGTCCATCCAGGTTGCTGTGAAGTTCATGATTTTGTCCTTCTTTATGTCTGCATAATATTCCATAGTGTATATGTACACTTTTTTTTATCCAGTCCTCTTTGATGGGCAGCATGGTTGAGTCCATGTTCTTGCTATTATGAACAATATTGCAATAAACATACGTGTGCAGGTATCTTTTTCATAGAGTGACAAATACCTAACTCTTATAATGAGAGGATTTTCATATAGCTAGACCTTTTCATATAGCTAGAAAACTAGTTTACATGTAAAATAACCAGATTAATAAAACTGAACTTTTAATCTCTTTAGCCACTAGAACTTCATTTTAAAATTATTTATCTGATAGATTACTTCTTAAACTATATTTGTCTAAACAAATATAATTATACTATGAGAAATGTAATGAATTTAATTTTTTTCACTTGTTTTGTGGATATTTGTAAACAGTAATCTCATTTAACTGTATCTGATATTCTATAATCTAAACTGTAAAGATTTGAGGCAAAAAAAAAAAACTTGACTCCTCTCTGACATGTTTTATATACCCCACAAAATAATGATAGCCTTATTTGAGTATTGTTTAATGTAAAAATAGCAAGTTGCCAAATAACCTCCTGTTATTACCAGGTACCTGTGGAATTTAGTGAGGCAATTATTTTTGTATTTTTTTCTCTTAAGAAATAGTATCTTAGTTAGATTATACATATCTGTAAGTAAACGTAAACTATGTTCTTTTGAAACCTCAAGAGTTATTCCAAAGTGTTTCCTTGCTTTGCAACACAGCTTATTGACAATTGTTTCATCTGATGCTGCTGTTAAGCTTCCTTAAACCTGTGATTGCTTCAATGAGTTGGTGATGGCTGATTCACTCATATTTGTGCTGCATTACCACAATGAGTTATCATCACATCTTTTGACTGACAGCAGCTTTTGTGTTGTGTGTTTACAACGTGCTATTTAGAGATTTTTATTGTTGTCTTCTCACAAATAACTGACTGCATTATTCTGTGCATTCCCACATGGCTAGCAATTGCTATTTCATGAATAACCGGATTTGCTCTCCTAGTTTCAGTTATCAATGGTTGCTTTAAAAAATAACTTCTTGTTTTGATGATTGCTTGGGCAATATTTACTGGTATTTTAGGTGTTACTTTCTCAGATGATTTTCCACAGGGACAATAGACAAATGGTTTGACCTGATTCAGATTCCATTTGTAACTTAAATAATTATCTTTGTATGCTTTGTACATATCTTTGTGTGTGTGTGTGTGTGTGTGTGTGTGTGTGTGTGTGTGTGTGTGTGTGTGTCTCAAACTCCTAGGCTCAAGCAGTCCTCCTCCCTCAGCCTCCCGAATAACTGGGACTACAGGCTCATATAACTGCATTGAATATTTGTGTGTATTTTTTTACCTCTATTTTAACCTCATCTGATTTTCATTATCTATTTGCATTTTTTACAATTAGGATGACAATTTAATTTATCATCTAAACCAGAACAATTTTGATATTTATCTACACAGGAACAACCAAAATATATAGTCACAATATTTAAAACTCCAAGTTTCTAGATTAGTTCCTTTTTTGCCATTTTACATTGTTCTTTCTGAAGATCTTGTCTACCTTGAGCCAGAAAGCTATGATTTCCTATACAACAACAACGGGGTCAACTATTACTTGTATGAACTCAAACTTCATTCTCATTTTATTTTTTCTGAACAATTCTCAAGATAGGTTGGGTCAATTGGCAAATAATTAGCTTGTGAAGAATAATCTGACAGTAGATATGTTGTCATCAAATTATATAGGATGATTTTTTTTTTTGAGTTGGTATCGTTCATCATACGTAGTGTTCACTCAAGCTAAGTAGGCAAGAAAATGACTGGAAAGCAGGCATAATTGCATTAAGAATCCTGTTACTTTTGAACATAAGATTTCCATTTCTTTTGACATTATTCAAATATATGAAGACTATGTGCCCTTTGTTTTCATGCACTGACCCACAAAAAGTAAGAGGGATTAGACTTCTGGCCAAGTTTCTAAACAATTAGAGTTTTCAGAAGCTAAATATGATACCAAGTTTCTCCTTCTGTACACATTTTCCCCTTAATAGCCTTTGTCTGCAGGCTGTATGAGTACAGCCCCAAAAGAGGATGAGCTACAGAGCCACTAAAGTATCATTCCAAAATAAGGTTTCATTTTGTAAATCCAAAGCTTTGAGTGAAATCTGCAAGAGAAGAGTAGTGACTTTATCTGCATGGACATATTCTTCATACATTTTTATAACAGAACAGTTTAAACTTTCCTGATACCATAGACGAAGGAGCAAATGATGTTGTTCTTGATTTATCTACATTGCAAGACATGATGTCATAAATAATACTCTATTTTTGTCTCATAAGTTTTGCTTTTTTAAGGATTTGCCTGGATTTTTCACTCAGGGACTTGAATATTATATATTATGTATTTTATATAAATCATGTATCTTTTGATGATGGTTTAAGTGCCTGTATCCTATTCTAGTATTAGCATTTTCTTCACAATAAGTTTAAATTGGACCCAGAAAATATACTACATGGATTAACTCATTGAGCCAGATATTATGGAGACTTCTATTTTATAAATCAACTATGTTGATTTATAGGATCACTGATCACAGGATCACTGATTTCTTTATTTGGCATTGTTAATGAAAAGATGTTATTAAACAATTTGCTAAACACATTGCAAGTATGTTTATTTATAAACTTGCTTTTAATCCTTAGAGGTTGCTTGAATATTTTAGCATAATCCCTAATAAAAATAATTTAATTAGATTCAAGTAAATCTAGTTAATAGCAATTGCTATAAACTTAAATAATTCTGGTGATAATAAAAATCAATTTAAATACAAATGTGTTGTGGAGTTCAGTCAGCTTAATAATCTAGTGGTTTAAAAGTACACATTTGATTTTAGAGTAATGATATAAAAACAAATTTATTATTATTAAGTTCCTTAACATTGTATTAATCATGTTTCTTCTACTTCTTGGTAGCTTACCAAATCAAGAGCTTGATTTTTATCAGAGAAGAAATTTTTTTCAGAAGTTAAAAATCAGTATTTACTAAATGTTTATCAATCTGCTATCATTGTTTACTATATTTCAATACATATATCCTAGTGTCAAATTTTTAAGAAATTGTCATTTCATTAAATTAGAGATTGGCAATAAAAATATAACTTCAAAGTTTATCACCTGAGCATCACTTTAATATCCAGAGTTTTTTATGCATGGTACTTTGTTTTCAAGGTTAATTGAGCATAATTCCATATAACTTATTAATAAAAACCAGTCAGTAATTAAAAATCAAATTTCAATGAATTATATCTCTCCCCATTTTATTCTCCTTCAAAATACTTTTAAAATACTTGATAAAAATTCTCTTTTTCAGCAAATGCATGTACCAATTCTTTTTTTTTTTTTTTTTTGAGTTTGAGTCTCACTCAGTCACCCAGACTGGACTGCAGTGGCTGCTCACGGCCACCGCAGCCTCACCTGCTGGGCTCTGGCGATCCCTCCACCTCAGCCTTCTAAGTAGCCGGAATTACAGGCATGCGCTACCATGCCCGGCTGATTTTTTGATTTATTGTAGAGATGAGGTCTCGCTGGCCAGGTGGGTCTCGAACCCGCGGGCTCAGGCAATCCACTCACCTCAGCCTCCCAAAGGCGCGGGATTACAGGCTGAGCCAAGGAGCCCGGTTTATATAACAATTCTTGGAAAGCATGTTTTTAATCCAGAAATATTCATAGAATTAGATAAATTTAAATCTCCATTGAATGTTCTTTCTTGTTATTAGTAAGCTCTCCTTATTATTAATAAGCTCAGGTTAATGTTATATCACCCTTGTTCTTGGTTTCCAATACATATAGAATATCTTACCAGGAATAGCATCTTTACTCTTCTAAGGGGATAAATCAAAGCAAATAGGTGTATTTATTTAGAATAATAGGGATTTTCAAGATAATTTCAAATTGGACTTTATAGAGATGACAATTATCAGTGTAATAGGCATAATTTATAGATTTCTCTTTTAACAGTTTACGAAGGGAGGACCCCCCCCAAAACCGAAATTATCTTTTGGAACGTTGGCCCCTTGTAGTACAGTCTTCCCCTGCCAGTAAGTGTTCTAGGAACCCATCGGCATCAGGATCAGTGTACCAGCTAGCATTGCTGTGGGCCACAATTTACCGAAGAAATGTCTGGAGTTGTGGGAAACAAGTGACTGGTTCTTCCATCATGACGACGCACCTGCCGACACCTCACTGAGAGTTCAGCAATTTTTGACCAAAAAAAGAGGCATGATCCCCATGCGTACCCTCCCTATTCACTCGATCTTGCCCTGAGCGACTTTTTTTGTTTCCTGGGCTGAAAAAAGTTTTCAAAGGGAAACGTTTTGCCGACGTGGAAGAGGTGAAACAGAAAATGGCAAAAAGTCTAACAGGCATCAAAATTGATAAGCTTAGAAACTGTTATGAGCAATAGAAAAAGCGTCTCGATTGGGTGTATTGCATCAGAGAGCATTTTGAAAGTGACTGAAGAGTATACATATATGGAAGGCTGAGGAGGAAGGATCGCCAGAGCCCAGCAGGGCTCCAGTCTGCACTCCAGTCTGGGCGACAGAGTGAGACTCCAACTCAAAAAAAGATAATAATAATAATAATAAAGAATAAATACACAATTTTTTAATAAATAAATTCCGGGTTTTTTGCCCCCCCGCTTCGTATTTTTGTGCCGCTATATTCTTTTTGAAGATTTTTTGGTAGTCGTTCTTACATTTCTTTAAATCATTTTTTCTTACTACTATTGACTTCTTACTGATGCTGTGATAACATACAGAGACTGTGGATAACTGCAATTTTAACTTCTGCCTTGATTCCAAGAGGGAAAGTACTAATATTAGACTGGTCTGACATATAAGGTCTTTATATTAATTTTTAGTCAAGATAAAAAATATTTCTACAAATCTTTTTGCCACATTGCCAAATTATTATCTTTTAATCATAGTAACTTATCAGTGCTAAAAAAATGTTTTCATGGGCGTTATAGATTGAAACTTAATTTTTTTAGAACATTTTCTTAAAAACCTTATCAAGACATGTGACTTTCCAATTATAGCATATGTTTTTCTAGTATAATTAGAGATGTACTTTTCTCCCCCTGCCTTTTAAACTAAGGCATGTGGCTGCTTATAGATTGTAAATAGATTTGCTTATGTATGACCATATATTGGTAAACTGTATTCAAACTAGATAATAGAAAAGGAGAGACAACACCCCCAAAAAAAGCCTAATTAAAAATCGAGTTAAACTAAAATTTCCCTGTGCCAACTTTATACTGTTGAAGCATTTAATTTATAATCCCTTCCTGTCAAGAGTTGTCCCATCTTTTGACATTTGTGACAGCTCTTTTAACAGAAAAAGGGAGAGGCATTATTATAATAGATTAGGGATTAACTAGATCAGATTTCTGGTAGATTACAAAATAGTGAATTCTGTTGCCATGCTTTTTTTTCTACACTGTCCGCTGGATTCTATATTATTTTTCAATATGATGCAAATTAATTAAGATATGTATGAGTTCTGGAAAATTTTCCATATTTTGTCATGAACCTGTGCTTCCCGACTATACATCAGTAAATCATTAAGTAACACATGAAATTTTAAGTTACCTTAGGATAGTATGAAAATTACCTGCAAAACCCAGATATTTAAGCCACTGTAGTTTTTTTAATATAATGTTGTCCCAGATCAAATATATTCACCATTTTAATTTAAGAAATAATGACCAATATTAGCTTTAACTTAAAAAAATTAAAAAGAACTTGGACATTTATTCATATTAGATAAATAGACTAATGTCTTCTGTGTATGCATGCTCCTTCTCATGTTTTCAGTTCTTCTTTGCCATGCTTGAATAAGAACTGTCTCCCCCTTCCACGGGATATTTAGCAAACTATGGGGACAGTTTTGGTTGTCAAAACTGGACAAGAAAGTGCTACTGGGATTTAGTTGGCAGAAAACAGAGATACTGCTAAACTTCCTACAATGCAAGGATACCATCCATCCCACCCCACAAGAAAGAATTATCTAACCCAAATGTCAGTAATGCCATGGTTGAGAATCACTGCTTTAATCAATCCTTACATCCTCGTAGAGCAGCTCTTGTCTTTTATAGAAGATTTAGGTAACTCCATGGAGACATCCAAGCCTTCAAAAACCTTCAGAAGATGAGCATTTTCAGATATAAAAATATTTCACAAATGTTGAGACAATAAATACAATTTGAATAACTCATACCTTAGGGATTATAGGTAGAATAGTAGTAGCACTATAACAAATCCTTTGATAGGTAGATTTTTATTAAATAATCGTGCTTTTTAAAACTTTGCAATATGTTATGATAATTAATTTTAAATGTAGAGTTACTTTCTAATCTGTGTAACTGAAAGGGAACACAATGCTAAATAGGTCAGAGTAGCCTAAAAGATGATATTCTTTTACTTTCAGGAGGTCATATTTACATTTCACTAACTACACAAATGTTTTTCTATATTTTGTTCTCACATATATAGAGGAAACATTTATTATTAGCACTAGTGAAATCTTAATTTATATGATGAGCTCACTTCATTAATTGAATATTTGTGTTAATCAAATATGAGTGCTTTTTGCTAACCTAAATTCCAATTTTAGAATAAAAAATTTGAAGGATAAAATTGATATATATGAGTGTATTTGTTTTCATATGTGTTATAAGTGATTAGAGCTCAACTAGTAAAGAATAGTTTATTCCTTTTATTAGTAAATCATTTTTCAAACTTGATTTCATAGTTATTTAAGAGTTATTGCTAATGTTAAAGTAGTAAACTTAAAAAATACTATTTGCTAATTGTTGCTATGGATACAAAATGATTGAAATTAACACCTTCTAGAGTTAGGCAAATAAAAACTAATAAAAATTCAGTATATGAATGGAATATAATAGTTGATATTGGTGTATGATAGAACTAATGTGACTATTTGCTAAAGCAAGCATCTATTTAGCTAATATTTTTATTAATGGATGTATTTATGAAAAGTTGTTCTTACTCTTACATTTTATGACTTTTTTTCATTTAGTATTGTGGTACATGGAATTTTTTTGATCATATGTCCATAATCATTTTTATCTAAAATATTAGTTATTGAAAATGTCTATGCTTCATTGAACAAAACCAGAACCAGTTTGCTTAAGCTTGTCACTGGATGGGTCTGTAAAGAGCTGACTAGTTAGATACGAATGGATGTTTTAGTTGCTTGATTGATTTACATAGTTGCTGAATGTTGCACCATAAAACACTGGTTCTACCTTTCAACACTTCATCTTAATTAACTTTGGAAAAATTTCATGCACATGACTAGTCTGGATAATGGTTAGATATTATAGTGTATCGATGCCCTTATTAATGAGTGTTATTCATTACAGCTGAAGAAAAAATTATTTGCAGTCTGAAAATATCATCTCTCAATACAAGTTGACTTCAAACAACTAAAATTATTCCTAACATTAGTGTCATGGGACACTATTAGTATTTGCTAATATTAAATACTTCTAGTAAATTTGAGTAGGTTAATATTACTTAAATATATAAACTGTAGTTATTCTTATAGAGCATTGATGGCTTTTTTCCTATTGAGTTGGTGTTTCATATAGAGTAACAAATCATCTCAGAAGACATGGTACTTTCTTCTAAAACAAAATTAGAAAACATCTGGGCAAATGGGGATGAGTTCTGCTTCCCACTAAATCAAAGCAGGAAAGCAGTGGTCAGGGGTAAGTTCTCCAGATATGTCCCCTGGAGTCAGAGCTAACTGGATAGGCCATGGATTATGAAAATAACTCTAACTATGGCTTTACCTGAAACTTTTTCTCATTTAGAAAATGAGGGAATCCTCTCTGTGCATGGCCTAATATTGTCTGTCCTTAACTTTTCTCTCGTTATTTCAGTTATCTCTCGTCCCAGATGCATGCCACAACTATCCCATGTCCCCTATTCCTCGAGTAGTTTAGTCTTAACTCCAACAAAGAATATTAATTTTAGTTAAAATCAATATTCATTAAAAAGATACATCTATAATCAACAATCCTTCACTGCCACTAGGGAAATTTTTTTTTTTTTTTTTTTTTTTTTGAGTTGGAGTCTCACTCTGTCGCCCAGACTGGAGTGCAGTGGCCGCTCCCGGCCACTGCAGCCTCGACCTCCTGGGATCCGGCGATGCTTCCGCCTCAGTCTTCCAAGTAGCCGGAATTACAGGCATGCGCTACCACGCCTGGCTGATTTTTTGATTTATTGTAGAGATGAGGTCTCGCTGCCCAGGTGGGTCTTGAACCCGTGGGCTCAGGCAATTCACTCACCTCAGCCTCCCAAAGGCGCGGGATTACAGGCTGAACCCCCGAGCCTGGCTGGAAAAATATTTTAATCTGTCTAAATGTTCAGAGGTAAAAATACCCAGATTTGCTGGCCTTTCCGTGCCATCATCCAGCCTCCTACACCCACCTGTGGAGATCTAGCTCTGCTTGAGCTTCATTCTACCTCTCAAAAACCAGGTCACTGAGAAATTGGCGTGTGTGTGTGTGTGTGTGTGCGCGCGCGCGCGCGTGTGTGTGTGAACAGTGATTTGGTGATGAAAAATACATTAAAAAAATCAGCCACAGGGTTCTGCTATTCATCTGTGATAACATTAATAATTTCTAACTATTCACCAAGACCCTAAGTAGAATGAGTCATCTCTGACTAGTTACTGACTGTTTGAAACTTCATTTGCCTCTAAGAGCAAAATATTTGAACTATTCTTACAAGGATTACCCATTTCCAAAATAATATAATCCATGAACAAATTTGTCATTGACTTGACTTATCTCAGGAAAATTTGCCACCATCTTTACCACGACATCCATTTTGTCAGTAGTAAGAGGCCATGATACAGGATGAGTCTTCTCATGTGATATAGAAACTAAAATCCTGGGTTTTTTTTTTTTTTTTTTTTTTTTGAAAAAAGAAAATTTCTGGGCTTTGAGTATTCTAAGTCCACAGAAATTGGTTGAGACCTTTTAACAGTTCAGAAGGTAGAAGTAATCAGATTTAGAAACACTCAAGAAGCCCTGAGACTTAAAAACTAAAATGCCTTCATATGACCTTAGATTTTTAAATAGTATTTTTCTTCCTGGAAGTTATTTTATGTACTGACTTTGCTTCACCTGAAGTTTTCTCTGATACATTAGACCAGGTTATCTTTAACTTTATCTTTCTGATATTAATAAGCAATCAGATAGATTTACAGCAGTGTCTGTTAGTGAAAGATATATTCTCCACTTTAAATAACTATATTTTTGATAGGATTTAACCTAGTCATGAATTTTAATTAAAATTGACCATTATTAGATCATTACTTTTTTAAAAACAATAGTTCAGATAAGGTATACAGCAACATAAAATGATTTAGGATTTTTCTTAGATTTTTAAAATATTTTTTATCTTTTTTTATTATAAAGATGTGGGGTACAATTCAGGGTTAGGTATACAAACATTGATTATGCAGGTACCCTTGTTGATGAGGTATGCCCCTCCTTCCCCTAGCAGTTTACCTCAACTGCTAATCCCATACCCCTCAAAACCACATTGAGATACCACCTAACCCCAGTAAGAATGGCCATCATTAATAAAACAAACAACAGATGCTGGTGAGGATGTGGAGAAAAAGGAGCTCTTCTACACTGCTGGTGGGAATGCAAACTAGTACAACCTCTTTGGAAGACAGTGTAGCGATTTCCGAAAGAACTAGAAATTGACCTTCCATGTGACCCAGCAATTCCCCTATTGGGAATATACCAGGAGGAACTCAAATCATTCTACAAATGTTTGTTGCAGCTCTTAATAGCAAAAACATGGAACCAACCATGTTGCCCATCGAAGCTGGACTGGATAAAGAAAATGTGGTACTTATACACAATGGAATATTATGCAGATTTTTAAAAATATTGTAAAGAAATTTTTAAAGAATATCTATGAAATTTAAAATAATTTATACTAGCTTTTAAACAATAGTGATGGCAACTTTTATATTGAGAATTTGAAACATCTCAATTTATATCTAGAAATAACAGCACTCTTAATATTTATATTTTTTCAAGTTGGCAAGTTAGAATTGTATATATTTATGCACTCAATATTTTTAAATGATAGTTTTGAAGGAAGCAGGAAAGAAATATTTTTGTCAGTGGTTCAATATTCTGGGATCAAGAAGCACAGCTTTGTTGTTGTTGTTCTTTTTTGTTGTTGTTCTTTTTGGACATTAATTAACTGATGATTATCTCATGCTCTGAGTCTCCAGAGAACAGAGTCCTTGCCAGCATAAAAAAAGGTTACCCTTTTGAGAGGTAACAATTGTTCTGTGGGAAAACCATTGAATTCAAAGTCAAGAGCTATGGCTTTCAAACACAGTCCTGAGTTCTGCAATAAACTATCTATGTGATCATGGGCAAATCACCTAATCTCACTGAGTCTCGGTGTCCTTTTTGTAAGAAAAGAAGGAAGGCTAGATGATAGCTGAAGCCTGTTCCAGTACTAATATTTCTTATTTCATTTCTATACTTCATATTAAGTCATCTGTTTAATTTTTTTTAAGTCAAATCTGGCTTTTTACTACCATGTGAGGAATAGAATAAAAATAATGGAAATCTGATGAATGGATTTGCTTCACTTATTAATCTGTTCTCATAGATATAACAACCCTGATGTCATCAATTAAATCTCCTTTGTTCCAGCTCATAGCATTGTAAATTTAAGTTAACACTCTAATACACTTCAATCTGAGTGTCTATTCCAAAAAATATAATCAAATGGTTTGATTATTCTCTCAATGGAGGAAATAGAGTAGTGACAGTGACATATGGCCATAAAAAGGGAAAAGAGTTTAATGTATATATTTTAAAAATGTAAACTAAAAGGGGAAGAACACAAAACAGTACAAAAGGTCTTTCATTTTTAAGAACTTTTGTGAATATCTATTCTTTTGTCAAAAAAGAAAAACAGACTGTTCCTAGCATTGAAACATGACAAAATAGAGAAAAAAAGTTAAGAAAAGAAATTTCTTTTCTTTGGATGAACATTAAAAAAGATGGATTATATGCTACAAATAGTATTCTACTAAGTTAACTTTGCTGGTCCCAGTAGATAAAATATACATGTGTGATATCTTAAACTCTATGTGTGGCTTTACCAAAATTCACACTATTACTATTAATATTTTACTCATTTTTTTTCCTTTTTTATTTTAAAGATATGGGGTACAATTCAGGGTTAGGTATACAAACTACTATTAATATTTTAATGTAAACATATTTCTTCCAGAGAGAGTTGGTGTTTTCTTACACCTTACTCTCCTTCCCTTATTATCATTTTAAAGTAGGGAACTTGGTGACTTTACGGTTATTTGCAAACATGTGACTAATAGCTCATGTCATTTTATTTCTAATCCACTTTTTATTGTATTTCCGTTGACAACGTTACAAATGAATGCTGAAAGAAATGTTCTAGAAATAGTGGATAGAATCTAAATGACATCACAATATTGAATATATAAGCGACAGTTGCCATTCCCTTGAATATTTGTAGACAACCTATGGCAAACCAAGTAATTTTTAGTGGAATGAAAGTAAATTTATAGTAACATTTATTATATTTTTATCGAATATTCAATATATGTTAAAAGCATTTCCCAAGTGCTTTTCAAAATAGATCGTTTGGTTTTATCTATTTAAAACTGTGTCCTTACGCTTCTGTGGCTCAAAGATGTATCAGTAACAATAAGCACAAACTGGATTTGGTGGCGCACCCTGTAATCCCGCGCTTTGGGAGGCTGAGGTGAGTGGATTGCCTGAGTCCGCGGGTTCGAGATTCATCTGGGCAATTTGACGAGACCTCATCTCTACAATAAATCAAAATAATCAGCCGGGTGTGGTAGCATATGCCTGTAATTCCGGTTACTTGGAAGGCTGAGGCGGAAGGGTCGCCGGAGCCCAGCAGGTCGAGGTTGCAGTGGCTGGGAGCGGCCACTGCACTCCAGTCTGGGTGACAGAGTGAGATTTCAACTCAAACAAAACAAAACAAAAAACAATAAGCACACACACACAAAATTGTTTAAATCAGGTTTGTTTGTTTTTTAAATAAATCAATGGTAAAGCTCAGAAATAAAGTTTTAGTCTTTCCACCAGCATTCCTCGATCTACAGAGTAAACAGCTTTTATTTAATCAGTTTTAGTATTCAATCTCTTTGGAACTATTTTTAATACTTACTGGCAGTGTATGCATTTTCTGGGCAACTGTACCAGAATTATAGCTTTGAAAGTGCCATGTTATTTATTACCTTCCAATAGACAATGAAGTGATGTCTTGCACACACATAGGTCAAAAATGTTGAAGTTTTCTACAGTGGTTGCATTAATTCTTTCTGAGAACAATAGGTAAAAAAAAAAAATATATATATATATATATACATATATATAGCTTTATACTTGGCAAAAAAAATTATTTTTTTTTCAAAATAAAAAAATATTTTCTTAAGAGTTTCATATCTAACACCAACTTTCTCTTCTTTGATTTTACAAATCTCCACAGAGAATTAAAGTCTGAGACAGGCTTAAATCTTTGTTTATTTCAGCAGTTTTTGTACTGGGTTTGCAACTCGAAAGCTTTATTTATTTATTTTTTAGTAAGAAATATCTCTCACAAATGAAATACAGCTTTTTGCATTACATGAGGTTATTAGAAAGCTCATAAATTTTTCTTGACCTGAACCAGAATTGACAATTTTGTGTACTTGAGATCAATGCCATTTAAAATATTAGAATCCAAAATTAACATATATGTAAGTGATTCTTGCATCCAGTTCATATGTTATTTCCTTCTCTGAGTTTTTCTTTTCTTTTTTTTATTGTACTTATGTGTTTAACAGATGTAGGGGTTTGTTTTGTTTTGTTTTTCAGTAATCACTAACTACATACCACACTTAGTATTTGCTATAATTTCTTCTGAAAATAAAAATTTACAATTAGGTTTTGAAATTTTATTAATGATTGACATTTTGACTTTTATCACATTTTCGAACAAAGAAAAAGTGGTTTAAGAGATTAATTCTAAAACTGTTTCCTGGACAGTTTTCTTAAAATAATGGAAAAAAGAAACCTAAGTCAACAATTATTGAATATTCCTGTGCCTACACAGATTGAGAATTAAGGACAACTGAAAGCTACTCTTTTTCCCTTTTATTTTTTAAAATAAGAACAATTCTTGTCATAGTTTTATTTCTTGATTGCATTTATTTATTTAGCAAATGCTTACTGGATGTGTTCATGTATACCAGGTGCTATGTTCTTAGAAGATTTTTATAAATAAGGTTTCATGCCATATTACCTTACACTCACATCCATTAGTGTATGAAGGTTTAAACAAATCACTTAGAGATACACACATATAGGATTTGCTCATATAAACAAGAATAAATAATTTTAAGTAGGTTTGGATTTAAGATACTGCAGGTGAATTATCCCAAATGTTTTACTTTTCTTTTTTTTTTTTTTTTTTGTACATGAGGACATGTCTATGCTAGTTAGGGAGATGATGAATTAAGGAGCCATTCAACTTTTCCCCTTTTCATTTTCACACTGTCCTCCTTTCATGGTCAAACACATGGCAAAAGTCTTCAGTATTTTTTAAATTTTTATTTTTAAATTGTTCATGTGGATGCAGGCATCATTTCAGCTAACTGCACAGGGGTAGGACTAATATTGGATCTATGTGTCAGTCATTCTTTCTTCTTTAAGGAGACTGGGCAGAAAACTGCCTTGAAATAGTCATTCAATAATGATAGTAAGTTCATGCTGGCACCACACTTTGACATCAAATTTAGATATCTCACCAAAACTTTATAGAAAATTATTTATGTTTTATATGTAAGCAACTCCTATTCAAATTCCTTGGATAATATGAAGTTTAAATATGTAAGCCAGCAAGTCATTTATAGAGTTTTAAATATCTGGAAGAATAGGGATTATTCATGCAATCTCTGACTGAACATATATTTTTTGATAAAGAAAAATATTATGACATCTTAGAACTGTACAGCCTAATAGAACTTTTTGCAATAATGAAAATATTCTATATCTGTGCTGTCCAACCCAGTAGCCACTAGCTATATGGAGCTATTAAAAAGTTAAAATGTTGCTTTTGTGACTAGGAATCGATTTTCAAATTTTATGTAATTTTAATTAATTTAAATTTAAATACTATTTTGGCAGTATGATATTGAACAAAAGAGTTGTAAAAGACAGAACAATGGGGGCATTATCCATTAGCTGGTATGTATATTTCATTATTATCTTGAGAATTAGAAAAATATAGGGGTTTTTTTGTTTGTTTGTTTTGAGTTGGAGTCTCACTCTGTCGCCCAGACTGGAGTGCAGTGGCACGCTCCCGGCCACCGCAGGCTCGACCTGCTGGGCTCCGGCGATCCTTCCGCCTTAGCCTTCCGAGTAGCTGGAATTACAGGCGCGCGCTACCTCGCCCGGCTAATTTTTTTGATTTATTGTAGAGATGAGGTCTCGTCTTCCCGGGCGGGTCTCGAACCCACAGGCTCAGGCAATCCACTCACCTCAGCTTCCCAAAGGCGCGGGATTACAGACTGAGCCACCGAGCCCCGCAAAAAATATAGTTTTAATATTACTGCTATTTCACATGAAATTATTAAAAGACTGAAAATGCTGTTTTGGGGTTTTTCAATTGGCATAGTTTTGCCTTAATTTGAGTGGGAAAGCAAAGGCCAATTCATAATTCAGAAAACCCCATAAAACTAAAAACTAAATTGACAAATAAGAAATGCACAAACATAAATACATAAGTTTTAAAATTGAAACTAACTTTTTTTCCCCAGATGTATTATGTTCATAAATCGGAAAATTGGGTCTGAAACTCAAGAACTTCAGAACATTTACTTGTTCTTTTTATACTATAGTATATATCTTAGTTTCTTTTTATATAATCTCTAAAAATAGCATAATTTTTCCTTATGACAAATTTTTATTAATCTCTTAATTAATGTAAATCTGGTAGGAAAAATATGCTCATTTTAATTGTATGAATTGAAAACAAGATAATCAGTATACATTGTTTACCTCATATGACATTTAAAAAAATCAAAATGACCCAGGCTCGGTGACTCAGCCTGTAATCCCGCGCTTTGGGAGGCTGAGGTGAGTGGATTGCCTGAGCCCACGGGTTCGAGATCCATCTGGGCAACTTGGCGAGACCTCATCTCTACCACAAATCAAAAAATTATCTGGATGTGGTAGCACGCACCTGTAGTTCCAGCTACTTGGAAGGCTGAGGCGGAAGGATCGCCAGAGCCCAGCAGATTGAGGTTGCAGTGGCCAGGAGTGTGCCACTGCATTCCAGTCTGGGTGACAGAGTGAGACTCCAACTCAAAAAAAAAAAATCAATGAAAGTGGAGTAAACTAATTTAATTAATATTTCTGAAATGTCACCTTAAATTTTATAATAAACATCTAATCAATAACTGATCATTGCTATTTCAGCAACATTTATGTTAAACCCTGTATTAGGGAATTAAAATTATTTAGATGTATATTTATGTGTGTATGTGCATATACATGTTTATACTTACATATACTCATAAATCATTCCTGCATAGAAATCTTAAGGTCTTGTTCTGATCTTTCCTTCATACTCTCCAGTATATTTTTTATCATATTTAGTTTTGTTAAAATGCTATAAGTAACACGGGGCAGAATTCACCTGAGAAGCAGCCAACACTACTCCTCAGTTAGCTGCAAAATAGTGATTTATCGCTGAAGGATTTATTGTAGTTCAGAGAGAGGACTGTTTTATAAATGTTCCCATAGTATATATAACTTCATGGGCATGAAAAGAAAATACGTGCTTTCCCAAGTTATCCTTTCCAATTTACACTTCAGTATATGAATTTTAGTCCATTGTACTTGCACATTTAAAAAAAAAGGTTAGTTAGTAAAACAATGCTGTTAATCCCCAAGATAATTTTATTTTCATCATGTGTTTCTATACGGAAAAATGGAAATTCTGTGTATCTTACACAAGTTTATATTTTAACCAGAATTTTGTATTTTTTAAAACTGCTAAAGTTTTCAGCTGTATTTTTTACAGCTTAGAGACACTTAGGCTATTGTTTTTGATGAATACTTTATATTGCTGATTACTTTTGGTGGTGGAAAAGCAGCTTAGACAACTAAAATCTACAGTAAAATGATCTTAATTCATTTGGAGTAATCTTGGGTAATTCACAGTTTCATTTATTTTGTGAAATTTAGTGACAATTTAAAAAAAAAATTCTATACACGTCTTCCTTTTGAAAACGTCAGTAGTTTGCATAAATGAGTTATATTCATTATTATGAAATGCTATTATAAGTCCCTGCCCCCAAACACTTTCTGGCAAAACTCTCTAATATCACAAATAACTGAGATATTAGGCAACTTGTTTTTTGTTGCAATATTAGTTTATAGGCAGATATGAAATTTAGAACCCAAGTCTTCTGGTATATATTTTTCAGCTGATCCTGCTATGTCATGTGGCTTCACAAAATTGAAAATTGTACTTACTACATAACATATGTTAAATTATATTTCATAACTAATATTAGTATATTCATTTATATTAACATAAATTATATTTCATTCCATGATTTCCAGGGTCAAGATGTATTTGAGCTTAATATCACTGAAACACCAGAAGGAGACAAGATGCCACAACTAATCGTTCAAAAGGAGTTAGATAGGGAAGAGAAGGATACTTATGTGATGAAGGTAAAGGTTGAAGATGGTGGCTTTCCTCAAAGATCCAGTACTGCTATTCTGCAAGTAAGTGTTGCTGATACAAATGACAACCACCCAGTCTTTAAGGAGAAAGAAATTGAAGTCACTATACCAGAAAATGCTCCTGTAGGTACTTCAGTGACACAGCTCCATGCCACAGATGCTGACATAGGTGAAAATGCCAGGATTCACTACCATTTCAGCAATCTAGTCTCTAACATCGCCAAGAGACTATTTCACCTCAACACTACCACTGGACTTATAACAATCAAAGAACCACTGGATAGGGAAGAATCACCAAACCACAAGTTACTGGTTTTGGCAAGTGATGGTGGATTAATGCCAGCAAGAGCAATGGTACTGGTAAATGTTACAGATATAAATGATAATGTCCCATCAATTGACATAAGATACATCATCAATCCAGTCAATGATACTGTGGTTCTTTCAGAAAATATTCCACTCAACACCAAAATTGCTCTCATAACTGTGACGGATAAGGATGCTGACCATAATGGTAGAGTGACATGCTTCACAGATCATGACATTCCTTTCAGATTAAGGCCAGTATTCAGTAATCAGTTTCTCCTGGAGACTGCAGCATTTCTTGACTATGAGTCCACAAATAATTATGCCATCAAATTACTGGCTGCAGATGCTGGCTATCCTTCTTTGAATGAGTCATCCACGCTCCACATCAAAGTGAAAGATGAAAATGACAATGCTCCAGTATTCACTCCACCTTTCATAAGTCTTTCTGTTCCTGAGAATAACTATCCTGGTGCCCAGTTGACAAAAATAAGTGCAACAGATGCAGACAGTGGGCGTAATGCTGAGATCACTTACCTGCTAGGCACTGATGCTCCATCTGAATTCAGCTTGGATCGTCGTACAGGCATTCTGACTGCAGTGAAGAAACTGGATAGAGAAAAGCAGGAACATTATTTCTTCACAGCTGTAGCAAAAGATAATGGGGTGCCACCCTTAATAGCCAATGCCACAGTCTTTGTGACTGTTCTTGATCAGAATGACAACACTCCAACTTTCACTCACAATGAGTACAACTTCTATGTCCCAGAAAGCCTTCCAAAACATGGCACAGTAGGTCTAATCACTGTAACTGATCCTGATCAGGGAGACAATTCTGCAGTCACTCTCACAGTTTTAGGTGCAAATGATAACTTCTCCATTGATTCAGACACTGGTGCCATCCGACCAAATATTTCATTTGATAGAGAAAAACAAGAGTCTTACACTTTCTATGTAAAGGCTGAAGATGGTGGTAGGGTATCACATTCTTCAACTGCCAAAGTAACCATAAATGTGGTTGATGTCAATGACAACAAGCCAGTTTTTATTGTCCCTCCTTCCAACTACTCTTATGAATTGGTTCTACCATCCACTAATCCAGGCACAGTGATCTTCAAGGTAATTGCGGTTGACAATGACACTGGAATGAATGCAGACCTTCGTTATACCATTATAGGAGGAAACACAAAGGATCTGTTTATAATTGACCAAATAACAGGCAATATCACACTGAAGGAGAAATGTCTCATTGCAGATCTTGGTTTACACAAACTGGTAGTCAAAGCTGAGGACTTAGGACAACCTGATTCTCTCTTCAGTGTTGTAATTGTCAATTTGTTCGTGAATGACTCAGTGACCAATGCTACACTGATTCAAGAAATGGTGCGCAAAAGCTTCGAGAAACCAGAGACTGAAAATATTGAGACAGCTGATGCATCCTTACCAACCAATGACTATGTCAAGATAGTGGTTGCCATTGTTGCTGGCACCATAACTGTCATCTTAGTAATTGTTATCGCTGCTGTAGTAAGATATCGCCAATCACCACACCTTAAGGCTTCTCAGAAAAACAAACAGAATTCTGAATGGGCTACTCCAAATCCAGAAAACAGGCAGATGATAATGATGAAGCAAAAGAAGAAGAATAAGAAGAAGAAGTATGCCCCTAAGAACCTGCTACTTAACTTTGTCACTATTGAAGAAACTAAGGCAGATGATGTTGACAATCATGGAAATAGTGTTACACTAGACCTTCCTATTGAGCTGGAAGAACAAACCATGAGCAAGTACAGCTGGAATACTACACCTACTACTTTCAAACCTGACAGTCCTGATTTGGCTCAGCACTACTTATCTGCCTCTCCACAGCCTGCCTTCCAGATCCAGCCTGAAAGTCCGCTGAATTCAAAGCACCACATAATCCAAGAACTGCCTGCTGATAACACCTTTGTGACCTGTGATTCCATCTCCAAGTGTTCCTCCAGCAGCTCTGATCCCTACAGCATTTCTGAGTGCAGCTATCCAATGACAACCTTCAAGACTCCTGTCTCTGTATACACCAGACCGGTAGGTAATCCAAGTTTCTAACAAAACTTTCTAATCATATATTTTGTATTATTTTCAGTTGATGTAGTGCTTTACAGAATCTACTAACTTCAAAGAGGGTCCCAAACAATCCATATTCTGCACAATCCATATTCCAAACAGATAAATGGATTCGTGTTAAGTGTGGTAAAAAATCAGAACAAAATGACTATTGATTGTAGGAAAATTAGGTGCAGAATGATGATTATAATAGGGGCAAATTTTGTCTGTAGGTGGCAGTATGACACTTCTTGCTAGAGAATATACTGGAAAACTCCAAAACAAAAGGTTATAGCACTGTCCTCAGAACCACTGCATGCATGAGGATTAGAACTAGGGCTAGATATTTCACAGTAAAGCTTTCTACATTCTGATAAGCAGCTCTTAATACTAATGGTGTTGAGAATATCAGCGTAATTTGGGAAAATCTGTGACTGCCCAAGGTAACTAAATGGCACCAAGATATCCTCTCCACACCTCACAGTGCTTCCAAGATCCTCAAAAAGGAAAGTGTCATTTTCAGATAGAAGCTCAAATTATTCTGGTTCATCAAATCTATATTCATACAATGTAACAAGAATTGGATTAGAAAAATGAAGGCATGCTCACTCTCATCTTCAAGTCAGAGAAAGAAATAGATACAAGATTTCTATTTTAGATATCCATTTAAATATTTGCTTATTTAATTTTTGAGCCCTTCAGAAGACATTCTTAAAAGAAAATGGCTTTTGGAATATGAAATATGTTTGCTTTCTCGAATGGGCATGAAAGAAAATATGAGTATGTGAAGACCCAAGAAATATGTGCCCAATAATTTGGAACCCAATAAATTTATGAAAACAAGGGTTTATTCAGTTTATTTGTATTCCATGGATAAATAAATACAAATTTATCTAGAAATTCGTAAGTACATCAAATGATTTAAGTATGGTTATTTTCATACTAAAATCATGCAATGCAATTCATCTATAATTTTTCCTCTTGAACTCATGTCACTTGTTGTCTTTATTATTTTATCTTTATTTATTTTATAACTCTTAGAAAGGTCTTAGTCTCAATTCAGTGAATAAAGTATTTTGAATATGTATTCAGGCTTAATAAAATGGTAGCAATGTGAAAGTAAAAATAGACTCCTTCTAACAGTTAGAGATATTAAAGAAGTCTATTGGATTCAAGATAGCAATGCAAATATTTTACCATAATTTTGAAAATGGATTTAAGATTAGAATTCATTCAAGAATATGCACAGTTAATTAATACAATAGCATTAATCTTTCTCCCTGAATCACATAATGAAGGTAGGTACTAATTCAGTTGTGGGTACATTTTGTAACAATAGGGCCACAATTAAGGGCTGTTTCAAAAGGTAAAATAGAACCCTAGTCTCTGTGTAGAGATTTTGTTTTAAGTTTTGAATGAATTTACAACGTAGTGTTATTTCTACAGTTTGGATGAGTCCCATGTTTCTCTATATTGGTGGATCTTAGATGTGCAATAAACAATAGATGCCTAACATCTCCACAAGATGTGTTTTATTTACATTTAATCATTTAAAATAGCACTCTCATTTTCTGATTCTTATCACTTATTGGAAAATTTTCTCAGCAACGACAAAAAAAACCTTTCATGAATAACACATTAAATGTGTTGTGTATCCTAATAAGCATTTTTTCCTGGGTTTAATTTGTGACTTTCTTTAAAAAGTATACAAAGGGTGGGTGTGTGAATTACTTTTGTAGGTCTGCATTTTTAATAGTTTGGCTCATGAAATTAGTTAGTGGAGCAAGTTCTAGCTTCAATTGTTTTTGGAGGCAAAGAGATTTTACTAGCTAGACTAATTATACTTGAGTATATGAACATAAAGCAAGCCAAGCATGAATGAAGGAAAAACATTGAAATATCCAAATAGCTTCATTTTTTATTTTCTTAAATATTTCACAATATTTAAAAAGTAAGTAAAATTAACAAATTCTTTCCTATGATAGCATTTTATATTATATAGCTAAGAGACTTTTTCCATAGGACACATGGCTTCATGAATTAGGCAAACTATGAAAGGTAAATGCTAATGAGAAGGAGTTATTGGTTATCATTAGGTTTTTATTAACCAAAAGGACTGCAGTAAGTCCTCTGCATAAGAACAAGTTTTGTTCCAAGAGTGCATTCATAAGTACAATTTGTTCATAAGTTCAACAAAAATAGCCTAGATCCCCAACTAATACAATTGACTATATAGCACTGTACTGTAATAGACTTATAATACTTTTCACACAAATAATACACAAATAAACACAAAAAATAAACATTTTTCATCTTACAATACAATACCTTGCATGCATGTGACAAGGTACACCAGGCACGTGAACTAATTTATATGATCAAACATGCAAATACAATTTCTCATCTTTGAAAGTTCACAACTTGAAGTTTCATATGTAAGGGACTTACTGTATTTTAAAATCAATGAGATATCAGATTACTAATTTATCTGACATCTTGAAAAATAGATTATATACTTTATGTCATTGGTTTGCAGTTGTTCCATATTCACTACTAAATATCTTCTGGTCATGAATTGGTGAACTTAGACAGATTAATATGATACTAATTATAATTAAAATCTTACATTTAGTACTACATTTTCAATGTTCTTTACCCTTTCTGTATGCTCCTCAACTTGTAATTAATGCCAGGAAAAGCATTTTATGTCACTGATTTTGCAGAATTGCTAACAAGTTAAGTGAACACTGAAAAGAAAATTATGTGTTTAAAAATTCAAATATCCAGTCCTCACAGAAACAAAGAGATGAGTATCACATGTTCTCACTCATAAGCATAAGTGGACCTTGAACACCTACCGTAATACTGTAGGAAAGGGATTGAAAGTAGCAGGAAACTGCGGGAATGGGGGGTGGGGGTGGGTAGCTGGGATTGACAGTAGTCGATATTCACCTGGGGAAGGGGGGGCACACCTCATCAATAAGTGTACCTGCACAATGAACATTTGTGTACCTAACCCTGAATTGTACCCCACAATTTCAAAATAAAAATTAAAAGAGAAAAAATTATTCAAATAGAGTAGGTGTCTTCTTTTATTTATTTATTTTTTTGAGTTGGAGTCTCACTCTGTCACCCAGACTGGAGTGCAGTGGCCGCTCCCGGCCACCGCAGCCTCGGCCTGCTGAGCCACCGAGCCCGGCTAGGTGTCTTCTTTTAAATAATCATCATACAAAATGGGGAAAAGTGTCAACCCCTCTAATAAAAATTTGTTGTTCTTGAAGGAAGTACTAAGAGTAGAATAAAATATTACTGCTAGCAGAAGGCAAAAGTAAGCCGGGCTCGGTGGCTCAGCCTGTAATCCCACGCTTTGGGAGGCTGAGGTGAGTGGATTGCCTGAGCCGCGGGTTTGAGACTCGCCTGGGCAACTTGGCGAGACCTCATCTCTACAATAAATCAGAAACTAGCCGGGCGTGGTAGCGTGCGCCTGTAGTTCCAGCTACTTGGAGGGCTGAGGCGGAAGGATCGCTGGAGCCCAGCAGGTCAAGGCTGCTGTGGCCGGGAGCGGCCACTGCACTCCAGTCTGGGTGACAAAGAGAGACTCCAACTCAAAAAAAAAAAAAAGAAAGCAAAAGTATTCCAATTTATTTCAAACACAGTGAAATACATTTTCAAAAGGAGTCTTTAGGGTGATACTTATATTTAGTTCATTACTCATCTGAATAGATACATGAAAGTGGAGAAATAAAATAGTTCTAGTAGGGTGTAAGAAGCAAGGCAATTTATTCAAAATTTTCTTTTAGAAAGGGAATCAAATATTTTCTATAGATTATTTCTCTGACTCTGATGTTCTTGAAAACCATGGAACATCTGTTTGATTTTAGCACATCTATTGAATAGTCATCTATAACTGGGGACTATAATGCTCCTCTTTGTCATAAGTTTCTACATGAATTATGGAAGACATTTTGTATATATTGTACTAGAAACAAAAATCATAACGTTTAAGAGACTGAGTCTACAGATTGCCTTCTATTAACACCTTTCAGAGCAAGCAGATAGTATTTGGTTGGTATGACTCTACAGAAAGAATAAGTATAAATAACTATTTTAGAATAAGTTTTTCTTCTTATTATATAAAGGAGATAAACTACTAAAACCAAGTCTTGCTCAATACTGCTCCCTCATTAATATATTGTGAAGACTATACATTTGAAAAATAGTGAGAAGAATGACAATGAATATACAATTTTTGAGGGCCTCCTATATACCAGTCACTATTTAAGACGTGGTAAAATTTCTCCAAAACAAACAATAAATTCTTATGAATTTTTGTGATTTGAGTTGAAAAAGTCTTACAATTTCAGAAATAGGGTGAAAAGAATGGTGGAAGACTGTGACAGTTATAATTCATGGATGGAACCATGCTATAGATATAATAACTGGATTCAAAATTATAGCAGTTGGAGTTGGAGTTATAACAGTTGGAATCTTGGAATAGACTTAGAATTCACTATTGTTAAATTTGGTAATTTTGATTCTGTGCATCTATATTTTGGCAATGTGAATTTTAATCATGTAGCATGCTTGGCAAGTAAGACTCCTAGAACATAATCATCTGATTTTGATAACATGTTATTTTCTTGATCTAGACTGATTCCAGGACATCAACTATTGAAATCTGCAGTGAAATATACTTTCTAGGAACAACATAATTCCATTCCCCTTCCAACATTTCCAATTGTTTGTGATTTCAAAATTTGACTAAGCTAATTAATTTTATAATCTGGATTTCCATTATAAAAGCAAGCAAAACAAAAACCATGTTGAAAATGATGCTCCAGTGAACATTGTGCTTTCTTTAGTGGTAATAAGCAAGAGAAATTTAAAATTTACAGAAGAAACAGTGCAATGTAATAACATAGGTTTATGACACTTTCTCGGTTTACTTGCTCTTGATGTCAACAACTGTGATGTAATAGAATGCTATTTTGGTATACACACTGATGGTTAATGTATTAATCATAAGACATGGAATTATTTGCCCTGTCTGATTGCTGAAGAGTTTAAACATCATCTCTGGGAGTTTGGAAGTGAAGCAAAACTTTCCAAGCTACAGGGCAAGAGATTTATTTTAAGACACCAAAATGAACAAAAAACCAAAAAACAAAACCACAAAATTTTATTTCAGTGTTTTGAAAATAATCACTGGCATAGCATTGCTGAGAAAAATCATTAAAATTGCCTACCACTGTGCTTAAAAGTTGGATGACACAAAATAATCTTACTGTTTTTTTTTTTATTGATTGTAATCATGTTGTTCCACTACTTTAATCATAACAAAATTATTTTTGTGGTAATCATGTTTTCTTTTTCTATAAGTTCCTAAAATGAAAGTCATTTCTATTTTTATCAGAAGAAAAGTATAATGTCCTTTATACTCCCTAATATTTTTAAAAAGGTATATTGATATTTCTTATATTATGCAACATTTTTCCAGTCAAATGAGGGTAGAAACAAGGACTTAGAACATTTCAAAAAGATTATATCTGAATTTTGAAGCTACTAAAGAAAAATATAAGGCACTGGAGTCACATTTTTTTTTTTTTTTGAGTTGGAATCTCACTCTGTCGCCCAGACTGGAGTGCACTGGCTGCTCTCGGCCACCGCAGCCTCGACCTGCTGGGCTCCGGCCATTCTTCGCCTTAGCCTTCCGAGTAGCCGGAATTACAGGCGCGCGCTACCATGCCCGGCTAATTTTTTTTTTTTAATTTATTGTAGAGATGAGGTCCCGCCTTCCCAGGCGGGTCTTGAACCCACGGGCTCAGGCAATCCACTCACCTCAGCCTCCCAAAGGCGTGGGGTTACAGGCTGAGCCACCGAGCGCGGCTGCTTCCTACTTTTCATCTGTCCAATCAATTTTCTATCCTGTACTGGGAATACTCTTTCTAAAACACAGGTCTGATCAAGTGAAGCCTATGACAAAAAAAGCTTTTGAGTCTTTTCCCATTGCATATAGGATAATGCCTAAATTACTGTATTTTTCAAGGGACTCAACAATCTTAATCAGGTCTACTTGTTCATCCAATTTTCTACCACTCCATATACCTCATATTTTTGTTATTTCTATTACTCCTGTTCCTTGGTCATGCCATGTATTTTAATGCCTCCATTAATCTGCACAGTTCACCAGAATTATCTTGAGCACTTGTTTTGGTTAAGACACTGCTTTGGAGACAAGAAAAATAACCAAACTGTGATCAGTGAAGTAAAAGTGCAACTGTAGATATAAGGCAAAAGCCCAAATAATCTTAATACCAGAGATAACAGCATAAAAATGAACGAATGTGATTTTATAAGAAATGAAAGAAGTCTGGATGATATCTTTTTTTAATCACATCTTTCTAATCCTTTCCAACCATACATAATTTTTGTAAATTTAAGAGCCCTAAAATAAATGACGAATTCATATAGCCAGTAAACATTAGGATCTGAAAATGATTCCCAGAAAATGTGCTACATTGCTTTTCTTCATTAATTTTTAAAAGATTTTATAATTTCAGATAGTTTTGATTTTTTGCACTTTCTGTCCATGAGTTGCATTCAAAATAAAAAATATCAAAGGAAAACCTTAGCCCACTTATTGATCTGGATAGAGTCCATATATAAAAGGATGAGAGAGCCACATACTGCTTTTAGGAATTTTAGCAAAATAATTATCTCACTGTGTAATTCCTTCAAAGAAAAATATTGCCAGTATGCTTTATAGCAAGACAATAGTGTTGTTATCCTCAATAGAGCATTTTCCATGGTGAATCATTACAAATAGATATTGACAACTCTAGTTCAAATATATATGAATCCTATCACTGAAAAACTGAGGTGAAATAGTCATACCAAACAGAAATCATTTTATCCCTTGCCCCTTATGCTGGTGATCAAAGTTATCAATTCTGGGAAAACAGGAACAGATGGAGAAATGTATGGGCTATCAAATGTATACAATATCCTAATTATAACATGGTAGAGTCAATTTGAAAATTCAGAAACCACATATCCCTACTAAAAACTGTATGTGTTTGTGTGTGTGTGTGTGTGTGTGTATGTGTGTGTGTGTGTGTGTGTGTGTATGTGTGTGTGTGTGTGTGTGTATGTGTGTGTGTGTGTGTGTGTGTGTGTGTGTATGTGTGTATTTAAGGAATGTACTTCTTTGCAAGCATATTGAAAGCAAATATACCACCTGCTTCCTAGAAATAGAAGAGACTAAAATAAACCACCTAGTTCTTAAATTAGCCTTTTTTCTTTTGTCCTTATTATGACAGAAAAAAATTTTCTAAATTATATGAAGGAAATATCCTGGGAGATTGGGGGTGTTGTTTTGGTTAGTTTCCTTTCTATATCTTTGCTAGATAGTTTTTTATCAGAAGGCTGGAAAACCAACTTTAGAATAAAGCACCATCATGAGTAAGGAAATAATATTTATTAACTCAGTTATAATTATTGAGAATTTTCCAACCATTCCAGATAAAATAAAAGCAGCTATTAACATTCTTAAAGTCAGTGGCTATTTTCTCCAGTACATATATCTTGGGAATAGAGGAACATTATAAAGGAGTAGAAAGTGAAAACTTGGATAGAAAGACAAGGTTAGGAACTTGATAATGGAAGAAACATAGCAAGAGTAGCACAATGTCACAGTTCTAGTGGAAAAATGTTCCCCTGGTATTTGGTGTTTTATGTTATTTCAAAGAGATTCCATTATGGCATTAGGAAGGTTATTGTTTATGAAATGTAGCCCTCTTATTATTTTTTAATCTGACAAAGCCAGAAAGTATTTTTACTCTGATTTATTTCTTAGAAACAGTTCTATCTAAAATGAGTCTAAGTCAAAAAGTGCCATAACTATATGCCAAACTTGCTTTAACTCTATTCCTATCTCAACTGTTACTGGACTTGTATGTGAAATTTTAAATTTCATGGTGCATTTTGGTCTCATGGAGAAAAATACCATATCCTTTCTGATAGAAATTCAAAGAGAAAACGCTGAAAATAGACTTGGCAGCATATCCTTTTCTTCTTTAGGTTAGTCTGGCATGTTAAAATCCCAGATTGGCTACCATATATGGGCATGGGAGACATTGGACGTACTAACAGATAGGGCCTTGTCTTCTTAACACATAAAAGAAACACACCGTAGGTCAGGCCTTATTCTCTGGGCAACCTTTGTGACCCTGGGTTCACATAAGGACATGTACCTTGTCTCTTATCTAATCTCTGTTAATCTATTAGGAGAAAAAGCCTTGGTCACTTACACGCTTTCTGGATAAAGTAATCCCTTTTACTCTCGGAAACAGTTATCTGAACCTTTTTTAAAAATATATTTCTTCGTAATATTATTCTCTGATGTACTTCAGTCAAATCACTTGAACTCTCTCATTCCCTGAACAATGACCATTCTACTCATCATAATATAGATGCACACTGTGTGGAAAGTAAAGTGAATTTACCCAAATAATCTGCTGTTCTGAAAACACGTTCTTCACATTGAGAGAAGTGTAGTTTGTATAGTTAAAGCATAAAGATGGTTAAATCTTTGGATAAACAGATTGAGACAGAGAGAGGGTGCTAGTGCTGAAAAGATTAATAGCCTAGCGCAAAAAAAAAAAAAAAGAAGAAGAAGAAGAAGAAGAAGAAAGAGGTGGCAGGATTCAAGTGAAAACCATGGATTCGCACCAACACTTACTCAGTTTCATCATCCTGTATCTTAGTTTGCCTCTCTCTGGTAATACTTAATATTGGCCCTTTTACAAGAGATCATTCCTGAAGGTTCACATATTCATTCTCCAAATTTTTATTCCATTTCTCTTTTGTGGCAGAAACATCAAATAGTCATATGCTCCCCCTGAGGTTTCCCCTTGTCCAAAGAAATCTAACAGCCTCGAAAGATCTCTAATATAGGTTCAATTTCCACACAGATTTATATAATACTAATACTATATACATATTGCATTATATATTACATATATGTGTATATTGTATATGTGTATCATCTGTAGCATTACATTACACATTACATATTTTATAAATATTGCATAATATACAATACATAATGTTATGCATTGTGTATTGTACATAATATATGATACATATATATGCATATATTGTATACATATATACATATATAACACATGTATACTAGATATATAATACATTTATATATAATGCATATATATAAACTAAAATAGTTAATAGAACTTAAATTTAGATCTCACTTTATTTTTTTTATTTTTATTTTTTTTTTGAGTTGGAGTCTCACTCTGTCGCCCAGACTGGAGTGCAGTGGCCGCTCCCGGCCACTGCAGCCTAGACCTGCTGGGCTCCGGCGATCCTTCCGCCTCAGCCCTTTCCCAAATAGCCAGAATTACAGGCATGCGCTACCACGCCCAGCTGATTTTTTGATTTATTGTAGAGATGAGGTCTCGCTGCCCAGGCGGGTCTCGAACCCGCGGGCTCAGGCAATCCACTCACCTCAGCCTCCCAAAAGGTGCGGGATTACAGGCTGAGCCACCGAGCCCGGCTCTATATTTTTCTAATGGGAACAAATTCTTGTTTGGATTTGAAGAAATATTTTACTTGATTTACATGAAGAATGTACTCTAGTCTTGTGGCTATGTTATACTGACTTATCTAACACAGGTCTGGAGTATCTTTTACAATCTTTATGAAATTTATTGTTTTACTTGTAAGCATCTATTTTAGAGATGGAATACAACTTTAAAGATCATGCAGTGTCCTAGTCTGCCTCTATTATTTGACAAATGATGGAACCAAGGCTCAGGGAGAGAATTAATTTTTATTGAGCACCTATTTTATGTCAGATAGTATGCTAGGCACCTTACATGTGTTAGTTTTTTTATCTCATAGAAGTTACAAAGTTAGTAAGTGGCAGAGGGGGCATCTATGGCAAAGTCTGATTGACTCTCATGTTCTCCTTCCACTATATCACATAACAATTCTGGCAGAGCTGTGGCTTCCAGATCTCCTCGACTGAAATCCATAGGCCTTTCACTTTTAGCACTTTATTGTTAAATTTCTCTTCTGTTCTATAAATCAATATCCAGTTGAATTAGATTTTCCCAATCCACTTTGCACCTTCCTAGACTTGGATTTTTTTTTTATTCAAGCTTGAGCAGATAATATTGTCAATGATTCTTTTTATTAGATTTTTATAAAGTTGGAAAGCACTAAGTTTATTCTTGAAGCTGCTATTATTAGCAGATATTTACCATAGAACAAATTTTTCTTATGAACAGATCAGTTAGAAAAATGTAAATAACACAGACAAGGACATCCCTTCTCCTCCGTCTATCCCCACCCCCAATATATGAATCCTGGGAAAAATTTTGAACATAGTGGCTACTGAAAAAGTGTATAATAGAATTTTTTGCGACAGTGTGTTGGGAGCCACACCTACCCTTTTCATTCTGACTTTGCAATATTTTAAATATGATACTAATACCCTGCAGTTTGGTAAGCTACAAGATAAGTTTGACAGAGGGTATATATGTGTATCACCAAATCTAAATGTAATTTCGACATCAATTTATACTAAAAAGGAAAATTTTAATATATTCAGCATAACTATGAATTTTGAATTAGCCTGTTTATACACATTGTTAATAATCATAAATATATATATCAAATATGGATCACCAGGTATGTATAAAAGGTATTGACTCACTAATTCAAGAACAATATGAATTTTCACTTTAGTCATTTAGAATTACTAACTTTTGCTTACATAGCAGGAATTGCAAGAATATTTTGTTTCTGGATTATGCTTCCTAATTTAACAATTCAATTCATATGTAGCAATTGAAACATTAATTTTAATGTTGCCCAATATTTACTATACGATACTGTGTTTCCAAATAGGCAAAGTTCAGCACTTATTTAAGAAGCTACATTACTCCTTAGGACTACTTAAGGAACATACATCAGATTCCTGTGCTACATTAAATTCGAGTGCCTACTAGGTTCCAGTCATAGTGCTAGGCTCACTGGGCAGCGAGATGTAGTGGGATATGACTGAGTTATAGAGTCAGAAAATTTTGTTTTCCAAATCTGGATTTGCAGGCTCTAGCTATATGTGCTCTTTATCTTCTTTGAACCTCAGGATCTTCATCTTTCCAGTGAAATCATGATGTTTAAGTTACAAGATAGTAAGTGAGGATTAAAAGAGATAATGTATAAAGTGTGCACAGCACACCATAAAGTAGACTCTCAATAAGTAGAAGCCTTCTTCTATGGTGATGAATTCATCTAATCTTCTTATAATATTATGAGCTAGATATTATTGGTATCATATCCATTTTAAAGATTAAAAACCAAAATGAGTCTCAGAAAGCTTCAATAATTCTCCCTAGCCCAGTTTAGGCAATTTAAGTGCTCATTCCCCTGTACCACAGGTATCTCAGATCAAAAGTCTAAACAACCCTATTTTATTAACTGCTAAATTAGAGTTCATCCACATGATAGGAATGTCGCATCTTGAACCCTATCATGTGAATTTGTTAGGAAAGTATGAGTAGGGTAGAAATATTGAGTATTGCTCTGGGTAGTAATGCTAACTTTAAAACCCTATTTGCATTCTAATGATTGTGAAAACCATTGATTAACTTGACAATGGTGGAATCACAAAATGTCAGATGAAGATAAGAGTCAGAATGTGAGAGTGATTTACCCAAGATCATATAATTAGATTTTTAAAAAATCAGGTGATGACTGCTAATCTCCTGACTTTTAGTTCAAGATTCTTACTACTGCAAGCACAGCATATTTACTCCTTGAAAGCATTGTGTCCTGAATAAAAATTGTACAAAATGGCATTGGATAGTATTAGAATTAAGAAGAAATGAAGTTGACAAAAATAAAACTGGCTCTAGGAGCAAGATCATTGTTCAGGTTTAGCTTTCCTTTCTAACATATCTACTGTGACCTTGAACGATCCCTCATCCTCTCTGAGACTGAATTTCTCCATATGTAAAATGGAGATGATGGGTTGTTCAGAACCTCAAATGAGATGATTTTTTAAAAAGCATTTTGAAAAAGGAGAGCTCTATGTAAAAGATATTTTTTACCAATACTATGTAACTAAACAATCTTTTAAAAATGTTCTATAATCAAGTTTTCTCGCTTAAAAGACTCTGAACATGATGGGTTCTTGATTACAAGTATCTTAATAATATTTCATGCAAGTATTCAAAATGGCCAACTTATGATTATATGGGAGAGACTGGAAGACTCTTGCGTTGCCGAAATGCATCTTCTGATTCATGAACTAAATTTATATCAAGTATTTCTTGGAATAGCTTATAAACATGTGGAATCAAATCCTGAAAACCATGAGTTTTGTATGGTACTTAATTAAGAATGCAGAGACAGCTTTCAGTGGCTAGTAAGGGCCATTTCAGAAACAATAGCTATAGCGATTCTTTGCCAAAAAACAAAAATAGAATAGAAAAAATGAAAAGAAAGAGAGATAGACAGAAAATTGTTGTGTGCCTACTCTGTGTGAAGCACACTTGGGCAGCAGGAAGTGAATACGCTTCAGAATCAGGGGATGGAGTTATAACCCTGATTTGTCGTTTCTTTAGCTGTTGGACATAGCCAGGCTCGGTGGCTCAGCCTGTAATCCCGCACTTTGGGAGGCTGAGGTGAGTGGATTGCCTGAGCCCGCCTGGGCAGTGAGACATCATCTCTACAATAAATCAAAAAATCAGCCGGGCGTGATAGCGCATGCCTGTAATTCCAGCTACTCGGAAGACTGAGGCGGAAGGAACACCGGAGCCCAGGTCGAGGCTGCAGTGGCTGTGAGCAGCCACTGCACTCCAGTCCGGGCGACAGAGTGAGACTCCAACTCAAAAAAAAAAACAACTGTTAAAGTTTCTGATCCTTAGGCTCTTCAATTGTAAAAGTGGCAAAGATAATGTCAAACTCACAGAATTGTTGTGAGAATTAAATGAAATAATCTATAAAATGTGCCTGGAGCATAATGAGCACTGATTAAACACTGTGCTCCTTCTTTACCTCTTACCTCAAGTAACCTGCTCAACGACCTAGTAAGCAAGTAATATTCATGTCTTCCTTGCGTACAAACTACACCGGAAGACTGATTTTCAGAGTTTCAGTGATTTCTTCAAGGTCAGGTAACTAGTAAGTGACTTGTCTGGAATTTTACCAAGATCGGCCTAATTCTCAGTTCCCAGTCCTTTGCTGCCTGCTGTTCTGCCTCTGACATGAGACCCCAAATAACGCTGTTCAGAGGTAGTTCATAAACTCAGAAGATTCAAGTCATTATGCATGGCATTAAATATTTATTCAATTACTTTTTCATATTATTTTTTGTTATGGGGAGTTATATGAGTAGGAGTCTATTTTATGAAATATCTAAACTATGTTAGGGGAAACAATAGTATGCTAAGATTATGACTTAACATGTGGTTTTTAATATTGGCCATTTTACCCTATTATCTTTAAAATAAAAAACACTTTATTCAATGTACATGGATTGCTACATTACAAATGATAGCTCTAATTAAAATATATGCCCTGTGATAAAAAAGACATATTTTTTAATTTGGATGTGGCTTTGTTTAGATGCTTTGATTATAGTTGCCTATGATCTTAGGGCCAAACAGATGCAAGTTTATTTGCCAAATTTAGGTGACCTGTCTGCATTTATCCATGGACATGAAATTGAAAATCAGCTCGTTGACTAGAAACTGGTTATCAAATAACCTCATAATAATATATATGTCTTAATATAAATCATACACATATATTTCTGTATTTAAAACTTGTATACTATAGGATGGTGAAATTTTGTCCATATTGTAACTTTACTTATTATTCTATTAACTTCTTCATTTAAAAATTAATCAATGACTGGTTACAGAACTCACTCAAACATACTACTTAGGCTCACAAGTCTTACACTCATGAAAATACACACATAAAGTACAAGATGGAATGAGAATAATTCCCATTTTGAGTTTGAAGAAAGGAACCACTGTGGACTAGATTAGATTGGGAAAGATTCATGGGAGGGAACTGATCATGATTTGGTCCTTAAAGTAGAATTTGGAAAATGGAGAAGAAGATTCCAGTTGCTATAAATAAATAATACAGTGTATGTCATATTTAGGGAAAGTGTTTTCAGCTACCATTGAGATAAATTTATGGAAAATATTAGAACCATAAATTATTGACAATTTTGTGGAGGCAATAAATTTAAAAGAGTTTTATATTTATTTCTAGAATTGTTCTCTCATATATCCTACTCAAGTTGGAAAATTACATTAATTAACTGCACTTCCTCAATTCTTATTTGCTTCTCAAAACATTGTAATTTAGTCTCTACCCCCCATCTGCTCATTACTCACATTTCTCATGTGGTTAGCATTGTAACAGCCTGTTTGGTAAACTCAATGGACATGTTCCATTTGCATATTTTCTGCTCCATTTGACACTTTCTCATTCACTCTTTTTGGGTTTTTTCTTGGCTTTCATGAAGATATTCCCTTGTGATTGTTTTTCTTTACCTTCTGACAATTCCATTTCTTTATAACTGTGGTTACCTCATCATGTCTATTGCATACATGCTAATTTTTATTAAAGTTATATCCTCAGCCTGCTGTCCTCATTGCTTTATACTCTCCCTGCTGCTTCATATGTGACCTATATCCTGATGAGTTCTTATCTCCATTTTTAGTACTGACCTCTCACCCAAGATTTTGACTGATATACCAAACTCCACTATGAACATGTCCTCATTAATGGTCCATGGAACCTCAAACTCAATTTGCTTCAAATAGGATTAATTCCCATAAACCACCTTTTTCTAAATCTAATCCCTTACCTATATCAACGAATGCACTCACCATTCACTCAAATCACTTAAGTTAAAAACTTGGGTAACATTTTATGCTTTCTTCTCTCCTCTCTGACCCTCCCTTTTCAGTAGTTCATTTTTTTTTTCTGACTTTACACCCAAAATATGGTCAAAAGAATGAAAATTATAGCAGATAGTGTTTTTGAAAATTTATTACAAGGCAGGCATAGTACCAAGAACTTTAAAAGCATTATCTCACTTAACCCTTATATTTCAGGTACTAACTTTTCCTATTTTATTTATGTGGCAAATAAAGGTTTGGAAGTTTCATTGTCTTGTCATATATCACATAGATGATAATTAGTAATGCTAGTATTCAAATACAAATATTTTAATTCTAGATTTCATACCCTTACACACGATGGTAGCATTTGCTGCTTTCATCTCTACTCTCCTGTCCTATTTTAAGTCATTTTCATCTTCTACAGAGAGAGTTGCAATAGCTGCTTAATTAGCATTCATCATATTTCTAGTCTTGTTCTACTCAAATAAGCCTCCACAAAGTCAATCAATGTCCTATTTCTTTGCAAATCTTATTTCACTCCATTGCTTGGAATCCTTTATTGGATCTCATATTTTTAAGAATAAATATTCTAGCTTTTTAGTGTACCATACAAAACTCTCCATGATGTGATCTTAAGCTTACTGTTCAGTCTGTGATCTCATTCATCCCTGGATCATTGTTTATGTTGCAGAGATATCAATTTGCTTGCAATTTTCTACTACACAGCATGCTGGGTTTGGTTTCTGCAAATTCATCATTTTTTAAATAGAGACCTGCTCTTGGCTATTCTGTTTATTTATATATGTGTTTGCTTGTTTAAATAGCTTTAGGGGTACAAATGGTCTTCGGTTATGTGGATGTAATGTATATTGGTGAAGAAGTCTGGGCTTTAAGGGTACCTGTCACCCACTTTCACTGCCATTAGCGTACATTGTACCCAATAAGTGGTTTTTTTGTTCCTCTCCCCTTTCCCACCCTCCCCCTTCTGAGTTTTCAATATCCATTATACCATTCTATATGCCTTTGCAGATCCTTAGCTTAGCTCTCACTTATAAGTCAGAATATGCAGTATTTGGTTTTCCATTCCTGTGTTACTTCACTTAAGATGATAGTCTCCAATTCCATCCAAGTTGCTGCAAAAGACATTATTTTATTCTCTTTTTATGGTTGGATATATTCCATAGTGTATACACACACACACACACACACACACACACACCACATTTTCATTATCCACTGATCTGTTGATGGGCGTTTAGGTTGATTCCCCATCTTTGCAATCGTAAATTGTGCTCTGATAAACATAAGAGATGTCTTTTTTGTATAACCACCTATTTTCTTTTTGGACTGATACCAAATGAGTGTGTGTGTGTGTGTGTGTGTGTGTGTGTGTGTGTATGTAATCTTTAAGTAGGAAAGTTGCATAATAAAGATATTTTGAAACAATTAATTAAAGATCATAATGAAAAATCGAAAACAAGTTTCAAAGCGGGGAATCAGCTAAGAAAACCAGAAGAAAGTTGCTCTACAGACTAAAATAAGAGAGAAGATCCAGGACTAAGAAGAGATGGGAATTGAAAATATGGACTGACAAATGAGATGGGAGGACCAAATATAATAAAATTTTTAACAAGATTCCAAAATTTAAGGAAGTTTGTGGGAGACTGCCAATTGGAGTTTGAACTAAGATAATTAGAAGTTTAAATTTAGCCGGGCTCGGTGGCTCAGCCTGTAATCCCGCGCCCTTGGGAGGCTGAGGTGAGTGAATTGCCTGAGCCCGCGGGTTCGAGACCCGCCTGGGCAGCGAGACCTCATCTCTACAATAAATCAAAAAATCAGCCGGAGTGTAGCGCATGCCTGAAATTTCCCGGGCTACTTGGAAGGCTGAGGTGGAAGGATCGCCGGAGCCAGCAGGTCGAGGCTGCGGTGGCCGGGAGCGGCCATTGCACTCCAGTCTGGGTGACAGAGTGAGACTCCAACTCAAAAAAAAAAAAAAAAGAAGTTTAAATTTATTAAAGAAGTGTAAGTTGAGATGAGAAACAAATATGCATGTATTTCTAAGTAAAGATGGTGAAACTCTAATCATTTTAATGATGAAAAAAGGGTGAGAAGATGATTATAGGGTATGAGATAAAGAACATAAAATATGAGAAAGCTGTTAAATCAGAAGCAAATGGATATTTAGCACAGTTTTTCATTTGATGGGAATATATTCTGGAGGTAAATTCAATAGTTCATCTATATATTTGCATTTATCACTATACAGTTTGGTAGAAACAATCCAACTATGATTGATTTATTGATAAGCAAAGGGTTTCTTCAACTAGATGTTATATTTCCACAAAATAATTTGTACTTGTTAGCAATTGATTCTTTTCTGACTATGAAATAGCATGCATTAATTATAGAAAGTTTGAAAGATGCAGATGACTAGATACATAAAATAGAGAAGAAAAAAATGAAAATTACCTACAATTCTATCCTAGCAACTTAATGATAATAAATGTTACTTTAGTGCATGTTATTTTTTATCAGCTGTTAAACATGGATAGTGCATATTCTTCCATTCTATTTTACACACACACACACACACACACACACACACACACAATATATTTGTGTTTTTTTATATTTTATTAAATACTCTTAAAATAAGATGCCCCAAATTTATATAATATTGCTTTATACTATAAGAAAGGGGTTGGCAGTAGTGGGATACTGCTGGGGTGGAGGATGAACACAACATCAATAAGGGTACCTGATCTCAAACCAGGCAAAGTGTGGACTAAAGGGAGGACCAAACTTTACCTGAATGATGTCCATTTGCATACCTAATACAGAATTGTACCCCACATCTTTAAAATAAAATATATATTTTAAAAATATATTGCATTATATAGACATTCCATATTACATTTGGTTATCCAATATTGCTGAATGTTTTCTTATTTCTATGCTATTATAAACAATGCTACGAACCTTCTTGAATATACATCTCTTTGTGCACTGAATCAACAGCCAACATTATAGTTAACAGAGAAACACTGGAGGTGATTCCATTAAAATTAGTGATAAGCTATGATTACTATTTACTTAAAATTGTTTTGGACATTGTTTGGACATATTTATAAGACAAATACTTAAAATTGACTACATTTTAAAAGATCTTTGTATATATCAGTTTCATTTGTTCCAATAGATAATATATCATTATTAAATTCTTTTTCTTTTTATATAATAGCTCTTTTTTACAAAAGCAATTGATATAGAGAAACTCGGTTTACAAAGTTAAGATTTATGGATTTTTTTCTGTTTAACTGTATATCATGCCTAATTGAAAAACAGTGCATAATTAATAAAATGCTATCAAGACAGACAATTTTTTATTTTTTATTTTTTGAGTTGAAGTCTCACTCCATTGCCCAGATTGGAGTGCACTGGTACGCTCCTGGCTACCGCAGCCTCGACCTACTGGGCTCCGGCAATCCTTCCACCTCAGTCTTCCAAGTAGCTGGAACTAGAGGCGCGCGCTACTATACCCGGCTAATTTTTGATTTATTGTAGAGATGAGGTCTCATCAAGTTGCCCGAGCGGGTCTCAAACCCGCGGGCTCAGGCAATTCACTCACCTAGGCCTCCCAAAGCGCTGGGATTACAGGCTGAGCCACCGAGTCCGGGCGACAGACAATTCTTAAATAATTTTTCTCTATGTCAACTCTACACATTTTTACTTGATGATATAAAACAACACATAGACTAATTGTCTCATGATTTGAAAATTTTATTCCTAAAAATAAACTTAATTATGCCATTTTCTAAATGTTTAAGTGTGCCATGATTTAATTCAAAAAAAGAAAAAGAAGTCTGCACACTTTCTAGTGACTTTTTCTGCATAATTTCTATATATATTAAGCATGTTTACAATTCATTAGTTCTTGGACTCCATACATATAACTAGTCACTTGATATTTATTTATTTATTTATTTGTTTGTTTATTTATTTATTTATTTATTTATTTTGAGTTGGAGTCTCACTGTCGCCCAGACTGGAGTGTAGTGGCCGCTCCCGGCCACCGCAGCCTCGACCTGCTGGGCTCCGGCGATCCTTCCGCCTCAACCTTCCGAGTAGCCGGAATTACAGGCACGCGCTACCACGCCCGGCTGATTTTTTGATTTATTGTAGAGATGAGATCTCCTTGCCCAGGCGGGTCTCGAACCCGCGGGCTCAGGCAATCCGCTTACCTCAGCCTCCCAAAGGCGCGGGATTACAGGATGAGCCACCGTATTTATTTTTTAGACTAGGAAATATAGTTTATTTAAAAAGTAAATTAGAGAGAGAGAAAGAGGAGATTCACCTCTCCAAAGCAAGGGAGGGTTACTTGATATTTACATGCTTCAAAATTAGTGTTTCAGAGAACTCCCGTAGAAGTATCATACAGGATATAATTTTGTATGTACATACAATATCTTTATATGTTGGGCCATGTTTTAAAGTAAAGACTAAGAAATTATAATGCAGTTGGCTCATATATTTGGTATTCTGATAGAGAAGATATTTTTATCTTACAAATAACTCTAAAAGTTGACATCAAGTTACTACAAATATGTGAAGATACATTTAAATCTTATATTAACAAAATGCAGCATATTAAAATATTTGTTTTCTCTGAGGGCAGGGGCACTTAAACTATCTATTAAGCAATTATATATTGCTTATATAGATTCTTTAGCATTTTCCTGTTTTGTTTTAATTTAAAGTAAAGAGGACTTCACCTTCTCCCACTATTAGAATAATGCAAACAGGCTGAAGCATCAGTGGCCCAGTATATTAACCACTTTGATAAAAGTGACCTTTTATTTGATTACTGTCTAGACCAGGGATTCAAAACACTGTCTGTGCAGTAAATTGCTTGTGGAGGTCAGAATCTGTCCAACGAGATTCTGATAGAGTAGGTCTGAGTGAAGTCTAGCTATCTTTATTTTTTTATCAACTTGACAGGTGATTTGGATATGTAAACAGAAATAATAATCACTGAACACAAACATATATACGTCAATTAGGTGTCTTCATCCACGTTTTAAAAACGTTGTTCATTATAAGCTTATATTCACTAGACTAAGCATTTCAAAGGGAGACACAATGTCTTTTATAGCTTTATATTTCCAGTAACCAACTTAGTTTTCAGCACATAGGCACTCAGGAAAAATAACGAATTAATTAAATAAATGTAGTAGTCATATAAACTTATTAAATCAGTGAAGAATCATGCCAATGTTAGTTTCATAGACAGTGACAAATAAAATGTTTGTGAAATTTCTATTTAAATATCAGACACAAAACAACTTTTGGAACAATTGTTAACATTACTTTTTTATTCTTTTTTTCTAAGAAAGGTAAGTCCCTTGAGGAAAATCAAGAATAATTTTGCCAAAAAAGCATTTTTACCACTAATGTGCTAATGAACACGCACAGTTGCTGAGGAATGAACTTTAGATAACCCTGCTACCTCTGACACATAGACAATGCATTGTGTATCATTCTATCTGTAAAATAAAATAAGATAAAATAGTATGGCAAGTGGAAATATAAAAATCATGTGTACTATTTCACTATGTATGCCAGCATAATTTTAAAACATGCACAGGTATTACACTGATTTTAGTGGTTCTATAAATAGCTGATTTTAGATAGAGGTAAGGCGAATCTGGTATTTATTATTTGCTTAGTTGTCTCTGAATTTTTATTACTTCTCCCAAAGAGCAACCATTTTTACACACATGTACATACAGATACACACCACTCTCAACACACACACACACACACACACACACACAAACACACTGATCTAAATTCATTATGATAGACAAATATAGATTTTCAAGTTGTCATGATCTTAAACAGTACTGATGCTTTTCCATTTATATTTTTAAAAATAAAATTTAATATATTGCTACTGTAAAGGACAGCCTTATTCATTTTAGTTATTCCTTCAACAATGTTTAAAACAGTCACATATAGTTATATAATTATAAAACAAACTATGCAAAATAGTCAAGGTAAAGATAAAATAGAGAGTAGCACATTATTAAAGCTATTTTGAGAAGTGACAGTTTTATTCAGGTCTATTCAAAACAAGCTATTCTATATGGTTTGCTCCAAAATTTGTATCTAAGTTAAATCTGGGTATACATTTGATCATTCTCAGTTAGCCAAAATACATTTTGGGAAAAAATAAGTTTAAACGATATAGTAAAGAAAAGATAAAATCATTTTGCAGAATTAAACGTTAACATCTACATCTACATTGTGAAAATATCAACAACATCTTCCTGATCCTCTGCTTCTGTAACATTTAGTAGCTCATATGTGATTAACATGCTTCACCTTCTGAACACTTCACAATTATGAGAGACCTAATTTAAAGCACCCAATGGAAAGATGCATTAAATATATATATGGCATCTTCTAGGTTGAAATAATTCTCTTAAAGATTTTGCAGTGGTTTACTGGTTTAAAAAGGTATCACTGAAAAAAACAAAAGAAAGTATTGACATTTGTTATGACTTATTAACTTCAAAGGAGAGTAATTCAGACTAAAAACCATTGACTTTGGCAATCTTTGTGATGCCTCCCAAGATTTAGAATCTTATCTGGAATTGCCTAATAAGTAGTTAAAACCTTCAGTTCTAAAGAGACGTTGGCAACTGGTATGTCATCAGTTTTTTAATTTGTCTATAAAAATGGCATATTAAAAGATTAGATTGCCTATCTTTTTTCCTCCGACTTTACTGAGGCATAATGGATAAATAAAAATCAAATATATTTAAAGTGTACAACTTGACGCTTTGATGTATGCATACATTGTGAAATACTTGCCACAATCAAATTAATTAACATATCTGTCACCTCATAGTTAACTTTTTTTGTGATGAGATTATTTGAGATCTACCCTCTTAGCAAATGTCAAGCATACAATAAAGTATGATTAACTATAGTCACCATACTGTACATTAGGCCTTCAGAACTTTAGAATGCCTGTTTTACAATGTTTCCTACTTTAGGCTTCTTGAGGGTTGTTACCCAATAGTATTCAGTCTTTTAAGCCAGTTTTATTAAAATATGATCTTTAGAATAGACATTTTCTTTGCAGCATCAGCCAGTGAAACAAAGTGTTTAATTAATCTGAAAGAATTACTGAGGACCAGTTAAACCTTCTATCTTGCTTTTCCCTAAAGATGTCACTGTGATAAAATTACGTTTTATGTTTGTTAGGCCCTCTAAGTTCACAATAAAGGCTATCTAAGGTGGGGAAAGAAGAAATATACATTCCATTCAAAATGTCTTTCTATTTCAACTTGGTAATTTGCATATGTATTGAAATATTACCATAGAAAATCTACACTTGGTAAATTACATTTATCCATATATGTAAGCAAGTTTATAATCCTCATAAAAATATTCACAAAAACAAAATAAGACCATTTTCTCAAGCTTTAGATATACACCGTTTAACTTATTAGAATAAGTTACATCCTAGTATTGGCACTTACAAATCTCACAGAGGACAGTACAAGATGATCTGCAAGTGTAGAAAAACACTCAAGAAAAAAGTTTAAAAATATTTTTATATGAGATCACCTTTATCAGTATCGGCTAGTTTGCAAAGTTCAGTAGTATCAGATACACATTTTATTTTCTATAAAAGTATCTGACTTTTATTGAAAATGTCACTCTCACCTTATTCCTTAAAACATGATCATAGTTGGTTCAATTAATGCTATCTAATGACCGGCCTTGGTAGCTCAACTTGTAATCCCAGCACTTTGGGGGACCGAGGTGAGTGAATTGCCTGAGCTTGCGGGTTCGAAACCTGCCTGGGCAACTTGGTGAGACCTCATCTCTACAATAAATCAAAAATTAGCCGGGTGTGGTAACGCCCGCCTGTAGTTCCAGCTACTTGGAAGGCTGAGGCGGAAGGATCGCCAGAGCCCAGCAGGTCGAGGCTGCAGTGACTAGGAGCGGCCACTGCACTCCAGTCTGGGTGACAGAGTGAGACTCCAACTCAAAAAATAAAAATAAATGCTATCTAATGCAGGTTGGCTAGGCTTTTTCATACCACACATTATTATAAGACAAAATTTATAAAATTCCATCAAAATAGTTCAATATTGACGTCATATGACTATTACTAATTTGCAATTTATTTTGGTAATCTAAAAGCAGCATAATTTGCTAGCATAATTTGGAATATTTAGGAACTATAATTTGTTTCAAAAATTTTAAATCATCTAAATTATTAGAATTTCAAACAATTTTTTGTAAGTTTATAGCCTTTAAAGATGTTTATTTGAAAGTTAATTCAAAAAATGTCAAAGGTACTATGAAATTAATCTATTCCAATAAATGTTAGTTCCCTTCTTTACTGCTACAGTGTATGATTGGTCATTTTAATAATTATATTCAGTTAAATCTGTGTTTCATGTCCAAGGATAAATCTATTTCCTTGTTATTTCTATCAAAAAACAAATGTTCCATCATTTTAAGAAAATTTTCCGTCACTTCAAATGCATTTTGTGCAAGATATCATATTTTTGCCTTTTTGGCTTACATATTAAATTGCAAATGTGACCATTTTATACATCTGCATATGTCATTCAACCTAGCATCTGAACAGAAAAAGTGATACAAAATCAAATTATATAAAAACCTTATAAATAAAAGCAATATAACTTATAGAGCTGGAACTAGATTGAGGTGAGTGAGGCACCTAGGGCACAAAAATAAAGGCATTCATTTTCGAGGTGGGTAAGTACTCAGACAGAGAAACCTCCTTTCTTTCTGTGGTCCTGGTCTTGGGACATTGAAACAGACATGTAGAAAAGTAATTATTTTTATTGCTTCATTTAAAAAATAATTTTAATCTTATTAGAGCAAATTTTCATACTTGACCTAACAAAATGAGGTTTATAGATCAGTATTCTCATTTAATATAATCAGCACACTTGGCACAAAATATACCACCATATTCATGTATACCAAACACTGAAATACAGATGTACATAATAGTAGAAAACATTTTCTCAGACATGATTTACTTTTACAAAAATCAAACCCCTCTGTGTCATGATCCAGGTTAAGTGGAAATTCAATACCTTAAATATGAACTGGGAGCCTGACCAGTTAGAATAAATAAAAACAACTTATGTCAAAGGAGTATAGAACCAAAAGAAAGATCAGACTCAGGACCCACTGATGAAAAATTACAGGTACATCTTCTTATAATTTCAGGCATCATTATATTGTTATAATCATTAGAAATGTTATAATTAGAGACAGAATATGACTTATAACTGAAAGGAATCTCACATATAAGCAAATGCAACTTATTAGGCCCACTACTATAATGCATCCATAAACTGAAAGGGGCATTATAACCCATGTAATAGCAAGCAGACAGAGTTCATGAGAGACTAGTCAAATCTACAGACTGTTATCTGCTACAGTAATTTTTTTCAAGACACTAACCTACCTCTTCAATTCCTATCACTTAATTCCCATTTATTTTGCCAATGATAATGCTGATAAGCATACAAAAATACATGTCCACACACACATTTGATGCCAAATAAACTGATATTTGAACATGTCCTGAAGGTTTACTTAAATTTTCTATTTTCTTTAGTTATAGGATCCTAACATAGCTGTAGTTTGATATTTTTTAAATGCCTGACAAGTTGTGGAGAACAAACACTTTCTAACACACAAATGACAGCTTCTAGAATCACATCAGCAGATTCTCTCTCTTCCTTAACAGGATTTCTAAAACTCCATTAATTTGATATGATGTATTTTTAAAGCTCTTTTAGGTTTATACAAAGATAGCTGATTTTATATATGTTGCTGAAACTTGCAAGCACATAGGGACTTATGAATGCTCATTCAATGTCAAATAATGAAACTAACTAAGTCAGAATAATTCAGTTTACCTTTAAAGATTATTTTTAAATGATTAATTGACTATATATGTAGAAAAGCAACTATGGACACCCCAAGATTCTAGACTTATGAAAATGGGTTGTCTAATCAGTGTGTTATTGCCAAGCCTAAAAAGAAAGTGGTTTCAATTAATTAGGGTGTGGAGATATATAACAATTTCACACAAGTACATTTGCCAACTCAGTAATTCATGTATTATTTCTCTGCCAGTTTGTTGAATTTTATGGGTATTTGTCTATGTAAAAATAATTAGTTATTTTTGCCCTGTGGGATTCATAGACAGTTGCCTATGAATGCATGTGTACCAGGTGGGACATGAAGAGTGAAGAGAAGTACATCATTTTCTATTTGTGGACCACCCTGGGGATCAGTTTCCTTATCTATAAAAAAGAAATGCGGTACTATTTTTTATATTTTTGTAATAAATTACTACTAATTTAGCAGCTTAAAACTACTTATTTGTTATCTCACAGCTCTAAAGGTCAAGCCAGGCTGGCTTGACTGAATTTTTTGTTTAGGGTTTCACAAGCTAAACTCAAAGTGTTGGCTAGGCTGGCTGTTATCTGGAGTCTCTGAGAGAAGAATCAGCTTCCAACTCTTTCGGGTTACTTGTAAAATTTAGTTCCTGAACTGTATCCCTATTTCCTTTCTGGCTGCGAGCCAGTGGCCACTGTTAGTTTCTAGAGGCCACTCTCAGGGTTTTGATCCATGGCCACCTCCAGCTCAGCAATGGAAATACCTCCTGCAGATTGAATCTTTCTCATGCTTCCAATCCCTCTGACGTTCTCTTCTGCTACCATCAAGATAAACATATTGCTTTTAAAGGGCTCATGTAATTAGATTAGATCTATGCATATAATCTCCTTTTCATGAATTCCAAGTCAACTGATTAGCAACTTAATTGCATTTCAAAATTCCTTTTGCCACTTAATTTAACATAATTATAGGCATCTCATCATAGTCACAGTCCCAGAGATTAAGATGGGTATCTTTTGGGAGTGGAGGAATATTTTAGAATTCTACCGATCACAAAGGGATTGAATGAAAACAATCTATTTAGTTCTGAATACTCTGATTTTAATCAAACTAGTCTCTGAAAGTAAAGTGGACTCTGGATAATTCATTTTTCATACTATTAAATTTTCAGAGGCTTTCCATCTTATTCTTCTCCTGGGTGAAGAAATAAAAAATAAAATATATCCTTCTGTATTCTCTGACTAAATTAATTATAAATTTAGTGCAACAGATAACTCTGCAAGAGGTAGGAACAGTACATTACTAATGAACAGAACTTTTAGCGCTACCCAAAAGATAAGATTGACTTTTCACAAACTATTGTCTGTGAAATAATTATTCCAAAAAGGAAAAACAGGAAAGGAGAAGAATCCCATTTGCATTAAAAATGAAGTTAGTCACATTTATCTACGGATCTTGAGATTTATCTTGCATGTTCCTATAGTCTCAGCATATATCACATAGTAAGTTGGATGAATACTGTTTTGTCAGTGGGCTGCTCAGCATCCTGATATCCCTAGGCATCTAGATCTTTTGTATTATGAAAATATGAAATATAATTTGTATATATTTCATAGTATGGCATAGGCAGAGTGTAGAATAATTTGTTTTGCAATATGATTTGAGATATTTGATTACTTATAAAATATGAGTGTTTCTGGTAACATTATTTATTCAAAATCACCTAAAATTGTATTCTGTAAGATTTTACCATGGATTTTAGAATATGTATTTTAATTTATGTAACTAATGCATTACATTTCTGTTTAAAAATCTATTATTATTTACTTATTTATTTACCACTGGTATATTTATTTTCATTTTATTTTTCTTGACATTTTCATTAATGTACATTTAAGTATGATAGATAACAACTTAAAAGAAATTGGAATATTATCAGAAACTAATTTTACATACTTTTACAAATTTAACCACTATATTTATATTTGTTAACCTACAAAGAAAATAGAAGCAGAAAAGCACTATTAAAATAATGAAATTAAATGTTCTAAAGCAGCAATTTTGAAGAAATGACTATACCTATCATAGAGTGATTTATGAACCTTGATTTTTTCTACAAAGAAAATAGAAGCAGAAAAGCACTATTAAAATAATGAAATTAAATGTTCTAAAGCAGCAATTTTGAAGAAATGACTATACCTATCATAGAGTGATTTATGAACCTTGATTTTTTTAGGTAGTAATATCTGTTTCAGTTCTGTGAGCCATCGCACACCATAACTAATTAATGTGTAAAATGATTTGGAAAATGCAATACTTTTTTTATTATTTCACTTAGCAATGGAACTGGACTGTCAAATTTTTCAATTAAATCATTTAGAAATTGTCAGAGATTAAAATCTACATTCTCAAAATAACCTCAAAAAATGTATGGCACTTTGCAAGTTTCATATTCCCATTGGTTGCTTGGTAACTTTCTAGAGATAAATCTAAACCACAGAAATAATAGTTAAAATTTTTATCTGATCATGTATATTCTTTTGTATTAAAAAATTACTTGGGGTATTATGGATCATTAAAAAAGAACTAAGGTATGTATTGAGGATATGTTACATACAGGTACTGTTCTGGGTGCTTAAAATATAAAAAAAGTTAAATTATGGTCCCCTGGAGGAGTTGATAGTCCTGTAAATAATTATAAGTAAGAGCCATTAGTTTAGTGGATTCTTCTCTTATGTATAGCAACTTTAAAAATTTTTGTATAACTTTTAATCTCCAGTTAATGAGGATAATTATTTTGAAATCTATCTAGCTGATTTTGGTTGCCAAACGAGAAGACAAAGATATTTGGAGGCCATGATTCCTATGAATAAAACTCTAAAGTTATGCCATAGGTTAGAATTTTATAAAATGAGCCTAAAAGACATTCAAAACCAAATTCTGTGAAAACTCTGCAAGTTTGACATATGCTAAAATTATGATCAAATAGCAAATTATCATTTTAATGCAATATTTAATAAAGTAAATATACTTGAGGATAAATCATTAGAATTTAGGCATCCCAATGTGTACATGTGGATTTATAGATAAATTTATGTACGATTGATGAGGTGTCAAACATATTCAAATAGTGTTGTTGTCATGTTTTACATGTAGTCAAATATCTCAAATCATCCAGTCATGGAGTAAGCAAGTAATGTTGTACAATTATCTGAATTCAATTAAGACCATCTACTGTTTAAGACTGCTAAAGAGTTTTTGTTGTTGTTGTTGTTCTCCTAAAGATAGTTTCTTCACCATTAATAATTGACATGACAGATTCCTGTTAAGTAGTAAAATTTAGCCCAATGAGATTTCTTTTAATACTGGTTTCCTACAACTAATTCTGTTTTTTGATTATTGAAGTTGTTTCTCAATAAAATAAATTGTCTTGATATAAATGTCTGCAATTAGCATTGAATTAAAAAACATACTTGAATTAAATGTAGGAAGTGATCCTGTAGTTTTTAATTTAGCATTGTAAAAATTGTGTGAATTATTTATTGGTAGAGTTCCAGCAGTCAGACGCTGAAGATACATTCATTTGTATGAGGAAAGAAAATTAATTTGGGACACCTAAATAAGTTTCACTTTGTTTAAAATGTGTTTATTTATGTGTTTGTTCACTTAATCGTATTTAACTGATAGAAATTTAATTATAGACTTAATGCGTTTCTGATATCACTGAATTAATATTAAAATGTAGTAATACATATTGGTAGCAAACATCCTTCTCCATCTACTAAAGTCCCAAGTTCTCTTAATTCTAACACCAAAATAGCTCACATATTTACAGTACCAGTGCTGTACTGTACTGTAAATTAATTCAGACCTGAGTTTTCTTATTATTATTGGTTGTAATTTTTTTGTATTGAAGTAAACCATATCTCTGCATTACCTTTTACTGTAACTATTAAAATGACTTCCAGAATTGTTCCCTGGCTCTAAGTTATCTCTTCTTCAGCCTATCCAACCAACTGGTATTAGCATCATCTTCCTATAGCTATGTTCTAATAATGTCATCCTCTTCTCCAAACTTTGCATCATTTACTGAAGGGGATCCTAATTTCCTTGTTTTGTATCTAAGATCCTCCATGATCTGATTCCAAACTGAAATTTCCAACTTACTTCTCAAAATCTCCATACCCTTAGTAACATACAACTTAACTGTGATAGATACAGTCTGCAGAGTGTGTTCAACCTAGGGACAATTAAATTATTTACAATACTTTTTCCTATATAAGTTACATGTTTTAAAATTGTATTCTAGAATTGCAACAGCTAATATATACAGAAGAATATTAAGACATTTATAGAAAATCTTTAAGTTCTAGGTGCAATAATTTGAGGTAATATATTTATTTTGTAATAGTAGCCTGTATTCATAAAATGTTGGCACCTGACATAATGAAAGAGATAAATCACATAACTGAAACTTCTGGGAATCTCTCTTTTATGAAATGCATGTATTTTAATATATACATTAAATTATAATTCCATTAAAATTATATTAATCTGGGAAAGTAGCCTATAATTAGTGAAAAGTATTGTTCTATAAAATGTGATATGTTTTCTAGAATTCTTGAAGATTAAATATTTCCATCAACAAATATACAAATTTTGTTAGCTTACCATGTAAACCACATAAAGAACTGAATTTCTTATCCAGATAATTCAAGTGAGTTAAAGACCTATCAGTTCTTTTTTGTTAAGATTATTGAATTCAATACTTTTATTGTTTGATTTTTTTCATTATTCTTTGATGTTTTGGCAAATGAGAGAAAATAAATAACTACATATGATGTTTGTTTCTAAACCTATCTTGTAAGGGGAAGAAAGTATCTTTTGAATATTATTGAGCTCTATAGATCTGGCCTTCCAATAAGAAGAGTTACCATTAATATCTGAAATAAGATGTTTGGCAGAGAGAATGTGCCTTGAAATATTTGATTAATTAACTCTTAAACATATTTACAACTAAATTTGATTCATTCATAGTTATCAATCAGAGTTATTCACTTCTCTGCTTAGGGTTTTTTTTTTTTTTCCTTTACTATTTATTTGTCACTTACCTTTTACTCAATTGTTTTTCTTATGATACATGGTTACTACATTTTAGTTAGCTTTTTGATCTTCGCAAGAAAATTACTATTTAGTAAATAGTCTTAAATCTCCTTATAATGCTCTATGTGTGTGTGTATGTGTGTGTGTGTGTGTGGTGTGTGTGTGTGTGTGTGTGTGTGTGTGTATGATCGATAACTATATGTTGGGTATAGATCAAGACGTACTTGATTGAGAGATATTCAACTGGTTTTTAAATATGGGGAATATTGCTGCTGGGATATTATTTACTGAAAATAATATTTTTTTCAGACTCCATACTAATGGCAGATCTTCCACTTTCAATCAGGGGAAGTTCTAATTTACTTCAGGGAATTTTGCTTTATTAAACTTCTTGGTAAATAAAACTGATGTTTATGGATTTAGATATGCAGTTTCCTTTTTTAAAATTTATCATAAGCACATGATATGTGCCTCCTAAAATGACCACTGGTGTTCTAACTCTATTTTCACATATCATGAAGAATTCTAATCCATAGGTTTTAGAACAGTATAGACTTAAGAGAAATGTATGCACCAGCAGTATTTCCCACTGGGACAGTCTATATAGGAAATCACCCAGAAGAGGGTATACAAACCCTGCAGGGTACTGAATAAAATGAAAGCCATAAAATTAGGAAATACAAAAAAACAGTTTACTTTTCAATTCAGTAGAGATCTGTAATTTTCCACTGTACAGATGAAAACTACTCAGCTTAGAAGTAAGTCATTTCAGTAAGAGATAGCACTATAAATAATGAGCTGTTCTCTGGTGAGTCAATCACTACCAACTGCTTGTTTGAAATGTCAGAGCTGTAAAGTCGGTTGGTGTTCAGCTGATGGCCGCACTGACCTAGTATCACTTATACACAGTCTGTAAATTGAATTTTAAGTCTCAAAAAAGGATTATCTTTGTTTCTAGAGATGATATTTAAATCAATAATGTTTGGGGCACTGCAGTGAAAGAGTGCTGTGGGTTGATTCAAATTTACAAGGTGGATACAATTGTCCAGTAAAGCAATTACATTAACACGTCAGGCGTGGCGTGTTAGAAATCATTATTGAGGCAGAGTCAGAATATTTGCATATTTTTTCTCTGTTTTCATCTTCTCCAAAGCTTTTGAAAATTGTTTTCCATGCACTTTACACTCCACAACCAGGACATAAAGAGTAAAGTACTGAGAAAAAGAGAACCCTAACAGGAAGAGACAGAAACAAGCATCAGAAAGAAAAAGAATGAAATTTGGGTTTTATAAAAATTACTTTTAAGGAATAAAATATGTTTTTTCTGAAAGAATTTGATTACCCACTCCTCATACTTGTTTTAAATTAATTTTCAGGTACTTTTGAATAGATAACTGGTGGGAACTCAGCTTGTTGAAAACCTGCATAGTTATATATTCAACAAGCCTGATGAACTGTTTTAATTATTTTTATCCTTTACAGAGTAAGTGTAAAGTAACACTAATTAAAAGCTTTTCTACTGAATAATCCACGTGCATCACCTTCCAAAATTTAGCTTAAGGGGCCTACATTGACAAAAACACATTTTATTCCCTTCACTTAATTTCATTAGTGGGACTTCTCTTTGACTTTGTGGGAACATTTAGATTTTCCTCCAGAGCATGTTAGAGTACAGAACGATTAGCAGAGCGTTTGAAGTAACCACAGCTCAGGGATAATGGGAATGAGCCCTATAGCACTGTGCAAGCACAGGGGCCATTTATAGATGTTCTGTGCAATGGTGGATAAAATAAGGTTGCACTACATTGTACCAGAGATATTTTCTCCAGAGCCCTGAATAATTCCCTTCTATGCAAAATAATTCAAATATACATTTTGCATTCATTAAACAATTGAAAACAAAAGACAATAAAGTTTTTATAAGGAATTTTGCTCAGTCAGTATATTGCTTTCAATTTTTTATTTTTTATTTTTTTTGAGTTGGAATCTCACTCTGTCACCCAGACTGGAGTGCAGTGGCCGCTCCCGGCCACCGCAGCCTCTACTTGCTGGGCTCTGGCGATCCTTCCATCTCAGCCTTCCAAGTAGCTGGAACTACAGGTGCACACTACCACGCCCGGCTAATTTTTTTTTTTTTTTTTTTTTTGATTTATTGTAGAGATGAGGTCTCTCCAAGTTGCCTGGGTGGGTCTCAAACCCACAATCTCAGGCAATCCACTCGTGGGATTACAGGCTGAGCCACCGAGCCCGGCTTGCTTTCAATTTTAAAAGCAAGGTGAATACGTAAAATGATCCTGAATTTCCAACTCCATTGGCAGGAATGAGAGTAAAAGCAGAGAAATCTGGCACTGAACAAAAACCAAAAAGGTTTTTATCTTTATTGTTAGTTATAACTTGTTTTGTAATGCTATCATGACAATTTAGACATTTTATACTGCATTTATTGTTTATACTTTGCATGAAAATAATAGTGATGAGAGAAAATACATTTGTTTATTAAAAATTCCATGGAGGAAGAATTGCCTAGGTCCAGCAGGTCAAGGCTGCAGTGACTGTGATCGTGCAACTGAACTCCAGTCTGGGTGACAAGAGTGAGCAAGAGTGAGACTCCAACTCAAAAAAAAATAAAATAAAATAAAATTCCTGATCTTAGCTTGCTTTCCTCTCAATTTTTTCTCTCACTAACAGTAATTCTACTGTTATGTTACTATGCTCATAATTTGAAATATTCTGTCTTAAGAAATCTTGGAATCATATGAATTCTTTTTTACCTGTTCATGAACAAAACCATAATTTTAGCAACCTTAATTGAGACCCACATACTAGTCAGTTGTAGTAATTAATCTATAATTTCATAATCTGAGTGCTTGCAGAAAGTACACGCTTGAAAAATTCTTCATCTGCAAATGCTTTTGTCTGTTTGGATTTCCTGACAGTGTCAAAATAACTATTCAAAAAGGTACTTATAACATATGCCATAAAGCCTCCATGGATGGTTGGTTTGTGGAAGAATTTCTAATATACAACTTTGTTCCCAGAGCATTCATAGAAATATTTGATCCTCTTTCATTGTTTAAAGCAGTTTCACAGCAAAATTAAGAGGAAAGTACAGAGATTCCCCATATTCCCGTTCCCCTCCACACATGCATAACCTCTCCCATATCAACACCCCTCACAAGAGGGGCATATTTGTTACAATTAATGAACTTATAGTGACACATCAATATCATCAAAAGTATATAGTTTACCTTGTGGTTCACTATTGTTGTATATTTTATGGGTTTGTAAAAATTTGTAATAAGTATTCACCATAATAGTATCTATAGAGTAGTTCCATTATGTAAAAATCCTCCATGCTCTGCCTGTTATCTCTCCTTTCCTCACCCCCCCCCACCTCCACCCCTGGCAATCACTGATCTTTTTATTGTCGTCATGCTTTTGCCTTTTCCATAATTTCATATAGTTGGAATCATACAGCATGTAGCCTTTTCTGATTGACTTCTTTTACTTAGTAGCACACACTGAAGATTTTCCCATGTCTTTTTATGACTTGATAGCTCATTCCTTTTTAGTATTGAATAATATTCCATTTCTGGATTTACACTGGTTTATTTATCTATTCAGCGACTGAAGGACATCCTGATTGCATTAAAGTTCTGACGATTATGAATAAAGCTGCCATAAACATCTTCTTGCAGGTTTTTGTGCAAACCAAGTTTTCAACTCCTTTGGGTAAATACCAAGGAATGTGATTGTTAGATCTTATGTTTAGTTTTATGAAAAACTGCCAAACTGTCTTCCAAACTGACTGTAACTCTCCTTTCATTTTGAAGATGGTGGCACATAGTATCTCAGCCATTTTATGAATCAGTGTTTTCTATTATATAAGAATGACCTTTGTTTTAATATTTGGAACTACACATGCACATATAAAATTTTCAGTTTTTGAATGAGTCTTTGGTCTATAATACAGTTAGTAGTTGTTAAATCAGTCACGATCTATTACTTTTTTTTTTTTTTGAGTTGGATTCTCACTCCGTCGCCCAGGCTGGAGTGCAGTGGCACACTCACTGCCACCCCAGCGTCGACCTTCTGGGCTCTGGAGATCCTTCCTCCTCAGCCTTCCAAGTAGCTGGAACTACAGGAGTGTGCTACAATGCCTGGCTAATTTTTTTTATTTTTTACGTGGTCTCACCAATTTGCCCAGGCTGATCTTGATCCTTCGGTCTCAGGCAATCCACTCCCTTCGATCTCCCAAAGTGCTGGGATTACAGGTTGAGTCACAAAGCCCGGCCAAGATCTATTACTATTAATGTTAGAGATGGATTTTAGGCATTAGACATTTTAGATGGATTAGTTTTAAATTTTATTATAACTCAGTAACCATATATAGCACTTAAACTTTGTGCCAGGCACTGCCCTATTGACATACAATATCTCAGGTAATATTTTTAAATCTGCTTTATATATTAAGAAACTGAAACATAGAGTGGTTACATTACCTATTAAAGATAACACAATTAGGAAGTGGTAAAGCTAAGATCTAAACACTGCCAGTCTAGAGTTCATGCTTTTAACTTTAATATTATAGTAACCGTGCTTAAGATACTCTAGAAGACAGAGTATTAAGTTACTATTGCAAATGTCTTTCAGAGGGTAACCTTTAATAAAAGCAAGTGATGTAGGTATCTCTTACTAACTCTTAAGGCAGATTCACAGGATATGCAATTTCACATAAACTCTAAAAACGGAACACCTTCTGGAGAGTCTATGTAGAAAGATACAAGCTGCCGGACTCGGTGGCTCAGCCTGTAATGCCAGTACTTTGGGAGACAGAGGCGAGTGGATTGCCTGAGCCCACAGGTTCAACACCAGCCCGGGCAACATGGCGAGACCTCGTCTCTACAATAAATAAAAAAAATTAGCCAGGCGTGGTAGCACCCGCCTGTAGTTCGGGCTACTTGGAAGGCTGAGGAAGAAGGATTGCCAGAGCCCAGCAGGTTGAGACTGCGGTGGCCGAGAGGTATGCCACTGCCCTCCAGTCTGGGTGACAGAGTGAGACTCCAGCTAAAAAAAAAAAAAAAAAAAAGAAAAAGAAAGAAAGATACAAGCTATTAAACAAAGGAAAATCAAAAACAAATTCATATTATGTGGACTTCAATGTAAAACATACATACATACATACTGTGCTAGAATAATGAAGAATAATGACCTCCCAAAGATGCCCATGCCTTAATCCCTGGGCCCTATGCATATGATACCTTAGGTGGGAAAGGGCAATTAAGCTTTCAGATGTCATAAAAGTGCCTAATAAAATGATCATAAGATGGGTATACTAGTCTGAGTTATTCATGTGGTTCCAATTTAATCACAAGCCTCCTTAGATTTGGAAGAGGAAGGCAGAACATGACATTATAGTGATGGGCTATTAGAAGAGTTGACATGCTGCTATAGGCTTTGAAGATGAAAGAAAAAGGCCATAATTCAAGAAATGTGAGTGTCTTCTAAAAAATGGAAAGGGACTCTTCCCTGGAGCCTTGAGGAAAAAAAAATGGGCCTGCTGGAACCCTGATTTTAGCCCAGTGAGACCCATATTGGAAATTTAATCTCCAGTATTATAATACAGATTTATGTTGTGTTAAGTCACTGGTTTGTGGTAATTTGTTATAATGGTGATGGGATTGGATACACACACACAATTTGGTTTCAATTGGAAACCATGTCTTTGCTAATTTGAATCATATACATAATTTATATTTTGCCAATTTTTGACTTTCAATTTATTTGAGCTCTATCATCCTTGCATCTATCTGGAATCTATTTCTGGCTTTATTTTTTTGTGGTACCTTACTTGGAATTCCAATTCTTATAATTGTGGGGAATAAGAATTGTTTAGCCTGTTGAAACACACTACTTCCTGGCCTCATCAGAAACTGTATGTGTGTAGTAAGAAAGAAACAAAACTAGTATCTAAACATCTGAAATGCTACTAAAAATATAAAAGACTTGTTGCTTAGGGGCTTAAATACTAAAAAACATAGTAGTATCTAATTTCTAAGAGAATAGACTATTGATGCTGAACTTGAATATAACATATGGCAGTCTCATCTTTATCAAGGTTTGGCTTGTACTATATATATAGTTAAAGAAACTACTGATGTAAAGAATCAAGTAGCCAAACATAATAAACATTATAAATATAGATTTTCCTTGATTTACGATGGGATTACATCTTGATAAACCCATCATAAATTGAAAAGTATCATAAATAAAAAATGCATTTATTGCACCTAATCTACCTACACATCCTAGCTTATCTTTGCCTGCCTTAAACATGCTCAGAACACTTATATTAGCTTACAGTTAGGCAAAATCACCTAATATAAAGTTCATTTTTAAAAAAACATGTTTAATATCTCATGTAATTTATTTAATAATGCACTGAAAGTGAAAAACAAAATTGTTGCATAGGTGCTCAAGGAACGGCTTCTACTAAATATGTATCACATTCACACCATTATAAATTCAAAAAATTCTAAGTCAAACCATTGTAAGTCGGGGACTATCTATATAAAAAAGGTGACATTGGGAATAAACTACATTTTCATTTAAATATCAATCTATGATCTAGCTATTTTCTGGTCAATTGTTTTGGAAAAAAAAACAGAGTTATCTATCTCACTAAACACCATGTTATTTGATATCCCTTGTGTCAGGTGCTATCTGGAATGAACGTTGATATTCAGAGAAAATGCCAAGAAGGCACTTGAGGAATATAAAAAAAAACAGTTAGATGTTTTCCAAAATTTTCAATGAATAATTTACCGTTAAGCTTAAATTTTATCCTCATGGAGGATATACTCATAGTTAATAATACTGTTTCTTTTAGCAAGAAGAGCTCTCCCGATTGAGAAATAAAATATAACGAGAGCTTTTGTGCTATTTCAGGCTGTTCATGACTTTAGAAGTCTTGATTTCCAAGTTATTACGGCAGAGTTGCAGCATCCTTGACTTATTTTCCCTTTTAAGTCAAAATATGTGGATGGCTTGCCTTTCTTGCTGTGGGATAGGGAGGAATCCCTTCATGACATATTATTTTAGTGCTCTGTGCATTTTCTTAGTTGAGACACCTAGAAGACTAATAAAAACTGTAATGATCAGATTTATGCAGAAAAACACAATCAATAGGATGTGTATATACAGAAAGAGATTTATTATAAAGAATTGGCTTACAACATTAGGGATGCTGGTGAATCTAAAATCTACTGTGTGCGTTGGCAGCCTGGAGACCCAAGAGAGCCAATGGTACTTATAAAATCTAAAGGCAGCCTGCTGGAGAATTTCTTCTTACTCAGGGAGGTCAGTCTTTTTGCGTATTCAAGCCTTTAGTTGTTTAGATGAGGCACGCCAACATAAAGGAGGGCAATCTGTTCTACCCAAAGTTCACTGATTTAAATGTTAATCATATGCAAAAACACCCTCCACGTTGATGCATAAAATTAACCATCATTCTGTATTGTAGAACGCAGTTCATACCACTGTGAGTTATCCCTTTATTTGGTGAGGTTGCTATCTTATCCTGACTTCTCTGATGTTATTTTAAAATTTTATATCATTTAAAAGCCTTTTGTTATATAGGATAGCTAGTTGATTCAAACTAAGTAGATGCATTTTTGCTAAATAGCTGTATATTCCATATGTAATTCCTATTGTAAAGGAATTGTTTCAAATCTTATATCTTTTTAAAATATTTGTGAGTTACATAATGATGTGGCAATACACAATATATAATGAACAGATCAGGGTAATTAGTATATTCATCATCTCAAACATTTATTATTTCTTTGTGCTGGGAACATTAAATGTTATTCTTCTAGGATTTGAAACTATATAGTATGTTATTTTTAACAACAGTCATTCTACAGTGCTATAGAACACAAAAACGTATTCCTCTATCTAACTGTACTTTTATATCCTTTAACCCAGTGGTCCCCAACTTTTTTTGACATAGGGATTATTTTTGAGGAAGACAATTTTTCCACAGATGGAGAGAAGGGGACGGGATGATTTTGGAATGATTCAAGCACATTACATTTATCATGCACTTTATTTCTTTTATTATTACATTGTAATATATAATGAAATAATTATACAATTTACCATAATGCAGAATCAGTGGGAGCCCTGAACTTGTTTTCCTGCAACTAGACAGTCCCATTTGGGGGTAATGAGATACAACGTTACCATCACCACTTCAGCTCCACCTTAGATCATCAGGCATTAGATTCTCACAAGGAGTACACAACCTAGATGCCTCACATGCTTAGTTCACAATAGGGTTGACATTCCTATAAGAATCTAATGCCTCCACTGATCTGAAAGAAAGTGGAGCTTAGGCAGTAATGCGAGCAATGGGGAGCAGCTACAAATGCAGATGAACCTTTGCTACTTGCCTGCAGCTCAACTTCTGTTGTGTGGCACAGTTCCTAACAGATGAAGGATCTGGGGGGTTGAAGATTTCTGCTTCATCTTCCTGTTTACCCTTCCCATCTTCTATTAACCACTATTCTACTCTCTACTTTTATAAGATCAACATTTTAGCCTTTGCACCAAAAATGAAGGAAATAACTATTTTGACAGATGGGAAGTATAGTTTTATTCTAATCACACATTATCTAAATAATCTAGATAAATAATGTGCTAGATAGTACACACATACACACACATGCACATTCACAGACACCCTTGTCATATGCTTCCTGAATATGGCTGTTCCTCAATACAAGATAACATTTTTGTGAAATGCTCAGCAAGATAGTAATAATGTAGTCAATATAATCCCAGGTTTTTGTCTTCAGTGGTTGAATAACATGACAAAATCACCGTTTGAGTCAAACACCTTCTAAGTGTTTATATATGTTAACTCATTAATTCTCACAATAATTGTATGATATAGATTCTATTATCTTCCTCATTTTATAAATGCGTAAACTGAGGAACAAATGCTTAGATAATTCATTCAAGGTCTCAGAGCAGTAAGTGGCAAGGAGTTCACGCTTTTTGGCTCTAGAAACCATGCCTTCTACAATTATACTATACTGCCTTTCAAAGGAGATTTAAAAAAAATTTTGTGATGTGACTGATGTTATAAACAATGTAAGTGGTAAATATTTTAGACTCACAGAGCTAGGAGAACTTGTCCAATTCCTTCATTTAATCAATGAGGAATCTTAGGACACTAGAGAAGTTAAATGCCTTGCTGAATTTCTGCAACAAATCCTTGATATCTGTTGTCACCTTTCTGAGAAGTTCCCCCATTGCAGAAGGTTGATGGCAGATAAGGAAGCAGGAAAAAAAAATTCTGAAAGAGGCAATGTAACACCTATAGAATTTGTTTTCAGCTTCTGATCCGCTGCTTAATTAAAGCATTGGCTTAGAAATGAGTAAGTTTCATAATTCACAAGTGAATTATACAAGGAAGAATTGTACTCAGGGCTCTGTAGTTTACTAGGGGAGTATTAATATTCTGTCCAGTCTTTACTTAGTCTAATTTATAGTCTAAATAAATGGCCAGATAAAGGTAAAGGTATATGTATTTCTCTGTGTCTATTTCTCAGTTAAAAAAAAAAAAAAAGCATGACAGACACCTAATGTGAAAATTAAGTTTCAGGGTTTATTTTAGTGGTTCCTTTTATCTATACATACTACTGACAGCAGGCTGTGAATATGTTCTTGAGCTGCACTGAGTAACACTTTCCTCACTACGCGTATAAAAAAAGACTAAACTATCTTGGGATTTTGTAAAATGAGCAATCTAATCAAACTTGGATCTTGTGTTTTTTTTATTCTTTGCAAGCACCCATAGTAAAAATATAACCTTATATCATCTGAGGAGCACCATTTATTCACATATATTGCATAATGTGTAATTGCTTTGAATGGAGAAGATGCTCCAAATTTATGATTATTAAATTTATGTCTGATTAAATTTATCAGACATAGCCGGGCTCGGTGGTTCAGTCTGTAATCCCATGCCTTGGGAGGCTGAGGTGAGTGGATTGCCTGAGCCCGCGGGTTCGAGACCCATCTGGGCAACTTGCCGAGACCTCATCTCTACAGTAAATCAAAAAAATTAACCGAGTGTGGTAGCGCACACCTGTAGTTCCAGCTACTTGGAAGGTTGAGGCGGAAGGATTGCAGGAGCCCAGCAGGTCGAGGCTGCGGTGGCTGGGAGTGGCCACTGCACTCCAGTCTGGGCAACAGAGTGAGACTCCAACTCAAAAAAAAAAAAAAAAAGATTTATTAGACATGATGAGATATACAAATAATCACTCTAAATCAAGAAACAAATTTGGATCCTATATGGAATGCAAATATTACAGTAAGAGGAAGGAAATAAGGATTTTATTGCATTTACTAAACATAAAATTCAACAAAAATTTACCCAGATAGTACACTTCCAGATACCCTCAAATTACAAGTCAATAATCAGTGGTTTGGAGTGTGAGCAGATTTCTTTATAAAGGGAAATTAATGACTGGTATATCCTAGCTGAGAATGTAAATGTCATGGATAAGAGTCATAGTTAATAATACATGTCCTGAAAATTATTTTGATTTCTTTTCAAGTATTGTGATTTGATATAATGTCCTTATAATTCACATTGTATACCATATTTTCAATTTATGGAATTCACTGTTCCAGTATATCATAGAATTAATCAAATAACATGAGTATCTTAGTGGAACAAATGGATTACAAAAGCACATGAACAAATATTTAAATGGAAGCAAATGAATAAAATCTTTAGGTGTAGTGTATACACATAAACTATTGTTTTTGTGTGGGTAAACTCCTATATATACATGACTTGGGGCTTTTAAATAATGTTTTCATGAGTTAGAGGCCTTAAAAATCATAAGCTGAATCTAGCTAAAAGACACATAGCCTACATGGTAATGAACAGTATGTATGTTTTTTATACAGTTTAGTAAATTTGAATTATAAAATTAAGTAATAAATTTAAATTCTGACAAAAGCAACCCTATTTATATTTTTTTCTTGAAATTATCTCTTCTCTATATATTTAGCTAAATCATTTCCACCATTTTAATATTTTGTGTTATTTATTTGATCTGTATTTACTTATAGCTAACATATTACATTTACAGTCCACCAGATAATTATGTATATAGAAAATCTACTAAGTAGAAGAATAAGCAAGGTTTGTTGAGCTCTTTCTATATGCCAGGTACTAGTCTAAGCAGTAGAACATAGCATAAGGGCCCTATGAATTTCATTTTTCTATAACCCCATTATTCAGGTAAGTAAATGGAAGCCCAGAAATTCTAAGTAAATTGTCCCCATGGCTACCCAGCTAGGATGTAGTGAGCTAGGATTCAAGCCCAGGCAGTCTGGCTCCAGAAATCTTGTTTTGCCTATCTTTACTGATTATTATAGGCATATTGATCAGCAAAGCAAATAACATTCTTACTAGTACACTTAGAAAATATTTAAATATGCTTTAAAATTAAAAATCTGGGAGGAATAATAAAATTAACTTCATAACAAAGAAAATGCAAGGTACTGATAATATGAAATAAGAAGTAAGGAAATAAGAATTTGCATCTTTAATGATTTCATTGTTCAATAAGATTCCAAAAGCCTATATAAAAATGCATATATGGTAAAGAGGCAACTTTAGAAAGTTTGATTCCCAGGAAATTGGTTAGTTTTTAGTACTACTTGACTTTTGTCAATGTGATGCAAATTTATATGTTGGTGACTATGTATTCTTCAAATACTTGGCAGGCTAAAAAAAAGTCCTTATTGAGGAGAACAGTAAATTTACTTAAAAAGAGGTTGTCAAAGATGCCAGAAAGCAAGTTGAAATAAAGTATGAGGGGAGATTCCCCCCAAAAGCAGGAATTATCTTTTGGAGGGCAGGTCCCTTGTAGTAGTGCACCTGGAATTTGTTCCTCTGAATCAAATGATTAACCAAAGTTCTTATCAGGGAGTTTTGAGATGTTTGTGTCATGATTTGTGAAAGAAACATCCTGATTTGTGGCTAACAGGTTACTGCGTCATCTACCATAACAATATATACTTGCCCACACCTTGTTGAGTGTTCAGCAGGTTTTGACCAAAAATGGCATGACCTCTGTGTCCTACCCTCCCTATTCCCCTGATCTCACCCTGATCAACTTTTTGTTTCTCCAAATAAAGAAAGTTCTCAAAAAGAAATGTTTTGCCAATATGAAAGAAGTGAAACAAAAAATGGCAGCAACACTAAAAGGCATCATAACTGATGAATTCAAAAACTGTTCTGGGCCATGGAAAAATCATCTTGGTAGGTGCATTGCATCAAGCAGAGAGTACTTTAAAGGTGAAGTTTGAACATGTAAGAATAAATATACATTTTTCATAAATAAATTTTTTGTTTTTCGTGTCCCCTGCATAGTAAGAAAACTGATTATTAACATATTAGATTATATTTATAATCTCTCAGAATGAATCCAGGAATTAGAAAGACACTTTTTAAAAAACTCAAATAAGAGAAGTTTCTAAAGACTGGAACACTCTTTTTTTTTTTTTTTTGAGTTGGAGTCTCACTCTGTCGCCCTGACTGAGTGCAGTGACCGCTCCTGGCCACCGCAGCCTCGACCTGCTGGGCTACGGCGATCCTTCCGCCTCAGCCTTCCGAGTAGCTGGAATTATAGGCGTGCTAGCACGCCCAGCTGATTTTTTGACTTATTGTATAGATGATGTCTCGCTGCCCAGGTGGGTCTCGAACTCACGGGCTCAGGCAATCCACTCACCTCAGCCTCCCAAAGGAGAGGGATTACAGGCTGAGCCACCGAGCCCGGCTTGGAACACTCTTTAAAAGGTGTTAAATCTAGCTGAAATGTCTGTAGATAGGTTTGAAATATAAAGTAGTCCATGGATCAAAATGATAGAAAAAATTAGGTAGAAATCTAGTTTAAGTGTAAAAAACATGATCAAAATTTGGAAACATACCTGATAGTAGTAGTCAATTGCTGTGTGCATTTGTTTGTTTGTGCAAGTGTCAGAAATATAAGGCACTATGGGAAAATATATGGTCATATAATTTTGTAGACTAACAGATTAATCAAGGCAGGAAGGAAAGATCGTTAGCAAAAAAAAAAAAAAAGAGAGAAAGAGAGAAATATATATTTTTTCACACTATTTTTTATTACTTGCTCCAAAAAAAGGGGGGGGGGGACAATAGGGTACAGCTTGTGGTCATCAAAAATGAAAGTGAGGGAATAGCCATTAGCTACCAAATGTGAAATAGCTGGTGTCCCTGCAATAAGCTCTACCACACTGAATTGAGTTTCTCCTATAATTCCCAATACAATGACAACTATTGATGTTGACTTGCAAATAGATTTCAGGACTTAACTGGGCCCTTGATGTTGGAGTCAGAGGACATGGTGAGTAAGCTTTAAAGGTGCCCTAGTATCTGTTTAGAGTTGGTTATTACAGTGTAAATTTCATTGTGGCTGTGGTGGTCAGACTTAAAGTCTGGTATAAAATGTACGTGAAGCTAGAGAAATTCTGTTAACATGTAGCTGTTGATAAATAATCCAAACTCGACAAAATATTTAAAGAGGTTTTTGTTAAACCAAATATGAACAACTTGGGCCGAAGACACACTCCCAAGGGGTCCTGGGAACGTGTGCCCACAGTGGTTGGATTACAGCTTGGTTTTATACATTTGTAGGGAGACAAAAGTTACAGGCAAAAAACATAAATCACTATATGTGAGGTTTACATGGATTGGGCTGGGAAAGGTGAAACATCTCCAAGAAGGGTGAGGTTCACAGGTTATAGATGGATTCAAAGGTTTTCTGATTGGCAATTGGTAGAAATTGTTTAGCTCTGTCTAAAGAATCTGAAATCAGTAAAAGAAATGCTTGAGTTAAGATAAGGGGAGTTGTGGAAGCCAAAGTTCTTGTTATGTAGATGAAGACTCTAAATAGCAGACTTCAAAAAGAATAGGTAATAAGCCTTAAAAAGTGTTCTCTATAGACCCCAGAGATGACTTTACAAGATCACTTCAAATTATGTCAAAGAAACATATTTTGGGGTAAAGTGTTTCTGTTTCTTTTAGGGGCCACTATCTGTTATGTGATACATACCATAGTCAAAGTGGAATTTAGTGTCTTATTGTCACAGAACCTATTTTGTCAGTTTTATGGTCTCTATTTTAATGTTAATGCTAGGCAGTTGTGCCTAAAACTATACAAGGGAGGGGGTTGAACCTGACCTCATTTTCTGTCACGGTCTGAAATTCAGTTTTTCAGGTTTCCCTTGGCCCAGAGGGAATCTGTTCAGTCAGTTGGAGAGTTTAAAATTTTATATTTGGTTTACATAGCCACTCCTATAGTTAGTCTTAAATAGACTTAGATTTCTAAATATATTATATATATATATATATATATATATATATATATTTTTTTTTTTTTTTTGAGTTGGAGTCTCACTCTGTTGCCCAGACTGGAGTGCAGTGACCACTCCCGGCCACCGCAGACTCCACCCACTGGGCTCCGGTGATCCTTCTGCCTCAGCCTTCCAAGTTAGCTGGAACTACAGGTGCACATTTCCACACCCAGCTATAAATATATAATATTTAAAAGGTGAAATAATCCTAGAGGGAATCTTTTAAAACAGTGTTCAGAAAAGGGAACTAGATAAATTTAGTTTTGGGGGTTTATTATAAGTAAATATCTTTTTCCTTTTTCAAAAATCTTTAATGTATGTGAGATCATTAATCTTGAATTAACTGTCAACCTAAGTTGACATGAAAGAAAACTTTTTTGAAAGTTTTTAGTTTCTGTAGTTAACTTTTATATAATAAGAGGCAGTAAAACTATGTGCATGTTGGGCTGCCAGAAAAACAATTATGAAATGCAAATTAATTATGTTGAGAATAGTCTGCTAATGTATTAGGAGTAATTAGTAGTAACCTATGAGTGGAGTTTACACGGACAGATTTTATTTCATTAGAAAGCAGCATTTTCTAATACAATGGAATGAGGTGTCAAATGAGGTAGTGAAATTTCCAACACTGAAATTAAAAAAAGAAAGGATAGATGGCTGCTGACAAAGAATTCTGTTGAACGGTTTTGTATGAAGTTTGTACTGTATGAATTCTTAATCCACTTCCACTTCTATGTTTTGCAATTTTATGACTTATTTAAACATATCTAGCTGCAAAAGAAACACAGCATTTTAAACATGCTTTATCTAGTCTTTTGTCAAGGATTGGGTTAAGCAAAAGATGTTTAAAAGAATATATTTCTTTGATGATTGCAATTTAATGCCACAGAGAGGTCATATTTTAAGTTAAACATTCTCCACCCAATAGAAAAAAGCTGCTCTCCCTTGATACCGATAAATCAAAAGGGCAGGGAACTGGTAGAAAGTTTATTTCTGAATTCAAATTCAGGGAGCAGAGCTGGACTTGAGTTTTTCTAAAATGGTTCTGCCCACCCTCCAGGCATTTACAGTTCACTTTTATAAGTCCACAGTTGTTAGTACCTATGCATTAGCCACGTGACCAGCAAAGCATTTTATAGAACTTGAGTTTCAGCCACATTTATCAATAGTGACATTTTCGGTCCAAGACTTCCTGGTGCCAGGTATAGCTTTTATCAGTAGGGCTCAGCAGAAGCGTTAATAAAGGGAGTCTGCAAGGCCTAAGACAACATCATGCATTATGCAAGAGTTATACTAATCACAAAACTTATGATTACATTGTTACAAATGTTATACAAATCACAAGACTTACAATTACATTGATACTGTTCTCTTAAAACTTAAGACTACTCAGAAAAAAGGAGCAAATGGGGACTTGCATCTTTCAGTAGATAGGCATTGTCTACAGGGCAGTCACGGATCCCCTGAAACTACTTACTGGGAATGCAGAGGAGATAAGGGACTTTCAGTAATGTGCTCAGGAATGTGCAGGAGCTCTTGAACTCTCTTGCCTTTCCCTTCTCTAGGGGCTGTGGCAATTTGGACAGACATTAGTGGGTCTCTGTATCATGTTCCTGATCAATGCTGAGCCAAAAAAAAAGTGGCTGTGTAACACTGTACATGAGTATGTGTGTATGAAAGGGCAAAAAATGTGATCCACTTTTATGATTTTTTGGAATGAGAAATGGTGAGAAAAAAAGAAGAGGGAAGAAAAAGGAGTCGAGACAGGGGGACAAGTTCAAGATTTAAAAGGGGGTGAAACTAAGGAGGGAGTACAGTAAAGATGAAGTAGAGAAGGCAACCCCTGGTTTCCTCCCACTGTGAGAGTTTTCTGTCCTTTCAATAAATTCTGACTTCTTAAAAAAAAGAAAAAATGAAGTGGAGAAACATGCGATAAGGGAAATGGGAGGGAGGGAGGGAAGGTTTAAAGAGAGAGAGAGTGAATGGAAGAAAGAAACTGTGGAAGATATGGAAAAAGGTATTCAGAATAAATAGTAAGAGAGAAAAAGAGAGAAAGGAAGGAAGAGGGCAGAGCGAAGAAGGAGGATAGGAACGAGAGGTATAGAGACACATAAACCAAAAAGTGACTGAGACAAAGCTCAGTGGATTTAGAGATTTAGTTTGCCAAGTTTGAGTGTGTCTGGGAAAAAGATACACAAGTCACAGTAGGATTTGTGTGTCCTGTGCTTTTTCCAAAAATAGTTTTGAGAACTTCAATATGTAGAAGGTAAAGAGCAGGCAGGAGGGGAAGGAGAAAAGAAAAAAAGGGAGGGTAGGAAATGAGACAGGTGGTTACATTCTTGTGAGGCTTTGATTAGCCCTCATGGAATCCACATTTTACATGTGAAAAGAGAGGAGTTGGAAAAAGAGTCAGTTATGCATTTCTCTTGTGCTCAGTAAATCTACATTTTACATAAGCTAAAGTAAACATGTGAAATTACAGCTATCTGTTTGGGAACAAAAGGAAGCCAAATTTTTTTGCTCAGTTCCCAAGCTTAGCTTTTCCTTTTGACATAATGAGCTTGGGTTCCTGAGATTTTATTTTCCTTTCACACAAGCATGCACACGCCTGCATCATGGGTGTGTGTGTGTGTGTGTGTGTGTGTGTGTGTGTGTGTGTGTGTGTGTGTGTGAGAGAGAGAGAGAGAGAGAGAGAGAGAGTAGTAGGGAGTAATTTCTAGACTTACTCTGCACTGGAATATACCAATTATTAGGCAGTACTTAATAATGTCAAAGCATTTTCACTAACCTCTTACAATCATTCTATGTTAAATTCTTGATTTTATTACAAGTAGCATTTCAAATAGAAGTAAAGACTACTGGCACTCATGCTCCCACCCCTATTCCCTGGAAATCTTACAGTAGTGTAAGTCTCTGGAATTACCTACCTTTAGTTAATACTGATTCCTTCACATTTGAATAGAAAACTCACCTTTAATGACTAAATACTGAAATGATGTATTCTCTGTGGGTGTTAAGAAAAATTTTATCTTAAAAAACATTATTTAACTTTATGACTTCCTAAATATCATTGTTGGAGTTATAAAATTATTTCTGGATAACCAAGATGTGTCTGAAAATTTTCTCTAACAGTTGAAAGTAGACTGATGGCTTGCAAAGCTGTTGCTACTTCTTGATGCCTGATTATGTTATGGTCCGAGTAATGCTCCACTGCTACCCTTGATACCAATAAATCAAAGAGGCAGAGAACTTGTAGAAAGAAGTTTATTTCTAAGCTTGAATCTAGGGAGCAGAGCTGGACTCAAGGTCTTTCAAAATGGTTCTGCTCACCCTCCAGGCTTTTACAGTTCACTTTTATAAGTCCAGTGTTGTTAGTACCTAAATATTAACCACATGCCCAGCAGAGCATTGTACAGAACTTGAGTTTCAGCCGCATTTATCGACAGTGATATTTTTCAGTCCAGACTTCCTGGTGTCAGATATCAGAGGTATCTCATAGTTTTTATCTGTAGGGACCAGTAGAAGGGGTAATCAAGCTTGCCATAGTGTAAAGGAAGTTTACAAGGCTTAAGGCATCATGCATTACACAAAATTATACAAATCACAAAACTTATGATTACACTGATACAAAAGTTATACAAATCACAAGGCTTACACTTACATTGGTACTATATTAATCAAACTTATAACCACTCACAAAAATTGAGTAAATGGAGATTTGCATCTTTCAGTTGATTGGGCATAGACTATAGGGAAGTCAAGGATCCCCTGAAGCTACTTACTGGGAGTGCATAGCAGGTAAGGGGAAACACTTTGTATTAGCTCTCAGGAATATTGTTCAGGAATGTACAGGAGCACTTGCACTTTTGTCATGCCCTTCTCTAGGGGCTGTGACAATATGGACAGACTTTAGCAGGTCTCTGTATCAATTAGTGCCAATTAAAAGACTTTAGCCATTAGCAGACCAAGCTGTATTCAGAAAGTTCAGACACAGAGAAAATGATCTATTTCGCTGTTACTATTAGCCTTGGAAGAGAAAAATGGCCAGTTCATTGACCAGTTTATTTAAAAAAACAACTCATTGACCAGTTCATTTAAAAAAACAAAAGTGAGGCCGGGATCGGTGGCTCAGTCTGCAATCCCAGCACTTTGGGAATCTAAGGCAGGTGGGTTTCCTGAGCCTGCAGGTTCAAGATCCACCTGGGAAACTTGATGAGACCTCGTCTCTACAGTAAATAAAAAACTAGCCGGGTGTGGTAGTGCGTGCCTGTAGTTCCGGCTACTCGGAAGGCTGAGGCGGAAGGATCGCGGATCCCAGCAGGTCAAGGCTGCGGTAGTCGGGAGCGTGCCACTGCACTCCAGTCCGGGCGACAGAGTGAGACTCCAACTCAAAAAAAAAAAAAAAAAAGAACTGTCTTAGTAAAATATTAGGAACTGTTTTTATGTCTAATACTGTATTATTTTAAATTACTGCAATTGTCAGACAGGCAATTCAAATATCTACAATGTATTATTTTAACCTCTAAATACAATTTAGCAGTTCTCTATAAAAATATTTCAGGATATTTCCACCCTTGATGAATTTTAAAGTAAATTTTTTTACTAAGAAAAATAGTACAGCTTATGTAGGAAAGACACCATTAATGTTAGCTAGCAATCTTGATATATTTAGATGATATTTTATTAAACTATACTCTAGTTTCCTAGTTTGTTTATAAAATCAATGCATATTTATGAACTGCTTAGGTAGTAAGCATTTATTTCTAAGTTTGTCAGTGAATAAGAATTGCTGAATGGGATAGTTGGTGTGAATAAGTGAATATTTTAGGTGTCAGACATGCCTAAGCAAATCTCATTTTGCTGGCAATCAGTGTTACATTCTTCTCCTCAAAACGTTTTTAGTGAGAAAGCAACAACAATCATAATGTGAACAATTAACAAAAATCACAAAAAAAATTAGGTTTTTAAGTAGAGACATTCTTAATCGCCCTTTTTTTGAGTGTGTTTAAAGAGAAAGGGAGATAGCAAAGTTGTGGTTAAGCATATGTCTCCCTCCATAGAAAACATTACAAGTCTGTTAATTAAGACAACAATAGAACTAACATCCCAGACACCCAGACACATTATTCTTTTCATAAAAAATAGCTAAATATTTCATCCCAGCTATTGAAATCGTTATTTTCTTTTAAAATGGGTTTTGTGTTTGTCTTTCTCTTAGCTGTTCTTTTTTGTTAATTGTCTTTAGCCATGGGACTGTTGTTAATAGAATTTCACAGCCCAAGTGATAAGAATCATTGATTAGTGTCATTCAAATTTTACCAGCACCAGCAGAAAACTTAGTATCTTCAGATTTGGGTTAGAATAGCATCCATAATTAAAGATGTCTGTCAATTTTATTATCTTCTAGTCTCAACTGTTTTTTTTTTTTCCCCCTAAAGATAACCTGCTCTTGGAAACTTCTAGGTCATCCTTTGTTCCTTGCTAAAATTGGAAATTCTTGGCATAACACTCCACTGTTAGTTATTATTTTTTTTTTTTTCTGGCTGTAGTAAGGTGTAAAGACATTAGTTCTTTCCAATGTCTTCTCTGGAATACTCTAAAACGTATTAGGGAGACCTTATCCAGTTCTCAGAACTATATAAAAACAGTTTTAATTAGATTTTAAGTCAATATATTATTTCAAAATTGCACTTTGGAGTATATTCAATTAATTCTTTACCCCAAAATGCTAATCACTTTGCTGTATCCATCAAATTTTTGGTGTTCATATGCCTATGTCAGCAATTCTGAGACCATCTTTATTGTTTTTTACTCAGTGAAGACCTTTTATTCTTGTTGTTCTTCATTGAACTAAAGGAAGCTTAAGTTTTGTCTTTTCCTGCCTGATAATCCCAGATGAATTTTAGAAATTAGACTAGAATCCCACTGTAGACATATTATTGAATTTAAACTGAAATAACTCTGTGTCTAAAATATACCACACAAAGCTAGAAAATAAACAGGTGTCAGTTATTGGGCAAATACAACAGTTAATTTTATAAAACACAACTCAGCAATTCACATGGCAATGTAATTCAATAGACACAGCTTAATGAAGATCAGAAATTTGAAAGGGAAACAAGTATTATTCAACATATGCTAATTCAAGTAAAAAATATCTTAGTAAGATATGTTATCCCAGTTATATTTCGAGCCTAGGAAGTCCAAGTTTTAAAAAAGGCATTGTTTAAAAAGATGAAATATGCAAATGAAGGAGAATATTGAAAACTGTTTTCGATTTGTCATGGCTATAGAGATAAAAAATGACTTTTACTGGAGAAGACCTGGTACAACAAGCTTCAGATATTAGAAGGAGTTTCCAGTGGGCTAAGTGAAAGGAATAACATGAAATAAGAAGGCGATTGATGAAAATATTTCAGTTTTTATAGTTTTCAAATGGTCCGTTTTCATGGATAGCTAAGTTTTTTAAACAATTTTAGTTTTATACAATTCTGTATGCTGAAATTTCACAATTTTGCCATTTATCCTTAAAGATAAATTATTTTTTAAGCAGCATTCATTCCTGACTTTATATACTAATTTATGTTATCAATGAGTTTCAGTTAATTTAATGATACAGTATTAAATCTTCATAGTGACACAGTGCTAAGAGTATTTACTGAACCTTGTCACATTTTTTGTTAATGACCTTTTTATTATGAAAACAGAGGTTTATTTTTCTTATCCAGATAAGCTTTTGTCTTCAACCAAGTTATGTACAATTCAGAAGGGTATGGAATGTTTCAGTATAATAGGATACACTGGGGTAGTATTTTTCTTCAGTACTCCTCAATTAATAGTGTCTAAAGAATTGGAAAGCAGTGTACATAGAGTTAAACTGCCATTGGTAGTCCTGTAAGATGAAAATTTGACTCATCTAAGCAATGTTAGCTTTCTTAACATTTAGTTAATGTATATACATACTGATACATGTACATTTGACCCTTTATAATTATCTCAAGCCCTTACAAATTAGAATTGCATTTTTATTCCTAACTTACTTCTGTCTGAAACATATAGCTAGTTAGTTTTAGTTTTTTTTTTTTTTTAATCAAAGCAATACCTTGCCACCTATATAGTATAATCCTGGTAGCACTGGGTATGATTCCTTGCCTAAAATAATGTTTGTCATTTCCATTAACTTGAAGGCAACATTTAAATGGATTTTCTTTTGTTTTTGGTCTTCGAGAATCCTGAAAGAAATGATTTATTATTTAAGTTTAGCTATAGGCTAAATTTTGTATTATCACAACATTAAGCCATACATGAGTAAATTTTATTCTTTATCTGCCCCAATGTTATTATGGAAATGATTATGAAGTTGAATGGGCTTAACATTTCATCTTTTCTTTTTAAAGGACGTTCGATAAGAATGCTTACCATCCTCTCATTTTGTTAGATTTGACTCTTTTATTTTAATAGGTTTAAATATGTTATATGTTATTATAATTACTTAGATAATGACTAAAGTAATTTAATTCAAAGTTACAGCTAGCAAAGGAATCATTTTTATTAAATGATAATAACATTTAAGAATCTAGATTGAAGTGCTACATAATTGATTAATTGACACTTAAGATAAATCGGTATTTCTTATTATTATTATTTTTTTTTAGTTGGAGTCTCACTCTGTCACTCAGACTACAGGTGCACCCTACCATGCCCAGATCATTTTTGTTTTATTGTATAGAGATGAGATCTCGCCAAGTTGCCTGGGCTGGTCTCAAGCCTGTGGGCTCAGGCGATCCACTTGCCTTGGCCTCCCAAAGTGCTGGGATTACAGGCTGATCCACCTCCCAGCCAAGAAAGATATTTTATAATGATAAAGGCATAAATTCATCAATAGGACATATTAGCTGTTCATGTTTGTGTACCCAGTAACAGAACTTCAAAATACATGAAACAGAAACTGATAAAACTACAGGGAGAAGTAGAAAATTAGCAATTATAGTGGGAAAGTTCAATATGCTTTCATAATTGACTCAACAAGTAGAATGGAAATCAGAATGGACATAGTAAACTTGACCATCACTATAAACTAACTTGACCTAATTGTCATTTATTGAATATTTCATTCAACAACAGCAAAAAACATTCTTTTCAATCGCACACAGAAAATTACCTAAGATAGACACAATTCTGGACTTTCAAAAGTCTCACTTAATTTTTTAAAAATTATAGCAAGTGTGTTCAGTAACCACAGTAGAATTTGACTATATATCAAAGGAACATTATCTGCACAAATTGCCAAATAATTGAAAACTAAATACCACATTTCTAAATAAATCATAGGTCCAATAAAAAAATTTGAACTGAATGAAAATAAAAACACCACTTTATCAGAATTTTGGGGATACTACTACTGAAAAAATTGGAGAAAATCATAAAAAAGAAATAATAAAGATCAAAGCCAAACCCATGAAATTGAAACAGAAACAACAGAGAAAAATCAGCCAAGTTTTCTACTAATTCTCTTTGAGAAAATCAATAAAATTAATATTGATAAATCTCTAACCAGACTTAGACTTATAAAAAGGAAGAGAGAAGATACAACTTTCTAATATCAGCAATGAGAGAGGTGAAATCACTGTAGATTCTAAAAATAGTAGAGAGATAGAAAGGGGAATAGTCTAAACAACTTTATGCATATACTTTTTTTATTATCATTTTTGAGTCGGAGTCTCACTCTGTCGCCCAGACTGGAGTGCAGCGGCTGCTTCTGGCTACCGCAGCCTCGACCTGCTGGGCTCCGGTGATCCTTCCGCCTCAGCCTACCAAGTGGCTGGACCTACAGGCGCGCTACCCATCCAGCTAAATTTTTTGATTTATTGTAGAGATGAGGTCTCGCCAAGTTGCCCAGGCAGGTCTCCAACCCGTGGGCTCAGGCAATTCACTCACCTCAGCCTCCCAAAGCACGGGATTACAGGCTGAGCCACTGAGCCCGGCCTATGCATATACATTTGACAATTTTGGTGAGATACATAATTTATGTGAATAACATAAACAACCAAACTTCACTAAAGGAGAAATACAATAGTCAAATAGCCTTGTGTCTAGTAAGGAAATGAAATATCTGGTTAATATGACCAGGCTGCATGCAGGTGAAGTTTGGGCCTCCAACCTGGCCCTTACCTTCCTGACTTTGGGACCAAGTAACCCTTGTATTGTTAAGTCTCCCTGTCCCCTGCTTCACCTGACTGTGCCCAACGACTGTGAATCCCTCCCATAGGCTAATTTGATTAATGCTTATTTATAGCCTGACAGCAAATTAAAAAGAAAATGCTCAGTCATCAGAAGTCTCAGATGACACCTTTTTCCCTAAGAGCTTTGAATGGTAATATTCACATTAATGTTAATATATTACAATTTCTATTATATTTTGTTATTGATCCCACATCTTTTTGCTTGTTTCAAATCTCTATTAATATACTAATGAATATCAAAGCAAAAAAAGAGAAATATCTGGTTAAATACCTTCCCCCAAAAGAAACAAGAAACCCAGATGACTCCACTTGTCAATTGTACCAAGTGTTTAAGAAAAATATTATTCTAATTTCACAAAAATTTTTACAAAAAATAGAAGTGGAGGGAATATTTATCAACTTATTCTATCAAACCAGATTTATTCTGATATAGAAACCAAACAAAATCAACAAAAGAAAACCAAAGGACAATATCCTTATTGAATATAGATGCAAAATTGTAAGCAAAAATATAACAAGTCAAATCCAACAAGATATACATCATGAGCGAGTGATGTAGAATGCAAGGATGGTTTAACTCTTTAAAATATATCCATATTATTGAAATGAACTATCAAGCCAGGAAAAGATATGGAAGAACCCTAAATATGTATTACTAAGTGAAAGAAGTCAATCTTACAGGGCTATATAGTGTATGATTTCAGTGATTTGATTTTCTGGAAAAGGCAAAACTATGAAGTCTGTTAAATGATCAATACTGGTCAGCATTTGGGGAGAGGTGAATAGGTGGAGCATAGTAAGGGGCATATGTATAATTGGAACTCAAAGGAATTCAGGGAAGTGAAACTACTCTGTATGATATTATAATGGTAGATGCATGTCATTACGCATTTGTCTAGACCCATAAAATTTACAACAGGGTGAATCCTAACGTAAACTATGAACTTTAAGTGACAATGATGTGTCAAAGTAGGTTCACCAGTTGTAACAAATTTACCACTCTGATGATGGGGGAAGCTATGCATGTGTAGGGGTTAGAAAGTATATGAGAAGTCTCTATACTTTCCTGTCTGTCTTGTTACAAATCTAAAACTGCTTTAAAAATAAAGTCTGCCGGGCTCGGTGGCTCAGCCTGTAATCCCGCTCCTTTGAGTGAGTGGATTGCCTGAGCCTGCGGGTTCGAGACCCGCCTGGGCAGTGAGACCTCATCTCTACAATAAATCATAAAATCAGCCGGGCGTGGTAGCACATACCTGTAATTCTGGCTACTCGGAAGGCTGAGGCGGAAGGATCGCCGGAGACCAGCAGGCGAGGCTGCGGTGGCCGGGAGCGGCCACTGCACTCCAGTCTGGGCGACCGAGTGAGACTCCAACTCAAAAATAAAAAAAATAAAAAATAAAAAATAAAGTCTGCTAAACCAAATCAATTAATATATTTTACCATATTAAGCAAACTATAAAAGAAAAAGTGCATGATTATTATGGCAAATGCAGAAAATAAAATTGAAAAAAAAATGTTAGTATAGAAAGGAACTTCTGCAACCTGATCTACAGCATCTATGAAAAACCTACAGCTAATATAATAATGATGAAAAATGTAATGCTTTCCCCTGAATATCAAGAGCAAGACATGTAATTATTAAGCAACTATTATATTAAATTCTAGCAATACAACCTCTTAAATTAAATTTTAGTTTATTATAGGGATGTGGGTTATGAGTAAGGATTAAATACACAAGTGGGCTGCATGCAGTTGAAGTTTGGGCCTCCAACTGACCCTCACTGCCCCTGGTATAGAACCAGGTATATTTTATGTTGTTACTTTCCTCCTCACCGCCCCCAGCAGTGCCTAGAAACTGCTGATCCCTTGTGCTAAAGAAGTTAACAATGCAACCTTTAATCTATCAGTTAATGCTTCATATCTGGCATTTGACAACAGAATAACAGGCCTGACACAGTTAAGAGAAGACACATACATTTCTCTAACCATGATACTTCACATTTCTTCCAGACTAAAGAATAAACAGCAATAACAAAGAATCATGGGCTTATTTCCACTTTTTGATATAACCATTAAAACATTTGATATACTAGGTGAGAACCATCTGTGATTTCACCATAGCTGGCTTAACGGTTTTTCTCCTTTCAGAAGTGTGTGCACCAAAGATGACTCCTTCTAGATTTGCGTGTGTGTGTGTGTGTGTGTGTGTGTATGTGTGTGTATGTGTGTGTGTTTGCTCTCATTCAGTGCTTGGTAACAGACCTACAACAGCTTTGCTCTTTTGACATACAATTAGAGTTCCTTGATCACCTCATGCTAGAATTAGGGTTTACTACACCACACACAAAAGAGGAAATTGATACTAATGTGTGAAGTGAGTAGAAGTGACTGAATTTAATTGGTAGGAATACTTACAAAGAAAATTAGTTTAGTTTGAAATTCTGATAAAGAGAGTTTGGGGTACTGCTAGTTTTAATTAAATTTGCTTATACTTCATAAAACACAGCTACATTAAAACTGTTGTGATAAAAGCCATTGGTCTTCAGCACATCATAACTTGCTAAATGCTTGCATTTGACTTTGCACAATATGGGTATTCATACAAAAATCTATACATAAATAGTTTTTAAATTAAGAAACATAAATACATTAAGGAAGCAATTTTCAGATGAAATATGTAGTGCATCATTATGTAACATTAAATAATCCTTTGATATTTCCTCATTTTTCTTGGATTTTTATACACTGGCTCTATATGTAGAAAAAAGGATGGAAGAGAAATATTCTTACTGGATGCAAATTGAAGTAGTTTATTTTAGCTGATCCCTCAAAATCCCTCAGTAATAATCAAAGAAATTATGTGTGGGTTTACTTTTAAAATGGACTTACCCATTTAATAAAATCATGTAAGATGAAACTAGAATATTTATCAAAATACTATCATTAGTTGACAGAAAATAATCTTTTTGTAGAACTCATTTTAAAGTCATTTCATGCTATTACAAAGGAACAGTTTTCTAAAAACAAATCAAGTACATCAATCCATTAAGTGTGGTCACATCAATAATTAGGTCAAAACCATCACATGATATATAGTACTGTAAGATCATACTTAAAATCCTTCTTCTCTGAAAGTCTTTATATTAACTGCTTACGACTGCAGCTGTCTCACTTATTTTTTCCTAAGACTTCATACACATCATGCATGGCTTCTTAAATGTCAGAATGATGGTGTTGTTTTATATACATTGATAACGACCAGATTCTTAAAAATACATAGCTTCTATGGAAATTTAATCTCTGGAAGTTTAAATTAAAGAAAAATGTTATTCAGACCTAAGATGAAAAGATCTATGAAGTGACTCATTTTATTTCTATTTCATAAGCTTTCAGTACTAAATCTGTAAAAGTTATTCCTAAAATATGCAAGCAAATAGCGGGATAGTAGTAGAGTGTTATGTCAGTTCACTTTCTTAAAGTGCAGACAGTCAAAACTGAAAGACTAAGATTTTATGTAGGTGAGAAGAAAAAATGAATAAACCTGACTTTTTCAATTAAAGTCAAACTTAACCCAAATGAAATTCCTAAAAGTATAAGGCCTCTTTCATCCCAAAATGCAAAGGCTGGTTTTGTTGTACATGATGAATTAGATTCACCATGGTCTTATATTAACCTTGAACAAAAGCATTTTTTATAGTCTAGATATCTTTTTATGTCAGAAGACAAGTACATTATAATGAATCTCAGATTTTTAAGAGCAAAATAGTATATTTTCTGGTGTTCTAAAAATGCAGCCATTTCCAGTATCTTATGATAAGTAATAGTAAGTAATTATTTTATTACAAATAAATAATTATATTAGCTCTTTGCAAAAAATGAAAACTTGTCTTCTAAGTTCAGATAATTATAGGATGAAATTCTATCTTTAGCCATTTTGAAATTGCTGCGTGTAGCTGGGCTCGGTGGCTCAGCCTGTAATTCCGCGTCTTTGGGAGGCTGAGGTGAGTGGATTGCCTGAGCTGGCGCGTTCGAGACCCGCCTGGGCAGTGAGACCTCATCTCTACAATAAATCAAAAAATCAGTCGGGCGTGGTAGCGCATGCCTGTAATTCCAGCTACTTGGAAGGCTGAGGCGGAAGGATCGCTGGAGCCCAGCAGGTCGAGGCTGCGGTGGCTGGGAGCGGCCACCACACTCCAGTCTGGGTGACAGAGTGAGATTCCAACTCAAAAAAAAAAAAAAAAAAGAAATTGCTGCGTGTTTCCAAGGCTATGCTGAATTTTCTCTACCCTACCTCTCAGCTTTATTCCTAATTGGGTCACCAGATTTCAGATTAGATACTTAGTATGAACTGCTTTTAACATGAACCAATAATTTAGGCATTAGCTAGACATTTTTTAGTGTGTAGGTGCTATAACTTCATTATATTTTTAATTGGGACACATGACAAAACCGATGAGAAAGATTTTATATACACACAGACACACACACAGATACATACACACACACACACATGCTAAACTCTCTCCATGGTGAAATTAAATATTTGAAGCTATTTTATTTAGTACACTGGAGTTTGTTTTTGGCATCTTACATTGCTTATACTACTCACAATAGCCCTTTTGATATAGATATTATTATGATCCCCATTTTACAAAAAGAAATCACATAATTACTGGCATGCAATCACATATCTATGAGACATTTTGGAAGTGCTTATTTCCTTTATTTTGCTTTAGCTAGATATTTAAATTTTGCCTTTCTCCACACTCCCATTATTGGCGATGTTATAATTTATACTTTAAACATTATGGTATTAAAGTATTGATGCTGAAAAGCTTTGTTAGTAACATGATTTTATTCATAACACTTAATTTTTAAATTGCAAAATGTTGGAATCCCATGAAAAGTTAAAAAAAAAGTAACGTATTTGACTGCAAGCACTATAAATGACTACTAAAAAAAATAAGGAAACTGTTTCTGCCACCTGTGCTCGATGTCTGGAGTTTGGATTTGAATTTAAACCTGTTTTCTTGTGTTACTTTTCACTATTTAAAATATTCAACTAGGAAAGGTTTGTGATATATTTATCTTTAAATGAAGCATAGGTTGAAGCAATACACATTTTTAAAGTTTAGCAGTAATTTGCATCTTATTAATTCTGATTTTCATTACTCTTATCTTTCTCTCTGACCAATTTTAATTCTTTTCTTCTTTTCACACTGTAGTTATTCAAAATTATTCTATGCTTGTAGAGACAGTTCAGTAAGGTATGCTTGTAGTTATTTAAATAAAAGCAGGCCAGATTAAAAATTCCTAAAGATATATCTTAATACAATCTTTATTTTAGTTAGTGTGCACATATGTTTTACTACTTGAATACTTGTTTCACTTATTGGAGTGGAGAGTGTGTAATTTAACTCTGGAACATATAATCTATATGAATCCCTAGCAGATGAAGCCCTGGGTGTATGTAGTACAAAGCTGGTTCTGAGTAGAGGTCAACAAGGGGGTGCTTTTACCATAAAAAGCATGCTCTCAAAGAATTCCCCAGGAAGCCCTATACTCATGCTGGGACTCACTACAAAAATTTTCACACATGTATGTGCACTTGAGTGCATGAGCAAAGGGAAGATGTATGTGTGAGAGGGGTGTAACAGCCTAAAGAATGTTGATATTTGTTTTCCAGAAATGGTTGTTTTCTGCTTCACTCAGGTGTAAATATTAACGTAAATAAGATAAAAGAAACTGTAGATAAGAAGGAATCATAGAATATGGAATATGGAAGTTATTCATTTCTCTGTATTTCCATTTAGGGAGCATATGTACACTTGCATGATGTGTTTTGCATAAAGGCACTGTACAAAAATCATTTTTACAGGTACACAATAATTGGAGGGAGTTTTATGTTTAAAACTCATATTTTATATGGTTACTTTAGACACAACTGATATAATTTTTCAGCTAAAGATTGATATAATTTTGCAATTTGAGATTTAGAAGGAAAGAAATCTTAGCGAGGAGGAAATGCCAATAAAGATTTTTCTCAAAAGGACTACAGGATGAGGCTCTCTGTTAGCAATTCTTTTCTCTACCACTCTCCTGGGGATATAAAGAGCAAATTTGTCCTCGGCCTTGGTATGGGAAATGCACAAAAATCAGTAAATTTAGTTATTTCCAATTCACCAGTGGATGTGTTGTATATGGTTGCCTTAAACCATATTCTCTTAGGTACCTACCCATTTCTAGTATCTTTTGCTACATATTAGTATTCCACAATTGCTCTGACAATGTACCATGGATTTGAATTCAATACAGTGATGTTAGGGTTATATCTACTCTATTTGTTCTACCCTAAGATGTTGCAATCAGTTGATATCTTTATATCAGTTGGGTATGCGACAACTGTTAAAGAAAAAATTATTCATGAGACTTACTAAGTAAGGTGAAGAAGACTTTGGGGGGAAGGGCATTGCAATGGGACCACTGCAATGGGCTTTTACAGTGGAGGAGAGAGATTGGGCTTGACTCTGACTCCAACAAATAGAAGTGAGGATTTATAGCCAAGGAACAGGGTAGAGGGTCAATGAACGGAAATTATTAAGAAGAAACATCAGGAGTAAGGAGGATTCTTGCTAGACCAACTCACAGAATTCTTGCTGAAGGCAGGCTATGATGACAAGATATAGAAGATATAGAAGGAGGGTATGAGGACAGATACCAAGGGTGTGGAACTGTCTTTAAATTGACTTAGTAGAATTTGTGCTCAAACTGAATTCTACAAGGACAAAGGTGAAAAATCAAAACCAGTTGTAGTTGAGCAGAGAGTTCAGAGAAACCTGATTAAAGCTGGGCCAAAGAGAATTTGCTACAACATACACAGTATGCACAACATATGTGCATATTATACATATACGACATACACAAAGTCAGCACTTTGTAGCTTAGCACTTTACATGTTATTGGAGCCACAGAAAAAAGGATTGTTATGGAATGAGTTTGTCATATTGAAGACTAAAGTGCATGAAGGGAGCAGTATGAAACTATTATGATCTCTGGGGGTGGATTATCTCAAGAAAGATTCTTACAAAGATGAGTTGACACAACAGCAGCTTAGTAAGTACAGGACAAGACTAAAACAGCCAATTTATAACTAATCAGCTAAAAATGTCCAAGTATATTTTAGGAAGACAGATTTTGGGGATAATCTTACAAAAGAAAATACTGGGGGTTCTAAATAGATGATATAATCCTGAGAAATATTGCCACAGACTAAAACATTTGGAATTTGATTGCATCTTATCATTATAAAATAAGATTCATAATCCGGGAAAAAAAACACAAAACTTGTAGAAGCAGTTTGATGATATCAAAAAATAGTTTATTGAAAGTCAAGTTTTGAGGATTCAGAATAAATACTGCCTTTGTAACTTGGTTACTGAGTAAATCATTCAGCTTCTAAGACTCAGTACTCTCTGCTATAAAATGAGGTCAGATAAAGTGATCTTTAAAATCCACTCCAGATATATCTTAATGGTTTTATATTTGAGAATTGTAATGGTTTTATATTTTTGTTTGAGAATGGTTTTATTTTTCAATTAGGAAAGAACTATAATTATTTAATTATTTGACCATAAATGTTCAGAGAAAGAGGAAATAAGCAAAGGGTGGAGTGATTGGGGAGGGATTTTAAAAAGAGGCAGGATTTAAAATGTATACATCACAGTTGCTTAAAGAACAAGCTGGATTTTCATAATCAGACAGGAAAAAGAAGGACAAAAAATAATTTTAGTAGGAAGATAACTGGAGGGATAAGGAAAAGAAGGGTGATTTGTAGATGGGCCAAAAGAGACCAGCCTGACAGGTCTAGAGAGTAGAAAATGACATATCAGATTGGGATTGTGTGATTTAGTGATTTAAACTATAATGATAACTTCTCATAGAATGGATTCAAGGCCAAAATATATTTCAGCATTTAAAAATATATTTCAAAGCACAAAATATTTTGAAATAGTCATAAAGTAGAATATTTTGCTTTCTTCATTAGGGTATAAGATCCATGTGATTATTATCTGCTTTGCTATTTCAGTATTCCTAGCATTTAGAATAGTGGTCAGAATGTGAACACATTTTGCCCACGTTAAAGTTTGCTTTAAATAAGTCAGAATTGGCTTTTGTTTCTTGAAAAATGGGATGTTGTACATTAAAAGAACTTCGCAAAGTCACCCCCACATATAGACAGGCATAAGGAAGATACAACTGTTATAAGCAACTTCATTTTTTTGAAAGGAAAACTGGACATTTTTGTAGCTTTTCATCTAATGGTATTCATGACTACATCTTACTGCTAGTAAATAAAAGATGTTCATTTTTCAAGTAGAAGTGGTAACTAATCATCCATGAGTTATTATTTTCTCCTGGGACACTATGTTAAATGTGAATATATTTACACTATAAAACAACCTCTGCCACTAGAGTGAAAGCCATTAGAAAGTGTTAGCACATGACAACTTCTGTTTGCTATGTGAACAGTGTGCAGAATACTACTTGAAACAGTTTACAACAGGACAGCAGGTCTCCTGATAGTATCCGAATTTATGCAGACTTCATTTTCTGCAGGCTTAGATAGTAGTCTCTCTATTCTTTCATGTAATTTTTAAAGTCATGATTCTAATGTTTAAACCTTCATAACGTATCTAATAAATGTGTGTAATCATCAATACTAAGAAGAAAGGAGCAGACTTTCTTTGGACACAAATCAGCATCATAGAGGATTGCTAAATTTGGCCATTCTGTGTATTGAATTTCCATTTTAAGGTAATGTTAATGGTGTTGAATCTTTTCCTCTCTGGTGCATCAAATATTCCAATCACCTGAAGTACTTTTTTTGTTTATTTGTTTGTTTGTTTTGAGTTGGAGTCTCACTCCTTTGCCCAGGTTGGTGTGCAGTGACACACTTACGGCCACCCCAGTATCCACCTGCCAGGCTCAGGTGATCCTTCCCCCTCAGCCTTCCAAGTAGCCGGAAATACAGGCACTTTTATAAATGTCATCGTGGCTCTTATTCCAAAAGCTATATACTAGGACTTCCTAAGAAACGATCTGACTTCTAGAATTCCCTCCCAAATAATAACAATGTAACAATCTGGTTTTACCTGGTCCCCAGTCTAATTAGAGAATATGAAAACAATATATAAATATCTGGATACATGGATGTAGGACTGAAAAATAAAACACAGACATAAAATATTAAAATGTATAGAGAAACAAGATCTAAATGTCAAAAGTAGGTGGCAATTTGTGGTTAAACTCTAACAAGAATTAGCAATAACAAGAAATTACTGATGGGTGCAGCATTTCCGATTTTTCTGCCCTGTGCCAACTTGATTTGAAATCAAAAGGGCAGAAGTGTAATTCAGGTACCTTGGTAATTGTTTAATTACCGGATCTGCCTGTTCATTTGCTTTAGGTAGAATATCAGATACCTCTTCAAGGTCCCTCTTCATTCTTCAGGTTAGATTGGGATTACAATCTCTACTGATTAGTATATCTGGAAGCAAACATGTTTTGTTGTGTTTTTCCCTTCCAATATAATTATGCAAAAAATGCGTTAAGAGAGCTATTGTAGTTTAGTTTTATTAATTCTTTGGCAGTTTTATAGTTTTTCAAATTTCACAAATGGCAACTTCTTTCAGCAAAAATGAAAAATCTTCAAACTGACTCAAGAAAAGGGACAAAATAAGAATTTTATTTCTGGTATCTGTTTCTGATGATCATTAGCATTTGCAAAAAGCAGGGAAGAACCATTTATCACACCCAAGATACTGTCACAGTAGCAGCCACACCAACAAACAGGTCTAGGGTTTGCTTCCACAACTTAATCTACAACTTCAGCAGTCAAGCACTCTTGACAGAGCAACTGGAAGTTTTCCTTCCCACCAGTGCTAATGGATAATTTCTCATCCCTAACAATGAAACCATAAGAAATTTACAAATTTTTAGCTAAAAATCATTAGAAAACATAATTTGTTCCATGACTTTATTAATCTAATGAGAGAAAAAATCATTCATTTTAATTTACTGTTTATTGTGTGATAGACTGGAACAATTAAGAAAAGCGAATATGAAGTTATCAGAAGTAACATTAATTTCACTGAAAATAGTTTTGTTTAAAACATATTTCAGAGCCAGGTTTGGTGGCTCAGCCTGTAATCCCAGCACTTTGGGAGAACGAGGCAAGTGGATTGCCTGAGCCCGCGGGTTCAAGATCACCCCTGGCAACTTGGCGAGACCTCGGCTCCACAATAAAAAAAATAAAAAATAGCTGGGCGTGGTAGCATGCGTTTGTAGTTCCAGCTACTTGGAAGGTTGAGGCTGAAGGATCACCGGAGCCCAGTAGGTCGATGCTGGGATAGCCGTGAGTGTGTCAGTGCACTCCAGCCTGGAGTGATGGGAGTGAGAATCCAACTCAAAACAAAATAACAAAACAAACAAACAAACAAAAAACGCAACTTGAGATTCTGATGCCTTGCTTAATAGAGCATAGCCCATGGCCCTATGGAGCTGACAGTGGAATGGAGGAGAATAACATATCACTAGAATGTGAGGCTGCACTGTAATGCCTTAGTTCCCAAAGTGTGGTCCTCAGACCAGTCGCACCAGCCTTATTCTGGAGCTTGTTAGAATGCAGAATCTCAGGCCCCACTGTCCTTCTTCATTTATCAATCAACTGACAGATTGTTTTCATATCTTGGTTATTGTAAATAATGCTGTAAGGAATCTGGGAGTGAAGATATATCTTTGATATACTGATTTTACTTCCTTTGAATATATACCCAGAAGACAGGTTGCTGTATCATATGGGATGCCTATTTTTTAAGTATTTTTTAAAGGAACCTCCATATTGCTTTCCATAATGACTGTACTAATTTATATTTCCAACAATAATGTACATATGTTCCCTTCTCTGTATATCTTTTCCAACACTTGTTATCTTTTTACTTTTAGATAATTGCCATCTTAGCAGGTGTGAAGTAATATCTCACTATGGTTTTAATTTGCACTTTCCTGATGATTAGGCTTTCGGGGCCTTTTATGTCTGTTCTTTGGAAAATTTTTTATTCAATTCTCTTTCCATTTTTAATTGGTTTATGTGTTATTTCTTTATTGCGTTATATGAGTTTTTTAAAGTATTTTAGATATTAACCCCCATCAGATAAAATTTTTCTCTTATTCTGTAAGTTGCCTTTTCATTTTGTTGTTTCTTTTGCTGCACAGAAGATTTTTAGTTTGGTGCAATCCCACTTATTTATTTCTACTTTTGCTGTCTGTCCTTTTTGTGTCATAGTCAAAAAAACCTTGTCATGATCAATGTCAAGATGCTTTTTTCCCTCTGTTTTCTTTTGGAAGTTTTATGGTTTTAGATCTTACATTCGGGTATTGAGTTAATATTTCTATATTGTGAGAAAAAGAGTCTAGTTTCATTTTTCCTCATGTGGATATTCAGTTATTTCCAACATCATTTGATAAAGAGTCTATCCTTTCCCCTTTGTGTGTTCTCAGTGCCCTTGTCAAAGATTAGTTGATTAAATTTATGTGGGCTTATTTCTGGTATCTCTAATTTGTTCCATTGGTCTATATGTCTGCCTTTATGCTACTACCATACTGTATTACTTACTAAAACTTTGTAATATACTTTAAAATTACAAAGTATGATGCCTCTGACTTTGAAATTACAGGTCAATATTGCTGAAGAACACAAATACAAAAATTCTCAACAAAATACCAGCAAGCTGAATTAAACAGCAGAAATCCCTAAAGACATTGTCAACAAAATTGCTAGATTAATTAATGAATTTAGTAAAGGTGCAAGATACAAAATTAGGATAGAAAAATTTGTTGCATTTCTATACACTAACAATGAAGTATTGAAAAGGGACATTAAGAAAGCAATACAATTTATAATAACATAAAAATAATAAATTTAGTAATAAATACTGTATACTGAAAACTAAATGGAAAGTTATCTTGTATTCCTATATTGGAAATGGAAAGTTATCTTGTGTTCCTGTATTGGAAGAGTCAATATTTTCAAAATGTCCCTACTGCCCAAAGCAATCTATTGACTCAATGAAATTTCTATCAAAATACCAAAGGTATTTTTCAAAGAAATATAAAAACAACTATTCTAAAATGTATATGGAATCACAAAAGACCCAGAATAGCCAATGCAATCTTGAAACGCATTATTTTGTTAACAGGTCAACTATAAAGTTATCAGAACCTGGCCTAAGACTATGTATTTACTTATTCATTTAGTTGGAGTTTCTCTCTGTTGCCCAGGCTGGAGTGTAGTTGCACAATCATGGCTCACCAGGTCTTTATATATACACACACACACACACACACACACACACACACACACATACATACGTACACACACACACACTATATTAAAGAATTTATGTGCATCCCAAGACAATTCCTTTTTACTTGATGTGGTCCAGGGAAGCCAAAAGATTACTCAGTGCAGCCCAGGGAAACCAAAAGGTTGGACATCCTTGTTTTAACCAATTGTTTAGCTGAAAGACTGCATGTTAAGTGTCAATATGATGAGGTTAAGGTATATTAATCAACAATATTATTTTTATTTGAAAACTTAATTATTATACTACATAATGATTACTTAGAAGAGAATCATGATATGTCATTATACTCTTAAGTTTCACAGTCATTGAATTTGTTAGTTTTCATTTATTTATTTATTTATTTATTTATTTATTTATTTATTTATTTATTTATTTTTGAGTTGGAGTCTCACTGTCACCCAGACTGAAGTGCAGTGGCATGCTCACGGCCACCGCAGCCTTGACCTGCTGGGCTCAGGCAATCCTTCCGCCACAGCCTTCCAAGTAGCTGGAACCACAGGTGCATACCACCATGCCCTGCTAATTTTTTGATTTATTGTTGAGACGAGGTCTTTCCAAGTTACTCAAACCCCTGGGTTTAGGCAATCCTCTCGCCTCTGTCTCCCAAAGTGCTGGGATTTACAGGTGTGAGCCACTGCACCCAGCTAGAATTTAAATAATGTTTCTACACCATCTTTTCTATTTGAAAATGCTCCTACTAAAGTGTATTTTTTTTTCTCCAGACTTTCCTCCATCAGCAGGACTTACATGTTCGTTGTTTACACAACTGACATATTATACTAGGGCATACGCCATCTCTTATCTGTGCCTTTTTGGCCTAGCAACATGAAAGGTGAGAAGACCTGTAATGAGTAGGGCACAGGCTTTGACCCTCAGCATCTTCAGGAACAGCAGGCAGCTCTTGAAAACAGGATAAATAGATAAGGGCAGAGCTAAAGGAAACTGCTTATGTTTAGTTTCAGTGGTGTTGAATCTGGTTATCATTTGTGGGTCACAGATTTCTTTTATGGATGTTTTTGCATAACAATGATAGATAATTAGTAATAGCTTTGACATTTTAACTATGCATGACAAAGGGAAATACTTTATTTACTTTTGTTTACAGTAAAGTACATTCATCTATTTTTAAAAAAACAGGATGCACTTCACGTTATCGCAAATAGAGGAAATGAACAAGGATGCAAAGTTTGACAGTTTTCTGTTTTAATGAGATATAATGAGAGTGGAAAATAACAAAATAAAAGACAGTGCATGAAAAAGAGGATATGAAATAATAGGGAAAATTAGAGTGGTTATAATTATTGTTCTTAATTTTATCCTGTTTGTAGCAGTACATTATAGAGTACATTGTGAGCACAGAAGAGTAGAAATGGAGCTCATTCACACATACATAATTTATTATTTTTATAGGTCAAGCATGCTGTAAGCCCTTGCAAACTCAGTTTTTGACAACCTCTTCCTTTTCTTCTGCGTTCATAGCCAAAATTACAATTAGAGGCCATGCACATAAGATGTGCAATTCCCAACTATTTGGGGTTTTTTTGTTTGTTTTTTGAGGTGGAGTATCACTCCATCACCCCAGGCTGGAGTGGTGTGGCACTCTCACAGCACCCAGCGTTGACTTGATGGGCTCCAGGGATCCTTTCACTTCAGCCTTCCGAGTAGCCAGAACTACAGGTGTGCACTACCATGCCCGGCTAGTTTTTTATTTCGTTGTAGAGATGAGGTCTCGCCAAGAGTCCCGGGCTGGTCTTGTACCCGCGGGCTCAGGCAATCCACTCTCCTCGGCTTCTCAAGTGCTGGAATTACAGGCTGAATCACAGAGTCCAACTCTGGTTTTGTTGACAGTAGGCCTTAGCTGGAGTGCCTTCTAGACAAACTTCTGAGTTAAACTTATATAGTTAAGTAAGTGAGGGATCACACTATTAAGGGTCTTGAAAGAGAACACAGAGTTAGTTTCACAATTTTTGAAACCTGATTTCTTTGTTCTAGTTTAGGATGAATTGATTCTCCATCAACGTTTCCTTATGTCTGTCTCTTAATAGAAGTCCTGCTTCAATGAATAAAGTTTATAAAGCAACTGTTGTTATCACTTTAAGAAGTTAAACACTGTGACTCATAAGAAAAGAGAAGTCTGTAAAACCATACTTTTGGATTTTTCTAATTTTTAGAGGACAAAGTTTTATGAGTTGAATGCATGAATATTTGATGCATTTGGAGGTAAACTAACTTACACAGAACATTATTTCCTAGACTGTAGAAGTGTGTTAGTCACCTAAAGATTTTATTTTATTGTTTCATTTTTCCTGTTGTTTTTGACAGTTTGTTGAACAAAGAGAAAATAAAATTAAAGGAGCTATGTGGGAAGAAACTATTTTGTGTCAATCTTTTCTCCACTTTTCTTTGTTTTCTTAGTTACTTGTGTGTGGTTATTGGAAGGGTGTGAAAAGGTTGCATAGATGAAAATACTGTGGGAGAAGGAGATAAGCAGAAATATTTTCTTGTTTTCAAGTCTGCTTTTAACCCTCCCAGAAAGCTAACAAAGAAGAAAAGAGACAGAACCCCCAACAATATGACATACGTGGACATTGTGAATTTAAGAGTCTCTATTTTTCTGTCATCTGTATATAGACAGATAGTCTTTAGTCTTTAAAAACTATGTCAACAAGAACTTAGTATTTCCCTTTTTTGCTTTTGTTTATGGGATTGATTTTTAGATTGATTCATTCTTATTTTTTAATTGATAAATGAAATGTATGTATATTTACGGCATACAAGATGACATTTTGAAACATGTATACATTGTGAAATGACTAAATCAAGATAATTAGCATATGCATTACCTCATATATTTATCTGTGGTGAAAACACTTAAAAGCTACTGTCTTTTTTTTTGAGTTGGAATCTCACTCTGTCGCCCAGACTGGAGTGTAGCGGCTGCTCCCGGCCACCGCAGCCTCGACCTGCTGGGCTCTGGTGATCCTTCCGCCTCCTCAGCCTTCCGAGTAGCTGGAACTACAGGTGCGCGCTACCCCTCCTGTCTAGTTTTTGATTTATTGTAGAGATGTGGTCTTGCCAAGTTGTCCAGGCGGGTCTCGAACCCATGGGCTCAGGCAATCCACTCACCTCAACCTCCCAAAGGTGCGGGATTACAGGCTGAGCCACTGAGCCCAGCAAAATCTACCGTCTTAACAATTTTCAAATATACGATACATTACTATTAACTATAGTCATCATGTTGTACAACCGATTACTTGAACTAGTATATCTCTTTATAGTTTAAAAAGCATCTTCATGTTCTCTTTTTTTCATTAAAAAGTCTGAGAGGAGATATTATTATTCTGATTTTAGTGAGGAAAAATTCAAACTCAGAGATTTAACCTTTTGACCCAGCTAATAAGGAGTAATGCCAGGACTTGAACAAGGTTTTCTGAGTTCAATCCATTTGCTTTTCTTTCACCTCTGATCTACAAAGTGAATTTGAGTTTCAAGTAGTGCAATTAATAAAAAAAGCAAACCATCAAATATGAAGGGATTAAAAAATTAAGTCTAATAGAAAATCTTCATGTTTCCTTTTTAAAAATCTGATAACGAAAGAACTTGTTAATTTTTTAAAAAAGAACTTACCAGTAGTGCTTTTTTTTCTGGAGAGTAGATTTAGGATAGAGGGTTAAGTTTCTTTATATTCCATTCTGTTCTGTTTTAATATTTTTTAATAGTTTCACACTTTTCGGTATTTACATTTAATCAATCTACAGTATGAACAGGAAAATAACAATAAAAATAACTTAGGTTTGCAAACAGTATTTTCCTCTCTCAAAATACCACCGCATCTGTTATTTTACTTTTTCTTTATTTTGTTATTCCATTTAACAGTTAAAAAGTAACTGAGTCATAAGCAAATAAAGAGTGTTGTCTCAGGTCTCATGGCTAGTTTGTGCATGGCACAAATCTCAGGTTTCTGACTTTAGGCCAGAGCTCTTTTGAGAGCAAAAGTTATTTTTTATTTCTCTTGAAAATCTTCTCTTTTGCAGTTTTAGCTTTAATTTTTCTCAAACTAACAGGACTTTATAATAATATGTTTCAGGCATTCTTAACTGTTTAACATTCAATGTAGTTATCAAATAACCCAATTATCTGAAAAAATGTGTGTGTATCTTTTATGAAGACTTATTTTAAAGTCCAGAAGAACTTATCAATGTGAATGATCTAGTTCATCATACCCCACTGAGACATTACAATAAAAATTATGACTTATGGCACCATATTGCTATAAGTCTAAAAATGGATGACCTAGTTCACTTGTACTTTGTGGGTTCAAATGTAACATATATGCATAACACAGAATTATTGAACTTTAATGTTGGTAGAAGTCGATGCAGACTAGAACTAATAAAGGGCATGTTTTGATTTTTTATATTTGTTACAACATATGAAATCTTTAGTTTCAGCAATGAACTTTCACATTCTAATTGAAATGTAAACGGAAAAGAGGTGTATTTTCTTTCCCTATAGTCTTATTTGCATAATGATTATAGATTCTGGCAGACACAAGATCTTTAAGTATTCAGTGATACCTCTTTTAATTAAAATACTATACAGCATGATTGTATAATACCAGATCTCCCATTTTTACCCAAAGGAGTGTAGTTGATATAAAAAAAAGTTGCTTAAGAAAGGGTCACCTCAGAGAAAGTAACTTAATTATATGAGGAGTTTGTTGACTCTGGAGAAGAATACTTTGCAAGCCCAAGGGCAACATTTACAAATATAACCACATGTCTAAACAGCTTTCCTTGTACCAATTTACACTATAAAATTAGTATCTAAACAAGATTTTGCTGATTTTATGCAAATTGCTTGGAAAATAGTGTCTTGTTAGATAATAAATTGTTGTGGTTGTTTAAAAAGATAGCATCATGTTAGCAAAATTTCAGGCAGATTGTTTAGAATTCTGTAAGCATTCAGGTAGTGAGGATGATCAAAGAAGGATCATAGTGTGGCAGTATGGTTTGGTAGAGAGTGTGGCTTATAATCTTGATTCTACCAGTTCCTTTTGTGTGACCTGAGATAATTTATTGAATCTCACTGAGGATCAGATTCCTCATCTGTAAAAGAAATATAATAATACTTACTTCGCATGGCTTTAGTGAAAAATAGCAATACGGTAAAGTTCACAGTGCAGCACCTCGTAGGCACTAAATAAAGTTGGTTCTGATGATTATCTGCTTTTCAAAAGCATCAGGTGCCATAAAACATGATAGAACTGGAATGAACAACAACTTTGGATTAGCAATCAACAAAATGGGAGAAGGTGCCTAATTTATAGGTGCAATTAATAATAACTTTTAGAGTCAGCATAGGCTTTGAGGGTATGAATTCTAGTTGTTTTATTCTCTCATCAGTTGTGTGATTTACTTGACTTTAAATTTCCACATCTAAAGATTGAACTATAATAATACCTACCTCACTGAGATGTGATATGGTGAAATCCTAACATAGTGTTTGACCTCATAAGCTTCCAATAACTGTCAGTTACTTTCCGATTTTTATTGAATTGTAAAGTTCCAATGCAAGTGAAGGTGGACAACATTATCAATTGTAGTGTCCTGCAAATGCTTCTTATTATTCACATGATTTTAATATACATTTAATGTTTAAAAACTTTGTTCCCTTAGAAAAATGAGTAAGAAAAATATAGCATAACTAACTGTTCTTTACTTATTTTTGTTATTTAAGAAAGCATTAAAGGCACATTAAGACAAAATGCATAGTTCAAGTAAGCAAAAAAATCGTTCTTTTCTTCTTGATTTTGCACTTGAGGAATTTTTCTTGATCTTTTTCTTCAAAGGGAGCAGAGAATTTATTTCTGCAAGCCTGGGGTCATGATTGTTAAAAAGAAGAAACTGAACAACTTTGCATACTTTGGCAAAACAAAATAATTCATTTATGCTTACCTAGTGCATCATAATTTTTAGCAAGGCTAGAAAGGACACTTGACTTCTGTTGTAATGGAGGACTCTATACATTTCTTTCTGGACAAATAAAAAGGGTGCCAAAAATGTATACACATTTTAAGAAATGAAAAAAAAGTATCATAACAAAAGATAAATAAAAGTCAGGTTTGACTTCTGCAGTTACAAGAGGTGCTCAAGGTGGTTACCATCAGCATTCAGACTCTTCTGATTATGGCAAACTAAAAGTAATACATAGATATCACCTCTTAAAATGTGTACACTTTTTTTGGCATCCCCAGTATATTACTTAGTTTTCAGAATGATAATAAACTCTAAACCAGGGTGTACACAGACAAGGATTCCAGTTTGGAAGATAAACTGTTCACTGATGGTAAGGGGACTGAATTTCTGATATCAAACAGCCATAAGATAATGAGAACTTTTTTTTTGAAGGAGAATTAACAAAAAAAATTGTATGTACAGAACATTCATCAATGTACTTTTAGTCCAGCTTACTGGCAAGTTCTTTAGCCTTTGCTTTCTCTAACTTGGCAATGCGGGCCACAGATTTGGACCCAGGATGTTGCCTCCCCAGTGACGGCGGATCTCATCATATCTGTCATTGTGATTGGTCCTGATGGCTTCCACCAGCTTAGCCAAAGCTCCTTTGTCTTTCAATTTAACCTGTGTGAAGGCAAAGTAGTGCAGGTCTTCCTGTGGACTAGATGCCCCAATTTTGGCTTCCCCTAGGTAAATGCAGTAAGGGACCCCCATTTTATGACACAGGGCAAGCAGGAAGACAACCAGTTGGATGGAATTCACGTCATGTGCGATCATTACCAGCTGAGCCTTCTTGATCTTCACCAAGGTGGTGACAGTGGTGAACCCTGCCCGAAGGACAGGTGGCCTCTTGGTGGGGATGTCCCCTTTGCCTGCAGCTTTCTCTTCAGCTTGGGCTAGCAGTCTCTGCTTCCTCTCTTGCTTTATCTCCAACCTGTACTTGTGGGTCAACTTAAGCAGCTGAGTAGCAAGGCCTGCATGAACTGATTGATTAATGGCAGGAGGCACTTTCTGCCGCTTATAGAGGATAGCTCTTTGCCACTGCAATCTGATATAATGAGGACATTTGACAAAGGGTGAGATTCTTTTGGGGTTGGATTTCCCGTCCAGTGTGAAAGTTCTCAGGCTTTTTCTCAAATAAGGGGTTCGCCATCTTCTTGTAGAGGTTTCTGTCTGGAAAAATATAAAGGGTGCCAAAAATGTATACACATTTCAATAAAGGAAAAAACTGTGTTATAACAAAAGATAAATACAAGTCAGGTTTGACTTTTGCAATTACAAGAGGTGCTCAAGGTGGTTCTTCACAACAGCAGGGGCTGGGGCCACCTCCTCTCCTTGGATTTCTTTCCTTTCGGCACCTAGGGCAGCTGGAGGAGATGATTTTGAGAACTTTACCTCTAATGAGAACACAGCTGTTTCTTCTTGAAAGCAATTACCTCACCTTTAGTGAGCAATTTGTCTTTTAGGCTTAATGCGCTAGCCTCTTTAGTGATAAATTTTTTCCTGTTCTAAAAACTGGTTGGCAGAAATCTGACAGTGAGCAGAAGCTGTCAGGCAAGCCCTTGATATTTATTCCTGTAGCTGATCTGTTAAATTTTCAGTATTGAAAGCTTAGCGAAAACTGAGAGAAAACTTGTTACACTGTTTCTGGAAAAAAAAATTTATATTACTTTATATCGGCTATAGATAAGCTAGTTTCTACATGTAAGATGTACTTTAACAATAAAATTAACAGAAATGGTGGTAACAAAAGGTTGAAGATTGAAGTGATGTTGGATAAAGGACACAGAATTTCAGCTAGGAAAAATAAGTTCAAGAGATCTATTGTACTTTATGGTGACTACATAACAATATAGCAATATAACAATATATTGTATACTTGATAATTGCTGAGAGTAGATTGTGTTTTTCTACAAAAAATGATAAATATGTGAGGTAATGCATTTGTTAAATAGCTGGATTTAGCAATTCTCAATGTGTACATATAACAAAAAGTCATGCTGTGCACCATGTATAAAATTTGTACTTATCAATTGAAAAATATTTAAAAAGAAAAATTAAATTGACAGTATTTTGCAAAGCTTCAGTATTGGGTTTATTTTCCATTTGTATCAATTCCTTTTTCTTTTTTTTGAGTTGGAGTCTCACTCTGTCGCCCAGACTGGAGTGCAGTGGCCGCTCCCGGCCACCGCAGCCTCGACCTGCCAGGCTCCGGCGATCCTTCCGCCTCAGCCTTCCGAGTAGCAGGAATTACAGGCGCGCGCTACCACGCCCGGCTGATTTTTTGATTTATTGTAGAGATGAGGTCTCGCCTGCCCAGGTGGGTCTCGAACCCACGGGCTCAGGCAATCCACTCACCTCAGCCTCCCAAAGGCATGGGATTACAGGCTGAGCCACCGAGCCCGGCAATTCCTTATTCTTAATTTTATAGTGGGGGAAAATTCTTTACAAATTTGGAAAAGAAACGTATGTTCTATAATAAAATCAAATGTTTAAGAGCAATGTGATAATGTAAATGAACGACCTTGATTATTGAAGATCATTGAAGACCAATCTCATAACCAGTTAGCCTTACGTATTCATAGTTTATTTGGATATTTATATATTAATTATCTCAAGAAATATATAATATAAAAAGTCAGGTAAATTTATCAATTTTGTGTTAAGTAAAAATGAGTGAAAATTATAGAGACTATTAGGGAGTGATAACCTTTTTGGAACATTGCAAATGAGATAAGGAGTGCAAGGGGCTGAGACTGTGGTTGTTTCACAAGTAGTCAGAGCTTGTCTCAATGAGAAGGTGATATCTGAGTCCATATTAAATGTTGTGAAGGAGTTTGTATAGCATATATAAAGGGGGAAGAATTTTCCCAGCAGAGAATATAATTAGGACTTACATAAGAATATGACCATAATGCACATGGAATTGTCACACAAAGATCAGTGTAGCTAAAGCAGCTTGAGCTGGGGTTGGGGGGGATATGAACTTGGGGAAGATGAATGATAGAAGAGGACACAAGGGGGGAGATGGTAGTGGTGACAGGAAATATATTTTGAAGGACCTTGAAAGAAGCCACTGTAAGGACAACGGTTTAACTCAGAATAAAACAGGGGGCAACAGCAGGCTTTTGCCTAGAGGCTTTAAATATTTTTACTTGGGTTTTTTAAGGATCACTTTGGTTGCTGTGCTGAGAGTAGTGTATGTTGGGTAATAATGCAACCAGAAACCTATTGCAGTAATCTTCAGGAGACAAGGTGGTGGCTTATACCAGGTTTAAAGCAGTGGTTTTGGTGAAAAGTGGTCAGATTCTATATTTATTTGGATGCATAACTAGAATGATGTCCTTATAGACCACAATGTGAGGTGTGAGAAAAAGAGATATCAAGATGATGCTAAGATTGTTGGCTTTGACAAAGGAAAGAATAGAGTTACTATCAACTGAGATCGGAAAGTGGGGCACGTTTGTGGAAGGGATCAGAAGTTCAGTTTTAGACATCTTAAGTTTAAGGGGTGTATTAGACATACATGGGATGATGTGGGTGAGTAAGCAGTTGAATATAGGAATCTGGAGTTTGGGAGAATGGTCCTGGCTTGAGATAGGAATCTGGTAGTCGCCAGGATGTTGTTATTTTAAAATGCAGGACTGAATATCACCAAAGGAGTAAGTGTGTAGAGAAGGGAAAAAACCTTACAGTACTCTAAATTTGAGAGATCTAGGACAAGAGGAGATACTAATCAAGGAGACTAAGGAATGGCTGCAAAGGTAAAAGGAAAACCTGGATATGTGGTGCCAGGAAGCCAGGTGAAGAAAGCTATCAAGGAGGTGGGAGTGATCACCTGAGTTAAATGATGTTGCTATCATCAAGTATGAGGAGGAGAATGACCATTGATAAGACAGTTTACTGACTTGTGAGAAGCAGCATGAATATCCAAGTGAAAAAAGACATTTTAATGCCATTAATAATAGGTGACTTAGGACTCAGAGGTCAGAATCATTGCCCACATCTAGTCCAAGATGTGCTTTGAAAGGCAGTGTTCAGGCTGGGCTCGGTGGCTCAGCCTGTAATCCCAGCGCTTTGGGAGGCCGAAGTGAGTGGATTGCCTTAGCCCACAGTTTCGAGACCCGCCTGGGCAACTTGGCGACCTCTTCTCTACAATAAATAAAAAATTAGCTGGATGTGGTAGCACGGGCCTATAATTCCAGCTTCTTGGAAGGCTGAGGTGGAAGGATCGCCAGAGCCCGGCAGGTCGAGGCTGCAGTGGCCGGGAGAGGCCACTGCAATCCAGTCTGGGTGAGAGTGAGACTCAAACTCAAAAAAAGAAAGGCAGTGCTCAGAAAATAAAAGTAAATGTGAAAGTGGTTTGGAGATATGTACTCTCCTAGTGGTCATAGATTCCATAATCTCATATTATCTAGTATTTGAGGGTCTTCACATATTTAAGAGTTTTGTTAGATTCCTTAAGGAGCTTGGTTCCTTTGAGTTTGTGACCCTAGGTTATTAAGTGTACTTTTGCCTTGGCGCACAGAAAAAAAAAAAATAAGTGTAATTTTGAAGGCACTGCTATTTCCATTATTAGAGATATAAAAGACTGATTTCTAGCTCAGGGTAATTGAATTGTTTATAAAAATTGTTGTTCCTCTTCAAGGTCAGACATACTTTCTTTTGATATGGGCACTGAAGGATAGACTTTTTGTTAGAAGAACCTCTCAATTTGCAATGTGGCCTTTTCTCCTCCCACTTCACAAAAAAGGGATCTGAAAAGATTTATGTCTTGCTTAAGGTTACACAGAAAATGGCCAGCTGTGATATGATCAAGACTCTAAATTCTAAGTCAACCATCAAGTTCTTGATGGTTCCCTGACATGAAGATTACTATTCTTTCTTTTATGCTGTCTAGCCACATGTTCAATTAATCTATTCATTAGTCACCTGGTATATATGAGTCACACTATGTTTATGCCAGTAATACATATAAATTACAATCAGTTTTGAAATCAGGAAATGCACTTAAATTATGTGCTTAAATGTATCAGAATCACATATGGTGTTTTTTTTATCATATAGTAGTTTTTAAGGTTATATTTATCCATATTACTTAAGTAATAATTTATTATCAGGTTAGCATAAGTGGGGAAAGCTGTATTAATGCTCCATTTTGGTTTTGAGATAACCAGCTGTATTCAATCCATTATTCTTACTTCCATTAGAATTCCTCTTTTGTCCAGAAATTATTCAACCTTTAGAATTAAGACTCTGTACTTCCTCATTTGTTTCCCTCACTCCAAGTCTAAGTAGACCCCATGTCTGCAATCTTTCCTGCCTTGCTGTGTTGTAGATAATGTGTGTTTAGATATAGATTGCAAGAGTAAGAGGATTACTTGTACAAAGTTATATTAGAGTTGCAATTGAAAATCACTTTTAATTATATGGTCATTTTGGCTTCTGTAACTGCTGTAGCATAGATTTGTTAGTTTAGTTTAGTTTAGTTTTTCTTGGCCTAGATTTTCTTAATCTAGTCACTTACAAAAATAGATAACTGTGAAAAATAAGTCAGCTTATAACTAAGGCTAAAAAATTATCTTTATTGCTGGGGCTAAACCACTTTTAATATATATATTTTTTAAAAACAAACAAAACAAAACTGCCTTGACTTATAAATGTAAGTATCTATGTAGAATTCCCTCCCCATAGCATTGTATATGTAAGGAGACGAGATTTCTCTCTTGCTTTCTCCTTAGCCGTTACTGGATGAAGTCAGTGAGCACATATTATGGCATTTGTAGTGAATATCCTCATTTCTTAGTACTTCAGAAATAGCAGGGACAATCCGATTCACCAAATAGATCTGGAATTCTTCTTCTTTTTTTCACTCATTTCTTCATTCCATGATTCAAATGTCATCATCATTTTGCCTACATATGGTTTTAAAAACTGGCATCCCTAAATCAAATTCCATCCTAAGTGAATCCTGGACAGCATTGTTTGTTTGTTTATTTATTTATTTATTTTAAACTTGAATCTAGTGCCAAGGCAGTGGAATGAGTTAAGCTTTGCATTTACATGATTTGTGGGACCTTTGACAGCATTTGAATTTATAACCTTTCTCTAGATTATTGTAACCAGTCTTCTAATTGATATTTTCTTCTTCAAGCTGTCAATTCTCCCTATCAAATTAATCCTCTACCCTTTACCCAGATACATCATTTTAAAAAGACACTTTTGATTATACAACCCTCCTTTGTAAATCCTGTTGGCATCTCTATTGCATGAGGAGTAAGATCCAAACACTAACATGGCAGATAAGTTTCATCATATAATTCCAATCTGCTTTTTCTGGTTCCTTCCCTTCCACTTTTTCTTTAAGTCCTGCCTCCTCAACATACACCAAGAGTTGCAGCTGAACAAGCTACACCCACTCCCTATAGCCTGAATTCTCTTCCATGCCCCTTTCTTTTACCTTTATCTGCCCATACTCCCTTTGGCTGTCTCTGCTACCTGGGAAATTCTTATTCTTCTATTAAGCCTTAACTCATATAACAATTTCCTTGTGAATAGTTTCTTGAGTCACCTGGGCAGCTGATTCTTTTTCTGGGCTACCAATCACATTTTGCCCATTGCTTTACTGTAATACTTAACACAATGTGTTTTAAGATTTATGAGTCTCTGCTTCATTTTGCTGTACAGGGAGCTCTGTGATAAGCAAGGTTGGGGCTAATTCAGTTTTGTGTCACCATCGTCTCCACTAGTATCTGGCACACCATAGGTCTACAAGGGATGTTTCTTGAATAAGTGAAAGATTGTTCTCCCTATTTATTTTTACTTATATCCTGTGGACAGCTTCTATCCCCTAGCTGTCTGTCTGATTCCCAATCTACCTCTTGTCACCTCTGAAACGTCCTCATGGCATTTGCTTATTCATCTTACACACATCAACTCTGATTTTGGAGACAGGAGCCAGGGCTCAGGTTTCTGTGATTGATTTTGTGTAGACATTGCAGTTTGGTTTGGTGCCAGCATCAGTGACAGCAAATAACATCATTTTTTTTTTCAGTTTTCAGGATGTCTTCCAATATCTCAGGGCATAGTTTCATTCTAGAGCTATCTCTGATGATTTGAGGTTTATAGTATGTGTAATTCAGTACTTCATATCTGCATTTATTATTTGATATACGCTTTCCCTAAAGGCATTTTGCCTGTTAAATATTTAACAACAAATCAAAGACATTGAATTTTCTGTATATCTGAATGCATTTTTGTAAAACTATTTCAATGGCATTCAGATAAAATTCAGACTGAAAATATAGTGTGCTAATGATATCGTGTTTATATGTGTGTAACAAACATGAACAGGGTATCATTTGTGAATAAATAACCATAATAAAAGTCAGCAGATTTATTCTTAAGAGTGTCATTACACAACTTCTAAAGAGAAAATCTGTTACTTGGTGAGATATGGAATATGAAACTGGCAAGATTAGCCTTCTGGAGTTTAAATTAATGCGTAATAAATGGCATTGCTTAAAAATATTAAAGGAAACAATACTTGTTACAGTGTAAATGAAAAACGAGAAAGAATAACGGTAGGCTATTACTTTTTATGTTGTCTTCTTTAACGTGTTTTTTCTTCCTATCAACATCATTTATATTATATTTTTTTACTGTGAAAATAGAACACATAATTTTATAGATAAGGAAACAAGTTCAGGGGATCTAAATGACTTACTTTAAGATATACAACTAATTAAGAACAGGGTTGGGTGTAAAATTTAAGTTCAGAGGACCTTAATCCTATTGGATGCTGTTCCCCTTCATTTGACATTTTCCCCCCACAGTGTGTGAAGTTTTACTTACCACACAAAAAAAGATCCTCTGTCTCTTTATAAAGTGATTACAAATTGTGTGGACAGATAGTCATCATAGTTATTCCTACAACTAATTGAAATGCAAAATATTAAAAATGTCTTCACTGCCAATGAAGGTATAACCAAATGGTAATTATTGAATAACAAAGCAGTCATATAGCAACCAATCTAATTGTTCAGTGCTTTATTTAAAGGCAAACATTTTAAAAAGCAGTGAGTTAATACAATTTTCCAAATTCTGACTAATCCAACACAAACCGAAATTCTTAATAATCAATAGTTTGAGGATTACATCAGAAACTGGGCAGGCATTGACAAGATTACCAAATGATACATCTTATCCTGAATTGCCCTTGTTTAAAATTAGCGAGAATATGCTTGGTCTCCAATTTCTGAGAAGTAAAGACAGCTGTGGCTGTTTACCCGAAGTTTAGGACAAAATTGAATCGAACTAAAGCAAGAAATGGAGTAGAAATTTTAGCATTTTAAAAGCTGGCAGCTCTAACCTGAACTAGAGTATTTATCTTCTTAAAATAATCTTGGAACCCTAGGTCAGGCCATTCCGTCTTTCTGAACTGCCTTCCACATTTTCATCACCAACATTCAGCACTTTCAAATCAGAGTCAAGCTGACTCAAAGCAGGAAAGTTTTCTTGACCAATCATACCCCATTTTAATGATTTCTCAACAGTATCCAGGTTCTTTCTAGCTCTATAATTATATCTTTTGATGGATATCTTAGGAAAACAATTTTAGCAAGAGAATTTAAAAAGTTGGAGATTTAATAGAGCATTTTGTGTTGCTTTGGTGAAGGATATGTGTTAAAAATGATAAGGCTGTGTTACTACTTATTTTCTATTAAAAAGAAAGGAAATAAAGGATGACAATTGAAATTGGTTAGTTTGTTAATTACGCAAATACCTACTATTTTTGAAGTTCTGTGTGAGGCTCTGGATGTAGTAGGCAAGATATTTTTCCTTGTCCTGAAGAAGCTTGCAATATGGTGACGGTCTTACATTTTGTGAATATTTACTAGTCAATTCTACAGTACTATGACTGACAGGTTATTTTTTATATTAACTCCCTCTTTTGTCACTTGAGTAAGGAAGAAAAATGAAGGAGAACCAATTTCTATCAAACCGATCACTACCTCAGCTATTTTTTTTTTTTTTTTTCGTTATGCAGGAGAAATTTGACTTGTCCTTGTAGAAATCAAATATTCAACAGGGATTTATAGTTGTGGTTTCTTAAGTAGTCTGGGACTCTACAATGAAGCAAGATCCAATAAGAAAGCATAAATGGCTACCTAAGTCCTCCAATGCCTGCTGTTGTTGCATAAAATATTTCATTAAAAATAATTTGGAATGAGAAATTATAGGTTATATTTCTGGATCTACCACTTATCTTTTTATACAACCAATAAGGCCAATATAAATGACGAATATATATACATGTGAAAAATGCATACTATATGTTATAAACTGCGGACAAAAATATCATAGAAAATTGCTCACAACATTTATAGAAAATATATATGTAGACTGTGTTCTTATCACACTATTAGCATTTAAAGTTACATTTGAAGTCACTAATTTGAGTTGAACCTTGAAAATCATTCCAGTTTATTACTGCATACTTCATATGGGAATAAATTTTCATTTTTTTAGACCATAAAATATACATCTGGACTTCTAAGTCAATGATGTTCTTTAACCTTGAGATTATTATAGTAAGATTTCTAAATCAGTGGAAATTTTAAAGTAAGGTAAAATACATGTGGCATGACTATCCTAATTTTTACTACATTACCTTATTTAAAAATTTTCATAATTTTTTGCTTATTAGAATCATATTACCCTGAAGACCTTCACTTTTTGAATAAATACTCTGCTTGGTTTTAATTTTAATACCTATGTATTGTTCATTTTACTAATTTAAACGATTTTAAAATATGTGTGAAGTTTTATGATAATGTTCTTTGTTTCCTTTAAAAAAATTTGTTACTGTTTCTTTAATCAATTTAAAGGTATTCCTTTTTATTTGTTTAATGATTTTTTGTTTCTGGAGTAACACTAGAGCTATTTGTTATGGTTGCTGATTATTTTCTATGGTAAATTTTGAACTCTGAGTTAATCTTCAAAGATGACTTATCTGTGGGAATCCTATTATGCCTGTACTGAACATTCTTCCTTCCAGACGAGCTTTGAGTTTACTACTGCCAGGAAACCCAGGAGTATTACCTGCTGGGGATATCTTTTTACTTTAACTTTTTACCCTGGGCATCCCTAGACTGTGTGAATAGCATAAATTCAGAAGATAACCTGTTAATTTGCAGATCTGCATTTATAAATATTTAGAAGAGACTTATTTCCACTTAAAGCCAGACTAAGGCAAGCATAGTTCCTTGGATTCTCGCTGTTCTGATGTGTGATTTTTAAAAATTCAACTTATGTATTTTTTTTTAAGTCTTGGCTTTGTTCAAGAATCTAATTTTCAATTTCTCACCTTAAGTGAACATAAGATTGAATCTCATGGTCATTCCTTGCAGTTGAATCACCAGCCCCTTGGTTTGAGAACTTGTAAATTCTGCAGCTTCCAACATCACCATCCGGGCAGTCCTGACAAAGTCAGGTCTTTCTTTGGTTTGTTCCTCTGAGGATTACTTTTCTTTCCTTTTGTTCCAAGTTATACACTTAAAGTGGATATTGCTATATTTTATCCAGCAGTTCTATGCGTTTTGTAGCAGGAAGAGTTTTCGAGTTATCTCTTTTGCCATTATTACTAGAAGTGGAAATCTACTAGGTTTTTAAATTCCCAAAAGTATAATTTGAAATATCCAGGAATAAATATACTCAAAACCTATTTTTTTCCTGGATGGTTTGCATTCTTCAAAGAATATTGCCATATTTCTACAGAAACTTGAAGATTTTGCTGAGATTGGTTTTTTTGTTTGATTTTTATATCTAGGCTTAACTTTCAAATACATCTTTCTTATATTCTTTCCTATCTTGTAGGTTCATAGAGTTACCATTTCCAAAGAAAAGGATATGCTTTATAAAACTAGCAAAAAAATCACATCTAGCTTTAAATCTACTTTACAGAAAATTTAAATTAATTCAGAATAAAAATAAACTAAATGCTACGCTAAATGCTAGTACGGAAACTTGTCTTTTTTAAATGCATCTCTTTTTTTTAGAGTTTAAAATGTCTGGTGGAGAAGCAGAATTCTTTCACAAAAGGATTTCATGAAGCACAGATATTTTTCAGCTTCCCACAGGGATATATACCACCACAGTGAGGACAGCAGATGCTTCTTCTCCCACTTTCATATCTGACTTCATTCCTTACGAATCTATTTCTTTCAGTGATTAGCTCAAATAAGCTTATTTCAGCACAGTTAACCTCAGCCTCTTCTTGAAAGTAGATTTTATGGGATGATGTAAGAAAGAAAGAGACCGATTCCTTTAAAAATTCTGGCAATTTCAACTGCCAAATTTTCTTTGGGTACCATTTTAAATTATACCCACCAAAAAAGTAAATATCAATTTAGTTTTTTTTTTTTTTTTGAGTCGGAGTCTCTCTGTCACCCAGATTGGAGTGCAGTGGCCGTTTCCGGCCACCGCAGCCTCGACCTTCTGGGCTCTGACAATCCTTCCGCCTCAAGCCTTCCAAGTAGCTGGAACTACAGGCGCGCGCTACCACGCCCGGCTCATTTGGATTTATTGTAGAGATGAGGTCTTGCCAAGTTGCCTAGGCGGGTCTCGAACCCATGGGCTCAGGCAATCCACTCACCTCAGCCTCCCAAAGACGTGGGATTATAGGCTGAGCCACCGAGCCTGGCTTTAATTTACTTTTGAATTGATATTGAGAATTAAAACTATCTTAGGGAAATAAGATCAATAAAGATTTAAATTAATTGAATCATAAATGTGCCAACTTTCTGTTACATAATGTGTGAATCAATCATTTAAAAACTAATCCTTTCTAGATGTCATTGATACTATGTGAATGTCAATATGTAGCAACTGAGCCATATTCATGTTTATATACCTTTACTATTGCTACTGTATCACAAATTTAGTGACTGAAAACAACACAAATTTATTCCTTTACATTCTGAAGGTTAGAAGTGTAGCACAGATCTCAGTGGATTAGACTATAATCATGACAACAGTAGAGTTGTATTCCCTTCTAGAGGCTCTAGGAGGAAAAGCCACTTCATTGCCTTTTCCATCTTCTAGAGGTCACCCACCTTCATTGACTCATAGCTCTTTCCTCCATCTTCAAAGCAATTTTTCATTTCTCTCACTCATCTTCTCATATCTCCCTTGGAATACATGTAGGAAATGTTTTCCTTTTTAAAATACTGTCTAAAAGTTTGCCAGTGCAAATGTAAATTGACAATATAGTTAATCCAATTTAGTCACTAATATCATCATGATAAAAATTTAGCTGAAATATTTTAGATAGAGCCAGATTGAAAATAATTTTTTTTCCTACAAAAGGAATAATTTGAATATTTTCACAAAATATTTGTGGAGCCCCTATAGTGTACATACATTAAAAAAAACTAGCATTAATTTGGGTTAGACAGTATTAGATTTAATGAGTGTCTACTGTTTACTTAATACCTAGACTACAATGGAAAAGTAATTATCTATTTTAAATCTAGTAATTTTTTATTTTCATTTTTTAATTTTATTTTAAAGATGTAAGGTACAAGTCAGGATTAGGTACATATGTGGTCATTGTATATGTGAAATTTGGGCCTCCCACTGTTCCTCACTTTGCCTGATTTAGGATCAGGTACCCTTAGTGATGTTATGTGCTCCTGTTATGACCGAGGAAGCGAGAAGAAGTCACACCAGCAAGTTGAGTCCAGTTAATTATGAGTTTATTAAACACGCGGGTCAAGAGTAGGCAAACGCCAGAAAAACTCTTGGCAAATTGGTGCAGTTTGTAACAAGTTTTTATAGGTAAAATTTTCAGCATTGGCTACATAGCAACTTAATGACCATAGCAACTATTAACTAACAACTTGTCAACCAAAATGGGAACTTCAATTGTTAGGGAGCTTTGATTAATTTCATGTCATGTAGGTATAGTCAGTGCCCAGAAAGTCCCTGGAGTTCTGCCATTAAGATATACTTTAAGGTAGTTTCATAGAGACAAGGAAGAAGAATCATTATACAATGGAGTTACCTTGGTTAGGTCACTAACAATATAAGAACAAACTATGAAAATGTCAAAGCGTAACATTTGATTTCAGCTAACAAAGCATACAATTACATGGGAACTATGGCGAAGGAGTTCTGTAACAGTCAGCATAACCTGCCCAAAGGAGACAAAGCTGGGGGTCTGTGGTTATGGGAACATTACAGTAATTACACGTAGGCATTGATTCTTAGGCCAGGCAGGTAACTAAGATGATTTTTAAACAAAATGGAGTAAGCTGGTTAATATTATTACTTTGCTAGCAATTTGATTTTATTAACTGATTTAGCTTAATTCATTCCCAACCCCTGGCAGTGTCCTGCTACTGCCAATCCCTTTCTTGTAGGGATTGTAGGGAATATACTAAATATTCAGTGTCCACTTATGAGTAAGAACATGTGATATTCAGTTCTTTGTTTCTGTGAAAGATCACGGGGTATGATAGACTCTAAATCCGCATGCAAGTTGCTGCATAGTCCATAATTTTGTCCTTCTTTATGGCTGCATAGTATTCCATCATGTACATGTACCACATTTTTTTAAATCCAGTCCAGTTTCAATGGGCAGTACAGTTGGTTCCATGTTTTTGCTATTGTGAATAGTGCTACAATAAGCATGTGTGTGCAGGTATCATTTTTGTAGAATGAAAATCTAATAATTATTTATATAAAGTCTCTAAAACTTCTCAATTGGTATGTTTTTAAAGTTTATATTTATAACATTTTTATTATATGTTTACTTCTATTACTCACCAGTAGTATTTTAGGTTGTATGATATAAGAGAATAAAGTCCTTCATAATTTGTGCTAAATATTAGAAATTTTATATTAAAACTTATTTTCATTTTAAGAAATAGAGTACTGAGAGATTCATTATAAAAAAGAGACAAAATATTTGAAACAAATATTGCCGTAAAATGACTTTTTTCTCATTTCATAAGTGTATAGAATTTATATTAATTGCCAATTTTATGACTCGATCTAGCAAATTATTCTGTATTCAGAATTGATCATATACTGAAATCAAATATTATAGTACTCAGCCAACAATTCAGTTTGTTTTTTGTTTGTGTTAACAATTAAATAAACCATTTAAGAATTAATTAGTTTGTATTTCAGTGAGTTTTAGGGATTGAAATATTTTGAAACTCTCTATGGTCTATGAAATAACAATCTCAACAAAAAAGATAATTTTATTTGGAGTGAAACCATGCCTTTTTCATCTTCATCTCTCCCATGAGGTGATGGTGATTTTGTTGTTGTTTACTTTATGAGCTGGGAGGATATCGAAGCCAGATTTTTTTCAGAAGTTAAAATTTAAAAACAGAGAAAAAAAAATATATATATATTTTTGAGTTGGAGTCTCACTCTGTTGCTCAGACTGAGTGTAGTGGCCGCTCCCGGCCACCGCAGCCTCAACCTGCTGGGCTCCAGCGATCCTTCCGCCTCAGCCTTCCAAGTGAGAAAAAAATATTGAAATAGACTTCCACTATTAGCATAGTTCTTTTGAGTAGCAGTAATGTAAAAGACAGCACTATTATTACATTATATTAATATTCTATGTGAAAAATGCTATCTACTTTCCTGTTCCTTTTGTTTCCTTCTTCTAGCTTTCTTCATTTTCTTTCCCCTCTTTCCAATTCCTCTTTTTGAATCCTCTATTTTTTTTTCCTCTCTTTCCCACATCTAGTCCTCCTCACTTCTTCTCATACTGAAGTCATTCGAAATCTACTAGAAATTTTTTGTTAATATATCTTCAAGTATATGTAAGAGTTATGTATGTTAACTTAGTGTGTTTTCGTTTATTTAGTCACTGAAAGATATGTTGTCTTCATCTTTTTTCTTTTGCTAAAAATCTTGCAGACAATTTATTTCTCTGCCATACAAATAACCATAACCTAATCATAGTAATCAATTTACATGCAGTAATCATATTAGTTGTGACAATTATAATATGTATCAACTGGACTTGTATTTGTTTTAATTGGAAGAATCAATAATTTTCAAGTGGGCAAAAGTGTGTAGTTGATTATGTGTTTAAGTGATCAGAGATCAGATAGCATTTGAATAAATGAACTGCTTAGTGATTTTCAATTACTATTGATCTGCAAAATAGGAGATATTTATTACAAATCTAAATTAGAACATCATATTCATTTGGCCTTTCTAGCTCTGCTGTTCTCTTTTGAGATAATTTATATTATATAGACCCTCCATGTACCTTCTAGTATAAAGATGTAAGGTATATCTACAGAGTTAGATAATATATTCACTTGAGGAAAATAGTCAGTTTAACTTATTTTTTCCACTTATTTCTTTTTCAAGTTAAGCCATTTGCCATTGTTTTTTTAAACCACTTTAAATTGAAGGATGAGTATTGATGGCATAAGAGGTTTTATTAAGACATTTAATATGTTAACATCTTGCGTCATAGAGAAACATTCATATATTCTCTTTTGTAGCAGTAAAGTGAAGTATTAGAATACCACAAAACTAAAGAAATCGATAGAATTTTTAAAAGATTTTAATTTTAACTGTAGCATACAGAAACATATCCAATAATGAGTAGGAGAGTAGGTAAATTTGATGGATTAAACAGGGTCAACATTAATAAATATTAGTTGCTTGTCAAAACTTAATTGCCATGACATGAGTCCTCGTCAGAAGGAATCCTGGTTCAGAGAGGGAAAATAGGACCTAGAAATAGTTTTGGAGTCACTGAACTTTATTTTAAAATCAGAATTCTTAATCACCTTGAGAATTGATCTTTACTGAAGTCTCTAAATAGTATATTTGACAATAAGTATCTTTTATATTCACTTAAGAGATAATTTCTATAAAAATGCCTTTTAAGAAAGAACAAGAACTGATTTCTAAATAGTATATATTTCTTTCAGAATACAAAAATATGACGGTAAATGTTTATGTAGATCTTTTGGGGGCTCTTTTTTTTTTTTTTTTTTTTTGAGTTGGAGTCTCACTCTGTCACCCAGACTAGAGTGCAGTGGCTGCTCCCGGCCACCGCAGCCTCAACCTGCTGGGCTCCGGCGATCCTTCCGCCTCAGCCTTCCAAGTAACTAGAACTACAGGCGTGCGCTACTACACCCAGCTAATTTTTGATTTATTGTAGAGATGAGGTCTTGCCAAGTTGCCCAGGCGGGTCTCGAACCCAAAGGCTCAGGCAATCCACTCACCTCAGCCTCCCAAAGCACTGGGATTACAGACTGAGCCACCGAGCCCGGCTTGGGGGCTCTTTTTATAGTTTTATATATGAATTACTTTCAGTAGTTAGTCCCAGAGACAGAGAAAATCATTGTCTTTTTTATGTTCCCACAAAAATTTGTCCATATCTTTTTATAGTACTTATACTGTACTGTAATTTGTATGTTTATATTTATGTTTATATCTAACTGCCTATATTTTGAACACCTTGGGACCAGCAACTATAACATTCATTTTTGTAGTCTCTGCCTACCACTCAATAAGTATCTGTGAATTGTATGAGAATATTGGCATTTCTTTCATAATGTACTGTACCTGAACTATAGTAAATTCTCAATTAATATTTACTGAATGACTGAAGTTGCATTTGAACATTGGAATGACTTGAAAGTATAATAAATATTTCTAAATAAAAAAGTGTAAGCTGTCACATATTTACTGTTTTCCTTTTTAAAATAAGGTATTTATTTATTATAGAGTTGTAGGGTACAAGTGAAGATTTACTATGTAAGTAGGCTGCATTCACCTGAGGTGTGGGCTTCTAGGTGGTCCTCACTCCCCCTGATAGTGAACCAGGTACCCTTTGTGTTGTCATGTACCCCCTACCTTTCTCCTTTTTAATAATTTATTTATTTATTGTAGAGTACATTTTTTCAAATTGAGACTCTTCCCTGTTCCTACCTCAAATTGAACAATATTGCTATGGTGTTCTACGGAGTCCAAATGGGGGATCTGTTTGAATTTTAAATCCCAGAAGTGATATTTGATCAGTCTTCTATGACCACTGCTACTGGTTGCCCTATAATGCAGTTGTAGAAAACTAGTACAACTCCGTCTGGTAGGAGATCCAGATCAGTGTTACCATGGTGTACTATAGATCCAGAACTTAACAAAATCTCTTAAGGTTTTTCCAAAGATAACGACTACAGTACTCAATGTGAATAAGCTTGGTTGTGAAGACTACCCATTCTTGGATGTCTAAGAATTCATTTATCAATTCAAACATACATCCATTTCTTTTTTTTTTTTTTTTTTTTTTTTTTTTTTTGAGTTGGAGTCTCACTCTGTCGCCCAGACTGGAGTGCAGTGGCCGCTCCCGGCCACCGCAGCCTCGACCTGCTGGGCTCCGGCGATCCTTCCGCCTCAGCCTTCCAAGTAACTGGAATTACAGGCATGCGCTACCACGCCCGGCTGATTTTTTGATTTATTGTAGAGATGAGGTCTCGCTGCCCAGGCGGGTCTCGAACCCGCGGGCTCAGGCAATCCACTCACCTCAGCCTCCCAAAGGCGCGGGATTACAGGCTGAGCCACCGAGCCCGGCTTCATCCATTTCTAAGGGGAACAATTGGTTTAAGAAACCCTGAATTAATTTTGGTTTTTGCATCTATTACCTCATACACCCAGATTCACCATCACCATCAGTATCCAGAAATGTGCTACTAGGGGTTAGGCAGCTTTTCAAGTCACAGGTGGCCTGATGAGATCCAGTTTTGATAATGATTTTTACACATCTTTCTGAAGGAGGCTACCCATCATGATACTAGGAAACTCTAAGTCCATCTCTCCTGATTCCAATGTTATTTACACTCTTAAGCAAAAAAGCTACTCTCATTGATTTCTCAATATTTCTTGTAAAACAAAAAAGAAAAAAGAAAAATTTGGAAACAAACAATACAGAATATAAGTTTAGTTTCCGGTGGAAGGTGGTGGCATGACATCTAAGTAAAATTATGAAAAAAAAATGATTGTATGCCTAATCAATTTATAAAATTTTCATTTCATAATGCATATCAGCATATTCAAGGTCCTGAGAAATCCTGACAAAAATATAACTATGTTCGCTCAACTTCTTGAATCTTTAGCTTTTCCTTTTTTGGACCAAATTTGGAAATTTTTCAGCTGCTATTTCTTCAGATAACTTCTTGTCCTCACCATCTTTCTTCTCTCCAGAACTCTGATGAAATGAACATTGTATCTTTTGCTATAATCCTACAGGTTCTTCAGGCTCTGTTTTTTATTTTTGCAGTATATTTTCTCTATGTTGTTCAAATGGAGTAAATGTGAGTTGTCTGTGTTTAAATTCTGATTCCTTCCTCTTCAAAAGATAACTGATATTTTTTCTTTCCATAATAGCTCCCTCTATTCTGATGTTGAGCCCATCCACTAAGTTTTTATTTTTGTTATTGTATTTTTCAATTCTAGAATTCCGTTTGATTCTTTTTCTTAAAAAAATGACACATTGTAATTATACAAATTTATGGGGTACAATTTGATATTTTGTTACATATATTTTGTATAATAATCAAATCAGAGTCTGTGGCGTATCTATCACCTCAAACATTTATAATTTGAGTTTTTTATATCTTCTATTTTATGTTGGGACATTTTATATCTTTGCACAGCTTTCTATATATTTCATTTGTTTCAAGTGTGTTTGCAATTATTTCTTGAAGGATTTTTATGATGCTTATTTTGAAATTCTTTCCAGGTAATGCTAACAACTCTGTCATTCTGGTGTTAGGGTCTGCTGTCTTCTCTCATTCAAGTGAAGATTTTTCTACTTCTTGTTATGAGTGATTTTCAAGTGAAATCTGGACATTTTGAATATTATATTTTGAGACTCTAGATGTTATTTAAGTTGTTTTGTCAGTCTTCATCTGACACCACTCCAGTGGGAAAGGTGGTACTGCCCCATTATTGCCAGGTGGTTGTAGAAGTCCCAGTTTCCCACTCAGCCTCTATTGATACACAGTATGTGCAGGGTTTCTACTTACTACTGGGCGGGGTTAGAGATACTTTTTTTCCATCTAGGCCTCTATTGATATCACCCTAGCTGGGGGCAGTGCAGCCTCAATACTATTCACTGTGTAACCCCCAAGGAACACTGTGGGAGGCCAACTACTATTCTATAACAGTGAGGGATCTGATTTTTCACGAGGTCATCTCTGACACCATCTAGTGGGGATAAAGAGAGGCACTTCCTTACTATTGGGTTGGGGTTGATGATAAAAGTCTGGGTTCTCCATTTGACTCCGCTGACACCTGAAAGGGGGGGGTTGCTTGCTACTTTTAGATTGAGGTGAAAGTTAAATCCCTCTGTTAAGTCCCCACTGATACCTCCCTGGCTGGGAAGGGCAAGAGTGACTCATTGCTACTTCCCACACAACCTTCTCTGATAGCAACCAGGGAGGAGAGGGGCAGGGGTTAAGACCTCAAGTTAAAGCCTAGCAAGAGTAGAAGTCTAGCTCTCCATTAGACTGATTTCTGTTGGTTGGGACCACATTTTGTTTGGCTGGAGTCAAGAAGGCATTGTCTACCATTTTTTTTTCCTTACTAGACTGATCCTTGCCAGGTCTTTTGACTACTTAGAACAGACTTTTATAGGGACTTCCTTTTTTTTTTCTTTTTTTTCTTTTTTTGTCTGTGTCTGTTGGCATTTCCAGATTACTGGCTTTTTCATTAACAATTCTGGGATACACGAGGCAAAAAAAAAAAAAAAAAAAAAAAAAACCCTGGGAATGCACCATCATGTCTTTCCTTGGGTTCTGAGATCACTGACAATTGGTCTGCCTTTTCTCCATCAATCAGAATGATTTTATGGTTCATTTATACTTATTCTTCAGGTTTTTATCTGTACTTAGCAGAAGGAATAAAGAAAAGTACATATACTTCATCTTATAGTTACATTTATTTTATGATACAAGTATTGATGCTTAGTGATCATGTCCATTAATACACTGGTGGTTGCAACATGATATTTTAATTCTATCATTGTTTTTAATTTATTATCTGGAACACTTTTATCAAGAGATGTGTCCCACTAGTACAATTCATATAGAGAAAACAAGATAAATGCATGATTATTTTCCTCTACTAAACAGTTTCTATGATAATAAATGTTGTCAACCTCAAAGAGAGACCAAGTAGACTATAATATCGTTATACATTTATAAATTTAAACATAATTGATGTGTTTTAATCCATCATAATTTTTATTGAAGCTAAGACTTTTTTATTCAGGGGCAGAGAGAACCTCTTCAAGTTGGCACCTGAGTCCTTTTGACAAGACTCTACTAGGTTTGGCAGCTTACTTGTTATCCAGTAAGATAAGATGATAAAAGATCATCGTGTATATATTCTGATTTAAACCTTGAATCTTCCAATGTTCCAAAAGTATCTTTTCTCTTTTGGCGGACGATGTTATTTTGAAACTATCATTTAGATGCTATGGATGCTCATTGGTACTGGATGAGTCATTGTTACTAGGTCTTTTTAGTGGCCAGAGATATCAAATGTGTGTATGTGTGTGTGCCTATGCACAGGCACATATATATTTATAGATACAATACTTCATAAATTCACACTGATATTTCAATTCAAATTTATGACAATAATTTTTAAAAATATGTCTTCTGTGATATATCTGTACCTTCTTTCTTTCACATCTACAATTCTAGTTAAAGACTTAAGGTATGAAAGAATTAGAATAGTCATGATTACTACTTGCTTTATCCCATATTACACCTCCAATAATTTAAAATAGTAATAATACATATACTAATATAACCAATATAATCATTGTTTTTGCCTCTCTTCTCCCATTGTACACCCTTTCAAAAATAGTTGTAGTCTACATTTATTTTGTCAATATATTTGCTACATTCTCTTAATACTACCTTAGTCTTCATTCTATTATAACCATATATTTAATGCTTAGTACTAGTATTTATTTTTTATGTCTTTCAAGTTATTTTGATTGTCTGAAGCACTTTCTCCAATAGATTTTTCAATAATCATGAGAATAATATTTTCATTGCTCCTTCTTACATGGAATTAGATTTCTTAAACTTCTAGATGAAGACAGGATACAGGGAAGTTCATGGGAGTTGCTTTCACAATTCTAACTTCACAGAGCTGTGCTTTCTGTTATTGTGCTAAAAAAAAAGTTGACTTGCCTTCTGAGTTTTTTTTTTTTATTTTTTGAGTTGGAGTCTCACTATGTCCTCCGGAGTGCAGCCTCGACCTACTGGGCTACGGCGATCCTTCCGCCTCAGCCTTCCGAGTAGCCGGAATTACAGGCATGTGCTACCACGCCCGGCTGGTTTTTGATTTATTGTAGAGATGAGGTCTCGCCAAGTTGCCCAGGCGAGTCTCGAATCCGCGGGCTCAGGCAATCCACTCACCTCAGCCTCCCAAAGACGCGGGATTACAGGCTGAGCCACCGAGCCCGGCACATTTTGAGATTTTATGCTTCCCTTCCACTTCCTTACTTTGTCTGCACCTTATCTTTCCTTTGTTACTATTATTTCTATCCTGCTTAATTTTTATTTCATGCCCAGAAGTTTGTGTCAGTGTAGTGCCTTGTTCTGGAAGGGAACCCTGGTCAGTCATTTTCAAAAGTTTATCAGACTACACTACTGTAGTTCTTTTAGTTATAAATGTTGGTCCTTTGAAGTAAATCACTTTTGGAGGAGCTAAATCCCTCTCAATTTTAACCACGTTTTCAACTTTACCCACTGTGTTTCCTGTGAACACTTCTTTGCTGTTTTGATATTCTCATCTTCTCAGGTCCATCAGCCACTCCACTGCATCTCTCTGCTTCTTTCCATACAGACCTTAATAGCATTCTGGTCTTATGGCTGTGAGCGGTGTTTTCCCAACTACTGGTATTTTGAGAATCATAGGAATACCTTGTCACCTAAGGCAATTGTAATTATTGTCCCTGGTTTTGGGGGTTTCCTATCTAATTGCTCTGTTGTTCTAAAGGGATTCTGGGAGTGTCAAAAACTGTCATCACCATCGTCATCCCAGAAGTATCATTGATTACACTTTGTGATCACAGCTTGAGAAGGATTATCTCGTTTTGTACTCACAGCAGCTGTATGGGACAAGTATTATTATTATCCTTATATTTTAGATGAGATAATTGAGACTGAATATGGTTTTTTTTTTTTTTGAGTTGGATGCCACTACATTAAAATCGTGTTCCTGTGAAGTTATAAATGTAGAGTCAATGAAATTAGAAAAACCTAATTTCCTCAGGACCTGAAAATCTGTAGGAAGACTGACAGAACTGCTTAACAAGGCTGCTTTCAGTGAAATATAAAGAATTGGGCCTGTTAGGGTCTTCTTCCTTTGTCTTTGACTGCAGGAGCAATGCTTCTTTCTGGTAATTGGCATGGCTTTATTTACACTTACATTTGTTATTAATACCATAATAAACTTTTCTGCTGCTGTGCTTATCTGGTGTAAACAGATCCTCTTCAGCATTATGCCAATTTTTGTACAGTTTTTTTTTTCAAGATTTTCTTGGTGAAGCTGGCAGAAGAATAATAAAGTATTTTATGTTGAAAACTACCTCCTCTTTTCTTTCTTCCAAATTTGCTGAGGTATGATTTTAAAATGTAAAAAATGATGATTTTATGTATTTAAGGTATACAACGTGATGTTTTGATACACATATACACTATGAAATGATTACCAGAATAAAGCTAATGAACTTATCAATAACTTCACATAGTTACTTTTTTGTGTGTGTGGTGAGAACACTTGAGATCTACTCTCATAGCTAATTTCAAGTGTATAATACTGTACCATTAGCTATAGTAAATTAGGTCTCCAGAATTGATTCCTCCTTTAGTTAAAAGTTGACCAACATCTCCCCATTTCCCCCTCTTTCCCAGTCATTGGCAGCCACCATTCTTCAATCAGTTTCTGAGTTTTACTTTTTAAGAGAGACCATGTGGTAATTATGTGTCTAGATTATTTAACTTAGAATAATGCCTTCCAGGATTATTAATATTACCGTAAATAGAAAGATCTCCCTTGTAAAGGCTGAATAATATTCCATGGCATATACATATCATTTATTTATTGATGTACACTTGGTTTGTTCCCATATCTTGATTGTTGTGAATAATGCCACAAATAACGTGAGAATGCAAATATACCTTTAGCATTGTGATTTTATTTCCTTTAGAATTTGCCCAGAAGTATTATTGCTGGATCATAAAGTATTTCTGTTTCTAATTTTTTGAGGAAATTCCTTACTGTTTTCCATAATTTTGGCTGTACCAATTTATTTTTTTTATTTTTTATTTTTTTATTTTTTTGAGTTGGAGTCTCACTCGGTCACCCAGACTGGAGTGCAGTGGCTGCTCCTGGCCACCGCAGCCTCGCCTGCTGGGCTCCGGCAATCCTTCCGCCTCAGCCTTCCGAGTAGCCAGAATTACAGGCATGCTCTACCATGCCCGGCTGATTTTTTTTTTTTTTTTTTGGATTTATTTTAGAGATGAGGTCTCGCTGCCCAGGCGGGTCTCGAACCCGCGGCTCAGGCAATCCACTCACCTCAGCCTCCCAAAGGTGCGGGATTACAGGCTGAGCCACCGAGCCCGGCTGGCTGTACCAATTTATATCCATACCCACAGTGTGCAAGGGTTCCCTATTTTCCTCATCATCACCAACACTTGTTATCTTTTGTCTTTTTTTTAATAGCCAATTTAACAGGTATGAACTAATATCTCATTGTGATTTTATTGTGCATTTCCCTAATGATTAGTGAAGTTGAGCGTCTTTTTTTTATACTCATTGCTCGTCATTTTGTTGTCTTTGGAAAAATGACTATTCAGGTCCTTTTCCTATTTTTAAAATCAGACTATTTGCTGTTTAGGTCTATTTTTAAAATATTGAACTGTATGAGTTATTTATGCATTTTGCATCTCAACTTCTTATCAGATATATGGTTTGCAAAGATTTTCTCCCATTTCTCAGGTCGCCTTTTCATTTTGTTGTGCAGAAACTTTTTAGTTTGATATTTTGACTTTTTTTGCCTGTACTTTTGGTGGTCAAATTTAAAAAAAAATCATTGCTAAGACCAACGACAAGGAGCTTTGCCCTCTTTTCTCCTAGGAGTTTTATGGTTTCATGACTTATATTTAAAGTTTGTTATCAATGTTGAATTGATTTTTGTGTATATTGTAAATTAAGAGTCCCTTTCCAGTCTTTCGCATATGGATGTTCAATTTTCCTAACACCACTTATTGAAGAGATTATCCTTTCTTCATTGTATATTCTTGATGACTTTCTTGAAGATTAGTTAAATGTGAACGTGTGGGTTTATTTCTGAACTTTCTATTATGTTCCATTTGTCTATCCATTTGACTTTATGCCAGTACTATTGTTTTGATTACTATAGCTTGACATTATACTTTGAAATCAGAAGATGTGATGCCTCCAGCTTTCTTCTTCTTGCTCAGAATTCTTTTAGCTATTCTGAGTCTTTTGTGCTTTCAGGTGAATTCTAGTATTGTTTTTCTATTTCTGTGAAGAATGCTATTGGAATTTTGATATGTATAATATTAATATGAAATCTGTAGATTGCTTTGGTTAGTATGGATATTGTAGCAATATTAATTTTTCCAATCCAAGCCCATGGGACATTTTTCCACTTATGTGTGTTTTCAGTTTTTAAAAATAATGTTTTATAGTTTTCATTTTTCATCTCTGTGGTTAACTTGTTCCTAAGTACAGTTGACCCTTGAACAACATGAGTGGAAATGTACAGATTTTCTTCCTCCTCTGCCACGCTTGAGACAGCAAGACAAAACTCTCCTCTTCCACATGATCTTAACCTACTTAACATGAAGATTATGAGAATGAAGGCCTGTATGATAGTCTATTTTCACTTAATAAATAGTAAATATATTTTCTATTTTTTAAATGATTTTCTAACTCTTTATTTTCTCTAGCTTACTTTAAATATGGACCAATGAGTAGCTTTTAACATCACCATTTATGAGTGCCATCCTGCAATATAAGGCTTGACTTTAGTGTCCTGCCTGTCTAGGCCTCCTAGGGATAGAGGAGAGCCATGCCTGGGGGCCCCATGCTTTACTCTCTGGGGACTCCAGTCCACAAGTACAGGCTGCAGTGCTGGCAGAGCCAGAGCTTTTAACCGCCCAGAGAGGCAGTAGCCATGGCTCAGTCCACAGGCTATTGACCTTCCCTTAATAGGTGAGGCAGATCCTAGGCTCTAGACAACAGGAAACATCTTGGGATGGTGTTTGGGTAGGCCATTCAGCTTCTCCTTGCTGCAGACCTGCTGGGATCTTTGATCACTCAAGTTCACTCAACAGTCATTGTGGGGCACATAAATGTTCTGATTGATGCTCTCAAGAGCATCAACAATGTCAAAAACAGAGGTAAATGCCATGTTCTTATTAATTAGTGCTCCAGAGTCATTGTCTGGTTTCTAACTGTGATGATGAAACATAGTTATGCTGGCAAGTTTGAAATCATTGATGATCACAGAACTGGGATAATTGTTGTGAACCTCACAGGGAAGTCAAACAAGTATGGAGAGATCACCCACAGATTTGATGTGCAACTTAAAGATCTAAAAAGAGGGCAACATAATCTGCTTTCATCCAACCAGTTTGTTTTCATTGTAATGACAACTTCAGCTGGCATTAGGAACCAGGAAGAAGCAAGATGAAAACACGCAGGAGGGAAAATCTTGGGATTGTTTTGTTAGGGATGTAATACATACTTACAAATAAAAGACCTCAATGGAAAAAATAAGCACACAAATTATGTTAACCAACTGTTAATATTATTGGTAAGGCTTACAGTCAACAGTAAGTTATTAGTTGTAAAATTTGGGGGGGGACTCAAAAGTTAAATGTGGATTTTCATTAACAAAGGGTGTCATTCCCTGTAACTCCTGCATTGTTCAAGGGTGAACTAGATATTTTTTAAAATCTATTTTAAATTGGATTGTCTACTTACTAACTTTTTTATACTTTGTTGTTAGTGTATAAAATCACAAATGATTTTTGCATATTTATTTTGTATCTGGCAACTTTACTGAATCTCTTTATTATTTCTAACAGCTTTTGGTGGTTTTTTAGGGTTTTATATATGTAAGGTCATGTCACCTGCAAACAGAAAATATTACTTCTTTCTCTCTGATTTGGATGCCTTTGAGTTGGAGTCTCACTCGGTCGCCCAGACTGGAGTGCAGTGGCCGCTCCCGGCCACCGCATCCTCGCCTGCTGGGCCTGGAGATCCATCCACCTCAGCCTTCCGAGTAGCCGGAATTACAGGCATGTACTACCACGCCCGACTGATTTTTTGATTTTTTTGTAGAGATGAGATCTCACTGCCCAGGCGGGTCTCGAACCCGTGGGCTCAGGCAATCCACTCACCTCAGCCTCCCAAAGGTGCAGGATTACAGGCTGAGCCACCAAGCCCGGCTGGATGCCTTTGATTTCATTTCTTGCCTAATTGTTCTGGTTAAGACCTCTATCATTACATTTAATGTAAGTGGCAAGAGGCTAATCATGTTGACTCTCTCTCAGTATTTTGGGAGGCCAAGGTAGGAAGATCAATTGAGGTCAGTAGTTCAAGACCAGCCTGGGCAACACAGAGAGATCACAACTCTACAAAAACTTTAAAGAAAAAGTAGTCAGGCATGGTGGCACAAACCTGTAGTTCCAGCTACTCGGGAGAATGAGGCAGGAGAATTGCTTGAGCCAAGGAGTTTGAGTCTGTAGTGAGCTATGATTGCACCACTGCACTTCAGTCTGGGACAGAACCAGATCATGTATCTAAATGCATAAATAAATAAAAATAAGTGGCAAGAGGGAGCAACTTTGTCTTGTTCCTTATCTTAGTGGAGAAGTTTCAACTTTCCACTGTTGAATAGGATGTTAGTTGTGGATTTGTCTTATATGGCCCTTACCATGTTGAAGTACATTGCTTCTACACCTAATTTGTTGAGTTTTTATCATGGAATTCTGTTAAATTTTGTCACATGTCTTTTCTGCATCTATTGGAATGATCATATGAAGTTTTTCTTTCATTCATGTGGTATATCACATTTATTGATTTGTGTATACTGAGCCATCCTTGCAACCCAAAGATGAATCCCACTTGATCGTGGTGTTGGATCCTTTCAATGTACTCTTTAATTCAGTTTGCTAGTATTTTGTTGAGGATATTTGTACTGATACTCATCAGGGATAGGCCTGTAATCTTGTTTTTAAATTTTATTTCATTATAGAGATGTGGGGTACAAGTGAGTATTAACTACATAAGTAGGCTCCACACAGGCAAAGTTGGACTTTTATCTGGCCCTCACTCCCCCTGATAGTGGACCCAGTACTCTTTGTGTTGTCACATGCCCCCCATGCCCCTCTCCTAGCAGGGCCCAGCGACTGAAAATCTCTCCCATGTGCTAATGTGACTACTGTACATGTCCCACTTATGAATGAGAACATGCAGCACTCAATTATTTGTTTCTGTGATACATCACTTAGTATGATTGTGTCCAATGCTATCCAATTTGCTGCGAAGTCCCTGATTATATTCTTTATGGCAGTGTAATACTCCATTGTGTATATGTATTACATTTTCTTTATCCAGTTCACTTTTTAAAAAATTTAAAATGTTTATTTTAAAATTGTGGGATACATTTCAGGGTTAGGTATACAAATATTCACTGTGTAGGTACCCTTGTTGATGAGCTGTGACCCCTTCCCCAGGCATATTTTCCAGTCCACTTTTGATAGGCAATAATGTTGGCTCCATGTTTTTTGCAGCAGTAAACATGCATTTGCGGGTGTCTTTTTTGTAGAATGTTTTATGTACCTCTGGGTATATTCCCAGGAGGGGTATTGCTGGATGATATTAAAGGTCAATTTTTAGTTCTTTTAGAAATTGCCACTGTGCTTTCCATAGAGGTTGAACTAGCCTGCACCCCCACGACCAATGTAGAAGCATTCCCTTTCTCCGCACTAGTGCCAGCATCTGTTGTTTTATTAATGATAGCAATCCTTACCAGAGTTAGGTGGTATCCCATTGTAGATTTGATTTGCATTTCTCTGATGACTAGTGAGGCTGAACAGTTTGTCATGTGTCTGCTGGCTGTTTATATGTCGTCTTTTGAGAAGTGTTTGTTCATGTCCTTTGCTCACTTTTTAATGAGGCTGTTTTTGTATTTGTTTTTTTTTGTTTTTTCCTTTTGCTTCTTTTGAGTTCATTGTAGATCCTGGATGTCAGACGTTTGTCAGATGCATACTTTGCAAATATATTTTCCCATTCTGTGGGTTGTCCCTCTACTCTCTTGATGGTTTATTTTGCTGTGCAAAAGCTTTTCAGTTTGATGAGTTCTACTTGTCTATCTTAACTTTTATGGCGTTTGCTTTTGAGGACTTGGTCAAGAATCCGTTGACTACTTCAATGTGCATAAAAAAATGCTTCCTATGTTTTCTTCTAGGATTCTTTTAAAAAATTTTTTTATTTTAAAGATGTGGGGTACAATTCAGGGTTAGGTATACAAATGATCATTGTATAGGTAATAGGATTCTTAAAGTTTGAAGTTTTACATTTAGGTCTTTGATCCATTTTGAGTTGATTTTTGCATATGGTGATAAGTAAGAATCCAGTTTCACTCTTCTGCAGGTGATTAGCTAGTTTTTCCAGCACCATTTGATAAATATGGTCTGCTTTCCCCAATAATTGTTACTGGTGGCTTTGCTAAAGAAGAGTTGGTTGGGAGACTCTGTTTTTGCTTCTGGATGCTCTGTCCTGTTGATTTATGTGTCTATTCTTGTAGCAATACCAGGCCGTTTTTGGCTAATGTAGTCTTGTAATAAAGTTTAAAGTCTGGAAGTGTGGTACTTCCTGCTTTTTTCCTTTTGGTGAAGATTGTTTTGGCAATTCGTGCTGTTTTTTGTTTTCATAAAGGAATTTATGTATTGTCATTTCCAGGTCTAAGAAAAATGATGTTGATAATTTGATGGGTATTGCATTAAATCTATAGATTGCCTTGGATATGATTGACACCTAGACAATATTGATTCTTTCAGTCCATGAGCATGGAATGTTTTCCATTTGTTTATGTCATCCTTGATTTCTTTGAGTAATATTTTGTAGTTCTTGTTGTGAAGGTTTTTCACTTCTCTGGTTAGGTGTACGCCAAGGTATTTCCTTTTGTATGCCTGTGTCTATTGTGAGTGGGAATGTACTTTTTATTTATTTTCTGCACACTTGTTGCTGTTGTATAGAAATGCAACTGTCTTTTTTTTCTTTTTTTTTAGAGTCTTTGACTGACTTTGGGATCAGGGTACTGCTGGCTTCATAAAATGGAGTTAGAAGTGTTATCTCTTCTCTTCAATTTTGCAGGGGAATTGATTCTAAATCCTTTTTAAATGTTTTGTAGAATTCACCAGAAAAAGTCATCTTTCCCTGGGATCTTATTTATTGGAATATTTTTTATTACTGATTCACTCTCCTTGCTTGTTATTGTTCTGCTTAGATTTTCAGTTTCTTCATAGTACATTATACATTTCCAGGGATTAATCCATTTCTTCTAGGTTATCAAATTTGTTTGTGTATAATTTTCCATAGCAGTCTCTTATGGAACTTTATATTTTTGCCATATCAGTTATAATGGTTACTCTTGAATTTCTGATTGTATTTAGTTCTTCTCTTTTTTCTTAGTTTAGCTAGAGAATTGTCAATTTTGTTTATTTTTTTCAAAAATATAGCTTTCAGTTTTGTTTAATCTTTGCTATAGTTTTTCCAGTTTTATTTCATTTATTTCTGCTCTGATCTTTGTCATTTAATTTCTTTTGTTGATTTTGGCTTGGTTTGTCTTTGTGAGATTAGGTTTGTTAAGTTAGGTTGCTTATATGTGGTTAAGTTTGTTAAGTTAGGTTGTTTATGTTATATCTCCTATTCCATCATCTTGCTGTTGTCATTCTTTATTTGTAGATTTTCATTTTTTTATTAGTTTAAATTTAGCTATTGCTTACTGTTTGGGACTTGCTTCAAAAATATTAACCTTGATTTAGCAAAGAAGGAAACATAAACTAAGATTGTTGAAAGCTCCAGAGTACCTTTTAAGTCTGTATGAACTAAAATAAAATTATAAACACACGAGCTTTTAAATGCTATAATTTAAACTAATGTCTATTAGAAGAAAATTGCAGAAAGATAGAAAGCTGTTGCATCAAGGCATATCTCTATTTTACCTTATGTTTAACTCAATATGAGAGATGGTGTGTTGTCTAATTTCAACATGCACTGATTGTAAGCAGAACTACTACATTAATATGCCTTGAGATCGCTCATTTAAACGTATGTCCTGATGTTGTCAGAATAGTCCTTATTAGCTCCTCTTTCCTCACCATCCTGGCTGATGTATTATTTGACATGGACAAAAATATCTTGAATTAGGTGATAAATTCTTCTTTTAGTCCACATAGAATGCATTTAAGACAAAGAATCAGCACAGTTTCTAATGTATTATGTAATATTAATATACTTGTAAGGCACCTCAAATTCCAGGTTGTGCAAGAAAATATCCTAATGAGAAATTGTATCTATTCTCCCAAACATTTTACAGTAAACTACTAGCTTTCCCATTACCTCTTTATCAAGATTGCTTAAACAAAAGACTAGCAACTAATATAAAGCAGAAACAGTGAAATATGTGTGTTTGTAATTATGTGGGTTTATCATATGCATACAGCACTTCAATTAATAAATCATATATGCTATTCATAATAGCCAAAAGTTGTATTAAATCATAAATGGATAAGCAAAATGTGACATATCCACACAATGGAATATTATTCACCATAAAAAAATAAAGTATAGATACCTGCTACCACGTGGATGAACCTTATCAACATTACACTAAATGAAATGGATGAGTCTATTTGTACGAAATATCCAAAATAGCTAAATCTATAGAGATATGTAGAAGATTAATGGTTTACAGGGGCTTGAGGGAGAAAGGCAGAGGGAATGACTATTTAATAGATACAGGATTTTCATTTGGAGGCAGGAAAAAGTTCTGGAACTAGACAGTGGAGAAGACTGCATATATTGTGAATGTATTGAATGTCACTGAATTGTAAACTTTGAAGTGTTAATTTTATGTTATGTGAAGTCCTTTAAAATAAAAGTATATCATATGTGTAGTGTGTACACACTGCGTATACTTTCACATTTTAGAATGGAAGCTTCTCAGGAGCATAGGCCATTGACATGTTTAATTTCTTTTTTTTTTTTTTTTTTACTATTTTTTTTTTTTTGAGTTGGAGTCTCACTCTGTCGCCCAGACTGGAGTGCAGTGGCTGCTCCTGGCCACCGCAGCCTTGACCTGCTGGTCTCTGGTGATCCTTCTGCCTCAGCCTTCCGAGTAGCCAGAATTACAGGCATGCGCTACCACACCCGGCTGATTTTTGATTTATTGTAGAGATGAGGACTCATCAAGTTGCCCAGGCGGGTCTCGAACCCATGGGCTCAGGCAATCTACTCACCTCAGCCTCCCAAAGCACGGGATTACAGGCTGAACCACTGAGTTCGGCTTTGTTTTTACTATTAACATGTAATATATTTTAAATGTTTTTTGTAATTATTTTGTTCTATCATTTTTATTGCATAGAATTGTTTGTGTATGGCTATGGTGATTATTTTTTAACATTGCAAAAGTCTGATATAATTCTGCTGCATCTTAGCTCTAGTCTTAGCCCATCCAGATGAATCATTCCTCTATGATACATATATGCATATATATATACATATACATATATATTTATATTTAATTGTCCTTTTTAGGTAATTTTTTCCTCTCTACCCAAATTATAAGTTCCCCAACATACAGGACTCATGTGTCAGTTTTTTTTGCATTATGTCTATGACTAATACAGTACTAAGCATTCAGTATGTATTTGGTGAATCTGTTTTCTGATTGATAACATGTATCTGTAATAGAATAATACAATAACACTTCAGTTAACTGGTATGTTGGCAACAAATGTATTTTGATTAGTGAATTTTCTATTTAATAATTTTTATCATTTTACTTAGCGTATTTCTTTAGAATGGGGTATCTCCTTCACTGAATAATTGGATGAAGCACCAAAACACCCAATCTGTGTATTGATATTTGTTTACACTCTTACTTATCTTTTTTTTAAGGAAGATAACTATGTTCATCATGAAACCTCAATCAGGGCTATATGTTTAGAAAGAGGCCACACTGAAATACTCAAAATTGTTATTAAAAATGTAATATAAACAACATAAATTTAGAAGAAAATAAAATATTTACTCCAAAATTCATATGGTTTAGAAGAATAAAGACAGTAGATCTTTATAATAAATGATAGCTTTCTACTTTTTAATTGAAGAATAAAATACTAACACTAGTTTTGCCAGAAAGTGCAGAGACTGGGAAGTACTCAATAGTATCAGATAGAAGGGTCACCCATTTGTGATAACTGTGATCTCATTGCAAGTGTTGATTCCAATAATCTAGTATGGCGTATATTTCTCTTGTTGATTTTTCTTTATCCCTACCAATGTTGTATGTTCTTGAATTAAGGCTGCAAGAGTAGCTTCCTGGTTCCCTGCAGTTCAGAGTAAGAAAGTTAAAACTGACAGCATTAAAATATAGTTCTAATTTTAAAAAAGTAGAAATCTAAAATTGGTTCTAGTTGTCTTAGCTGACAAACCAACCCTAGGCTAACGACTGAAGAAATAGTTCTTTTTCTATGTATGTAACGTTTGAAAACATGAGGCAACTGGCAGGTAAACAGGTTCTACTCTCACCAGGTAAGAAAGTAATGATTATACATGACAAGAGTTAGATCATATATAGGTTACCCTGTAGTTATATTTCTCAATTAATGTAATCAATAAATATTATGACAAGGCATTAATTGAATATTTTGCTTGATGATTTAAAATGCACCACATTTGAGTTCAAATCTTTAGTTCTGGTTTTATGTTAATCTTCTTATTCCATTTTCACATACAGATTTGCCATGATGCCAGTGGATTGGGTTCTAGTTGACTGAGATATTATTGTATACAATGAAATAAAGTGGTAGTTGATACATTATATATCAAGTTTGTTATATTTAAAGTTATATTTAATTGCATTCTTACTCCCTAATTAATATGTTAATTTTCCTTATTATATCTATCTTAGTGAACTAAGTTCACATTATGACTTATGTGTGACACAGACTATTTACTGATCAAAAGTAAAGATATTTTTACTGGTGAAGGTACACTAATATGTCTAATTTAGACAACAGGTGAACTTGAGTAAAACTGACTTAGTCAACTCCGTGGGTATACCTTTCATGGTTAGGCACTGATAAAGAAACCAGAACAAACAATCCTAAAACAAAACATGCAGACTATTCACACAAATAATTTGTTTTGCAAGAGTAATAAATCGAGCCAAATGTGAATATAGTAGATATAATTATGTTTTCAGGACAACCTGCAAATATTCTATGTACTACTTTTTATTAACTATATTTTAAAAATCTAAGTTTATTCCCATTATTAAGATTGAACATGGTTATGATTCTATTTCCCTTCAAAAGAAGTATTTTAGCTCAATTTTCTTAGCTTCCAAGTAAGAATGATGGAAATATTAAGATGCAATTGCTGTTTGCTATAATTATACAAGGTATATTTGTGGTCAAGTTATAAAATTAATAAAAGTATATTTTCATGTGTTTGAGCTTTAAATTTTTAACTAGACACTCTATCCTAAAGCTTAAATATACTAATCAGCAACAAAATAGCTTAGAATAAGAACAGTGTTAAAGAAACCTTGGAGCCGGGTTCGGCGGCTCAGCCTGTAATCCCGCGCCTTTGGGAGGCTGAGGTGAGTGGATTGCCTGAGCCCGTGGGTTCGAGACCCGCCTGGGCAGCGAGACCTCATCTCTACAATAAATCAAAAAATCAGCCGGGCGTGGTAGCAGCATGCCTGTAATTCCGGCTACTTGGAAGGCTGAGGTGGAAGGATCGCCAGAGTCCAGCAGGTCGAGGCTGCGGTGGCTGGGAGCGGCCACTGCACTCCAGTCTGGGCGACAGAGTGAGACTCCAACTAAAAAAAAAAAAAAAAAGAAAGAAAAGAAACCTTGGAGATCATAAAACTTAAAACTTAAGTGGCTTCTTACATATGACATACTGAGGCAATGTCATCATCATGCTAAGAAAAAAATGGAAGTTTTTTAAATTGTTGATTGATTTTTGCCTCATTATTTTCTTTTATATTAATATCAACAGCACTGGTGTAGTTGTAGTTATTTTTAATCATTGACTGAAAGATTAAAATTTTCCACAAAAGTTGGATTATTATGTTTTGATTCATTATATATTTTAGATTGAGCAATTTGTTATTTAAAAATTCACTTTTCTCTCATAAGTAATGTTATAAAATATTCTTACAGAAAAAATAATTTTAAGGAAAAGTTTACATTAAATTTTAATAATATTTAATAGTATTCAGACTATTTTTAAAAATATGGCAGGCATGGTGGCTTATGCCTATAATCCCAGCAATTTGGGAGACTGAGGCAAGAGGATTGTCTGAGCCCAGCTGTTTGAGAACAGCCTGGGACAATTAGCAAGACCTTGTATCTACAATAAATTAAAAAAAGTTAGCCAGGCGTGATGGCACACACCTGTAGTCCCAGCTACTTGTAAGACTGAGGTGGAAAAATTGCCTGAGCCCAAAAGGTCAAGGCTGCGGTAGCCATTATCTTGCCATTGCACTCCAGCCTGAGCAATGGAGTAAGACTGTGACTAAAAGCTGGGCTTGGTGGCTCAGCCTGTAATCCCCCACGCCTTTGGGAGGCTGAGGTGAGTGGATTGCCTGAGCCCGCGGGTTCGAGACCCGCCTGGGCAGCGAGACCTCATCTCTACAATAAATCAAAAAATCAGCCGGGCATGGTAGTGCATGCCTGTAATTCCGGCTACTTGGAAGGCTGAGGCGGAAGGATCGCCGGAGCCCAGCAGGTCGAGGCTGCGGTGGCCGGGAGCGGCCACTGTACTCCACTCTGGGTGACAGAGTGAGACTCCAACTCAAAAAAAAAAAAAAAAAGACTGTGACTAAAAAGAAAAAAATGGTACAAACTGTATTTTGAGGGGGGAATATTTTAAAAATTATCAGAAACAACCCCAGTGATCTTTTATGAAGTATTATAAGTTAAATGAAAGTTACAATGCAATTAAAATAAATCCTCAAACATTTTAGTATTTAAAATATACTGATATCTTGAAATTTTTCACAAAAGAAAGCTATAATATGAACACGACTCTAAAGTAATGAATAAAGCTTCTTTTTATTAAAATAAGTAAATACCCACCATTAAGGAACTTCACAACAACAAAAACAAATATTTCTGCAAATTATCAGCTGTCACTTAAAATAGATAAGTTGTATTACTCCCCTAATGTAAATAAGCCTTCATAGTTTGAACACTGAAATCAATTTATAGAAATCTGTCATCATCCAAATCATGCAGAGTGATCATTAGAATATTTTGAGTGACTATATCTCTTATTTCTCTTCTTACTAATCCTGTACTTACATACATAGTCAACAACATGATTTTTCTTCACAAAAATATTATAAATTTATCACAATGACTAGTACATAGGTACTGTTTTACCTTCTCAGAGAGTTATTTCATTTTCTAATAAATTCATGAGCCATACATTTTTCCATGTATGCAGAACAATTTGGGCTTATATATTCAAAATATTTGATAAAATAATTCTATAAGATTGATATGTATACATACTTTATTTTGTTTTTACATGAATACTAGAAAAGCACAAGTTAGTGAAAAAGCAACAGTCACTACTTTTGCCAAGAGGTCCCATAGTACTTAACTCAATATCAAATGTGCTTCAAATTGAGAGGCAAATGTTTTTTTTGTTTTTTTTTTGAGTTGGAGTCTCACTCTGTCGCCCAGACTGGAGTGCAGTGGCCGCTCCCGGCCACCGAAGCCTCGACCTGCTGGGCTCCGGTGATCCTTCCGCCTCAGCCTTCTGAGTAGCCGGAATTACAGGTGCGCGCTACCACGCCCGGCTGATTTTTTGATTTATTGTAGAGATGAGGTCTCGCTGCCCAGGCGTGTCTCGAACCCGCGGGCTCAGGCAATCCACTCACCTCAGCCTCCCAAAGGCACGGGATTACAGGCTGAGCCACCGAGCCCGGCTGGCAAATGTTTTTGAAAGCCAATGTGTCCTAACTTGCTTGACTAACTTCCTTATTTCAAGAGGTGAATCAAATACATGAATTGTACAATAGTATACAGAAAGTAAAGTTTATGGCCTTGAAAAATTTTACAAAATCTGAAGAATGTGCAAATTTCAAAAAATATTTTCTTAGGAGATATCAGTAGATATCTTATTTCTTCATCCCCATGGCATGACTGTATCATATTAGATAAATTAGATAGATAGCTAGATCGATGATATATAGATGAAAATAGTTTTATTGTTAAAAAAAAAGAAAAACAATACTACTTAGTTTTTAGAATCAATACTACAAGGGTCCTTGAAAATTATTTAGGGGAAACCAGTCTTACATGAAGCCACTGAAATTCAGAGAACAGTGACTTGCCTAAAGCCCAGAATCTTGTTAGTGGTCTTGGAATCTAAGCTTACTTTTCCTATATAGTAGTTCTAATACATTTTCAAATCACTCTAGCGAATCTTCTAATATTTTTGAGGTAATTCTTGTTTTTGGAGATAGCTTAAAAAAACAAGTCAGTCTTGATATATGTGCTCACCACAATAACCTAATAGGCAAATATAACACATACTTTGCACTCTAAAAACTTTAGACACATGTGGTTCTTCACTTTCTATAAGACTAATGAAGCGGTTGTGAATACATGAACAGCTGTGTGTTCATAAAGACCATATGTTATTTTTGTTTAATGTAGTAATATTTTGATGTGCTGCCAAGTCCTGAGTGACTTTTATTTGGAAGACAGCAAGATGGCAGCTGGTTTTACCATAGAAGATCTCCTCCTAGAGGAATTCCAGCATGGATATATGACACTTCCTTAAGTGGGTAAAAATAAATTATCCCATATGTAAAATTGCTCTCCACATCTATGCTACTTTAGGAACCATATTCTCTTTGTAATTGGCTTTTATAAGAGGATTTTTTTCCTTTGAAAATAAAATGTAGAAAACTGAATTTGTATAATGTATTTTTGTAAGTAATTGAAAAAAGGACTTTTAAAGTACCTTTTACAAGTGTGGTCTTTTTGAAAGCATAAATTTATACCAGTATACATATATTTAAACAAAGCTAGGTAACAATCAGTTTTAAACAAGTTGTTAAATTAGTATATGCCTTACTTTATAAAATTCCTACCTAAAATCACTAGTGTGTTTACAAAGGTAGACTTGGTCTAGGTCCATAGTGCCAGTGGGCAAAAGTCCTTTGAGTTTAGTGAAACTATTATACAAGTATACCCTGGAGATATTATGGATTTGTTTCCAGACCACCACAATAAAACAAATATCACAATAAAGTGAGTCATACAAATTTTTTGGTTTCCAAGGGCATAAACAGTTATGTTTATACTATACTACAGTTTTTAAGTGTGTGATAGCGTTATGTCTAAAAAACAGACACACTGAGACACACTGAGACACACCTTACTCCAGTCCGGATGACCATCATCAATCACAAAAAACAACAGATGATGGAGCAGATGAGAGGAAAAGGGAAGGCTTCTACACTGTATGTGTGAATGTAAACTAGTATAACCTCTGTAGAAAACAGTGTGGTAATTTCTAAAAGATCTAAAAATTGACACAGCAATCCCCCTTCTGGGAATATTCCCAGAAAACTCTAATTATTCTACAAAAAAGATACCTGCACACGCATGTTTATTGCAGCATTAGTCACAATAGCAAAAACATGGAATCAACTGTGCTGCCCATCAAAAGTGGACTGGATTTTTAAAAAGTGGTACATGTACATGATGAAATATTATTCAACCATAATGAAGGACAAACTTATGGACTTGGCAGCAACTTGGATGGATTTAGAGTCTATAACACACAGTGATCTATCAGAAACAAAGAACTGAGTACCACATGTTCTCACTCATAAGCGGATTTGAACAATTATCATAATACTATAAGAGAGGGATTGACAGTAGTGGGACACTGCCAGGGGAGGAAGGGGAAACACATAACATCAATAAGGGTAACTGATCTCAAACCAGGTCAAGTGGGGACCAAAGGAAGGCCCAAACTTTACCTGTACAATGATCATTTATGTACCTGAATTGTACCCCACACCTTTAAAATAATAAATATAACAAAAAACTCAGCAAACATACATTTGAGCTAATAAAAAAAGATGTACATTCATTTTAAATTACTTTATTGCTAAACACGCTAAAACTCATCTGAGCCTTCAGTGACTCAAAATTTGTTTTGTGGGTGGAGAGTCTTGCCTTGATCTTGGTGACTGCTAACTGACCAAGGTGGTGGTAAGTGAACATTGGGGTGACTATGGCAATTTCTTAAAATAAGACAACAGTGAAGTTTACCACATTGATGAACTCCTCCTTTAATTAAAAAAATACTTTGTAGCATGTGATGCTGCTTGAGAGCATTTTACCCATAGTAAAACTTCTTGCAAATTTAGAGTCAATCATCTCAAACCCTGCCGTGCTTTGTAATGTAAATTTATGTCATATTTAAAATTTCTTGTCATTTCAACAATGTTCAGAACATCTTCATCAGGAACATATTTCATTTCAAAAAACCACTTTCTCATCCATAAAAAGCAACTCCTCATCTGTTCAAGATGTACCATGCTACTGCAGCAATTCAGTCATATCTTAGGGCTTCACTTCTAATTCTAGTTCCCTTATTTTGACCACGTCTGAAGTGATTTCCTCCACTGATGTTTTGAACTTCAAAGGTCTCCATAGAGGTTGAACTCAACTTCTTCCAAACTCCTCTTACTGTTCATATTTTGACTTTCTCCCATGAATCAAGAATGTTCTTAATGGCATCTAAAATGATAAATCCTTTTCAGAAGGTTTTCAATTGACTTTGCCCAGATCCATCAGCAAAATCACTATCTATAGACTTAAGAAATGTATTTCCTATATAGTAAGACTTGAAAGTCAAAATTACTCCTTGATTCATTGACTGCAGAATGAATATTGTGTTAGCAGGCATGAAAACAATATTAATCTTTTTTGTACATCTTTGTCAGAGTTCTTGGGTGACCAATTACATTGTAAATGATTAGGAATATTTTGAAAGAAATCATTTATTCTGAGCAGTGGGGCTCAACAGTGGGCTTAAAATATTTAATGCACCATGTGCATATAAATGTGCTGTCATCCAGGTTTTATTGCTCCATTTATAAAACAAAGAGTAAAATTTGTATAACTTGTAAGTACTCTAGGGTATTCAGAATGGTAAATGAACTTTGGCTTCAACTTAAAGTCACCAGCTGCATTAGACCATAACAAGCAGCCTATCCTTTGAGCTTTGAAGCCAGGCATTGACTTTTATCTCAAGGTATGAAAGTCCTAGATGACATCTTCTTCTAATATAAGGCTGTTTCATTTACACTGAAAAACCTGTTCTTCAACATAACTGCCTGCATCAACTATCTTAGCTAGATTTTTTGGAGAACTTGCTGCAACTTCTCTACCAACACTTGCTTTTTTACCTTGTACTTTTATATTATAGAGATGACTTCTTTCCCTAAACTTCATGAACCAACTTCTGCTAGCTTTAAGTTTTTCTTCTGTAACTTCCTCACCTCTCTCAGCCTTCATAGAACTAAAGAGAATTATGGCCTTGCTCTGGATTAAGCTTTGACTTAAGGGAATGTTGTGGCTAGTTTGATCTATCTCTATCACTAAACTTTCTCTATATAAGCAATAAGTCTGTTTCACTTTCTTATTATTTCTGTGTTCACTGGAACGTTATGTTTAATTTACTTCAAGAACTTTTCTTTTGTATTCGCAATTTGGCAAACCGTTTTGCACAAGAAGTCAAACTTTCAGTCCATTAATGGTGGTTAAGGCAAGACAGTAGATATTCATACTTTATCAGTTTATGAGATGTCTGAATACCAACAACCAGGACAAGCAGTCAAATGGTTAGGCTGAATAAACTAGATGCTTCAGTAGCTACAGTATTTGGCATCTTTTTGTTTCACTCTTATTCTCTGTTGTTACAGCTGAAGTGGAGAAAAAGGGGTTCCCCATAGAAATAAATTTAAAAGGAGCAATAACTTTAAAGGAAACCATTATGAGGGGAGACCCCCCCCCCAAAAAACCAGAATTGTCTTACTTTAGGAGGGTGGGCCCCTTGTAATATAGCCTTTCCCCACTAGGTAAGTGTTCTAGGGACCAATTAGCGTCAGTGTACCATCTAGCATTGCTGTGATAGGTTACATTTGGTTTCAGTGAATTTTTGTGGCAAACAAATGACTGGGTTTTCCACAATGACAACGTACCTACCCACACCAAGCTGAGTATTCATCAATTTTTGACCCAAGCCAGCATGATCCCCATGCCCCATCCTTCCTACTCACTTGATCTACCCCCAAACAACTTTTTTTTTGCTTCTCTGGTGAAAAAAAGTCCTCAAAAGGAAACGGTTGTTGATGTGAAGGAGGTGAAACAAAAAATGGCAGAAGCACCAAAAGGCTTCAAAATTGACAAGTTCAAAAACTGTTTTGAGCAGTGGAAAAAGTGTCTTGATAGGTCTATTGCATCAAACAGGGAGTACTTTGAAGGTGACTGAAGTTCAAACATGTAAAAATAAATGAACAGTTTCTTATAAATAAATTCTGGGTTTTTTTTTTTTGTTCTCCCTCCTGATATGTATTGGTTGAATCTCAACCTCAAATGATATTAAAGTTTGTTTTCCCAGTATTCATTAGATAAATATGTGTCGATACAATTATGTAGACAAATTTTGGTTTTAAAAATAATAATGATAATTTAAGAAGATAGCGCAAAAAAACAATGGCAATATCTGAAAAATTTTAAATGGACTTATAGCTAATGTACATCACTAAGACATTATTATAAATACTTAAACAGGTTTTTTTGTTTTTAAACAGATTTACCAGAATGTACAGATTCAAAAATGATATTGCTTTCAGAGCAATTATTTGGAATGCAGTTTCCAATCAAATGCTCCAAAAATGATCTGAACAATAGTAGTTTCCCTTTTTTAATAATGAATATAGCCTCTTGAGAAAGCTACTTGGAAATAAATGGCATTTTTTTCAAATATGTATGTTCTGGTAGGCTTGTCAAATAGCAGTTTATTAATTTATAACCATATCTTATGTAGTATATGAATGTGTTGTCAGTGTAGGGGCATGCACATGTGTGCATATCTATACACACAGACATACACACATGTTGCCTGTTGGAATTGAAAAAAAAACCTTGTTGCTTGTCTTCCAGTTTCACTATGCTTTACTCATAATTTTACATGTGTGAGAAAGAACCTCACGCTATAAATTCTGAGTCAGTAAATTATGACGCCTGATCACATCTAGCCTTCCCAAGAGACACAAATGTCTTTCATGTTTTTAAATGTTGAAAAAAATCAAAAGAAGGACAATGTTTTGTAGTATGTGAAAATTATATGAAATGTGTATGTCAGTATTCATAAATGAAGTTTTATTGGAACAGCCACAAACATTCATTTATGTATTGCTTATTGCTACTTTCACACTACAGTGGCGGAATTGAATAGTTGCAGTAGAAATCATATGGCTCAACAAACATACAATATTTACTCTCTGGGCCTTTACAGAAAAAAAGTTCCTGACCCTCTGCTACAGATCATTTACATTAGAAGAATGTGAGAGCAACAGAGGAGATGCATTTCCCCTAGGATTCAAGGGACACTTGTTATCCAGTCTTGAGAGAAAATCATAAGGATTTAACAAGTGATATGAATGAAACAAAACAGTGTATTTATAGGTTGCCCTTTGGGATTTGGAGAAATAATTTTTAATTTTAGACATTAAACCCCTATGAGCATGGGTTTTCTGAGTGCTATGGTTCTTATGTTGAACATTGCATAAAGGTAGAGCATGGATAGAAAGAAGAAATGACTACCTATGAATTCACTGTTACCTGATTTCTTTTCCATCCTTCAGGTGAAAGTAGAAGCTGTGTCTCCTTCAAGATGAGCATAATTATTGCCTGGTGGTCCTAATCTTATTCCCTGATTAGATGGTATGTTCAGTGAGGAAAATGACTACACTGTAGCCATAAAGGAATACTTCTAGGTTCCAAGGGGAGAATAGTATGCACATAAATGTAGTCTATATTTCTTCAGCCTTTGCCCTTTCTGTTTTTCTTTTTCCTGTTTTCAATGGTTCTCTTTTTATTCTTTCTTTTTTAAATTTTAGATTCGTGGTACACATGCATATTGTGTAGTAGTGGAGATTGGGTCTCAGGTGCCCATGTCCCAGATAGTGAACATTTTGCTCCATAGGTGCTTTCTGAATCCTACCCTCCCTCTGCACTCCCCGCTTATTGATGTCCCCAGTGTCTATTATTTCCATACTGAGAAAACTTCCCTGGCCTTTCCAATATCTAACATACAGATATAAAAGGCCCAAATATAACTCCCAAAAGAGTCTTTGTCATTTCTTTTATGGAAATTGACCATGATGATTGTTAATTCTATATAGTCATCAGGTTACTTATTGCCACCTTAGTGACTGTGTCTACTATTTTGTTGAGATATATACTTTAAATTTTTCTTCTGCTAAAATCTTCTGGGTTATATGTATTTATACACATACACATAGTACACACACATAGCGCATGCATACATATAAATACTATTTTCTTATTATATTTATGTATGTATGTGTCCCAATTATAGTTTAATACTTATAACAACATGATAATTATTGTATGATCTGATAAAGTTAGCGTTCTTATTTCTTTGGAATACAGTTACCAAGGGGCTTGTTGATCTTTATAAAAAAACTTGAATTGGTATCTAAATCCCCTCACAGTAGCTAAATTTCCAATCTACTAGCTGTACAGATAATTATGAACATAGTGGGCCAAAGCAATTTTACTGATTGCTTCTTAGCTGAAGGACAGACAATATGCAGAACAACTTAAATAGCCCTAGGACTGTGTATTGTGGCTGAGAAAGACAGAAATGTGAGTCATAAATTAGGTTTATTAGATCTTGTATATAGTATAGCAAGAGAAGCATGAAAGTGATACCATATCATGGCCCTTTTTTATTCTCCATGGAATATTAGATTTATCATTATTGCTTAGTGGTTAGTTCATGCATGAAAGAGGCATTGTAAAATCTATATAATCCTACAATAAACTGCAAAAAATATAGTTAAGTATCCAACACTCACATATATAAACCAAATTGTAAGAATCCAGAGGGAACTGACTTAACATTCAATGTTTCTATTGGGATATCAGATCTAAGTTATTATTATAAATGTGTGTATGGCCATTGCCATGTCATTGACTCACAAAGAAGTACACTTACTATACAATTTTCTTACCAACTGAATTATGAATATTTAAATTTTTCTTGCTAAAAAATATTTATAGGCTCTTACCATTTGCTTTATCTTCTCTCTTACAATTAATTGGATGAGTCTTGATTGTGCTGTTACTTTTTTATTAAAAATTTTTAATGGCTCTTGTACTAGTTTTTTCAACATCTAACCTTACCCCTGCAGTATAAGTTAAGTATTTTCTTTTTTTAATAAGCATATATATATATTTTTATTTTTAAAATGTGGGGTACAATTCAGGATTAGGTATACAAATGTTCATAACAGACATATAAAAAGTGCTCAGCTCACTAATTAATCAAAAATGCAAATCAAGTTTGAGTGTTTTCTAAATATTATTATTGAATTATCTCAGTGTCTAGTGTAACATTCCTTGCATAGTCAGTGCCATCAAAAGCTTGTTATCTATTTGAGAAAAACAAAAGTAAACGTTAAAATTTACTTGAAAATCACACAGTGATGAAAGTCTCTGAAAAGTGGGCTGAAACATCTCCAAAGTTTATTTGTGGGTAATATGGCATACCTCATATTTTGTAAGACAGTGACAGTAAAGATTTGGAAGATTTGAATATTTGATCCTTATTTTAATCTTTTTGCTTGTGAACTGAAGTCAGACCTAGAATTTACTAACCAGCCGTTTCTTATCACCTTCACTATGGTCTTAGTCACCATTATCTCTCACTTGAATTGTTCCAATAGTTTCTTATAGTCTCCCTGCTTTCACACTTATTACCCAATACTCTATTATCAATAAAACAGAGAGATTCTACTAAAAGGAAGCCAGCTAATTTCTCTAATCAAATCTCCAACGGTTCTCCTCACTTAGAGTAAAACACAGTCTTCTTAATGATTTACAAGACTCTGTAAGATCTTGCATCAGGTTTACCAATGTAAATGCGCTTCTATGAATCTCATTTTTTACTACCTTTTGCCTCACTCAAACTAGCTTCTTGGTCCTTCTCTGTGAATTGTCTTTTTAAAGAATTGTTATCACACTTCCTTTTCGATATATCATGAAGCTAAATTACTCATGAATTACTTTCTACTTAGTTGCCCTCTGAATATTTTCTCTAGGATTCAACAGGTATGAAGGGGGTAAAGGAGGGCCACATACAACCATGACAGCAACAGTGACAACAAGCTGTTTTTTTTTCTCCTTCTGAATTTTTTTTTTTGCCTTAACTACCAATTATGCCATTTTGGAATGGAGAAATCAATGAGCCATTGTGAGCAACCTAAACACACTGTTGGTTTTGACATTTTTCTTGTCTTTTTGGTGGGCCAAAAATACTATTGAAAATGACTGCTTCAGTGCTTGAAAGAGTTAATGTAGCTTCCAGAAGTGCTTATTACACTCCCCAGGAGTAGCTTGTGCATGAGGAGAACCTGACTCAGTTTGTCTGTAAAATTTGCATGTGCTACAGGACAGAATAGAAACAACTGCTGATTATAGAAGACTTTCGGGGACTCTGGTCCTTAGGAGAGCAGTATCAGAGCAAGTTTATTGATTACAGAGTGCTTAAAGATTCAAAGTCCAATGTGCCTTTTATTACTACCTTCCACAGGGGTAATTAAATGCACATAATCAGCATTATTTTATATGCTCAAATTCTTTCCCCATTACTATCTGGGGTGCCCCAAAAAATGTATACACATTTTTAGAGATGTTATCTATTAATTACTTTTTGAAGCTGAATTGAACTACGATAGCAATATGTAGTATGACATTCACTCAAAACGTGGTGTTAATCAAATTAATGCTAATGTCACCATGCCTCAGGCAGGACAGTCAAAGAATATGGCAGAAGCATGGTTGTTGTTGGAGGAGCACAAGATCATTTTGAAGTGGTATTTGAAATTTGAGACTGTTGTAGAAGTATAATGACAATTGAGGTGTGAGTCTTCAACACAACCTCCAACATGTCTAACAATTGCACATTTGTGATGAGTCTGAGATGTATAGTACAGTGTGTGATGTACACAAGGGGCGATCCGGGAGGCTTTGCACAGCAACAAGTCCTGCTTCTTCTACTATGGTGTTGGAACAGTTGACACACTCGCCACCAAGCAATGTCTACCAAGCAATGGTCAAGTGTGCCCAGACATGCTACACGCATACGTTTTACCTGCAATTCATTTAACCTGAAATTCGTATACTTTTTGGGAATGATTGATTTTATTTCCAACAAGATGGCACCCCCACCTCACTTCCACTGAGACAAGAGAGCTTATCTCTATGAGATTTTGCCAGGACAATGGGTAGGATGAAAAGATGCAGTTGAATTTTCCCCATTCTCCTGACCTTAACATGCTTTGACTTCTACCTATGAGGGACCTTAAAGGATGTGGTATACCATAGAAAACTGGTTACGCTGGTGGTACTTCGGGATGAAATTGAAATGGCATGCGCAGCAATATAACTGAACACTTATGTCAATATTGCTCAAATAGCAGTTTTATGTAATCAGAAGTGTCTGGACCCTGATGGCAACCAGTTTGAGCACCTCTTATAATTGCAGAAGTCAAATGTGAAAAATGTGACTTGTATCTGTCTTTTGTTATCAGCATATATTGAGTATTATAATTTTAATACAGTTTTTTTTTTCTTTCTTAAAATGTATATACTTTTTTTTTTTTTTGGCAACCTCTATATTAGCTGCCTTTCTATACCAATTCACTGGATTACTACCAGTCTCCATTTCACTTTGGGCAGTCAAGGGAGGCTGAACTTTCTCCCTCTTTCTAGTTAAAACCTCAAATATGTTGCATTATCAGAGGTTAGAAGAAATTGGGCACTTATAATGAATATGAGATTGTGGGGCTCCTAAAGTCATTCAGAATCTTTAGTTACAATTAGTCCTAACTTTCCATATATGGAAGATTTCCATATCCACATCTTTGAGGTTACCATTTCAATCCTAGTATAAGTGAGTTGTTCTTTGTACTTGCAGTAGCATAGCTATTTTAAGAATCTTCTTTGCAAAGAAATGGGAGACAGGGAGAACACTTCAAAATTGTTTTTGACTGTGGGCAGCATTAAATGTTTCTGAAAATAAAGAAACATTTTGGTCTTTAGAAATCTTGTTTAATAAAATTTGATTCACTGTAATTCTTATGGTTTAAAACTTTATTATATTACCTGTTTTGAAAAGCAAAACCTTATCTTTTTTTTTTAAATTTCAGTTCAGACTCTTGATTGATATTGCAAAATCATGCCAATAAGAAACAAAGAGGACCAAAAAGGAGAGTTTACTCTTTTAGTAAATCTGTTTTTCTAAACATAACTAAATTGTTTTATACTTTTATGCTTCTGTTGAAGCAGAGATTTTCCCAAGGACTAATTAATGCATTTTGAAAATGAAATAAATATTTCCTTATACAACAGTTTTAGAATTACACCATTAAAACAAAATTATTGTTAAGCATTTTGAATATTTTAGAAATTACCATTATGTTGTTGGTTATTCCTAAAATCTCAATAAATTTGCAAAGGAGAAAAGGAGAAATAACATTACTTAATATTTTCTTTAACTGATAACATAATATTATTCATATTTGTGGGGGACATGTGATATTTTGTTACATGTTTAGAAGTGTAATAATACAATCAGGGATTTGAGGTATCCATCACCTTGAATACTTATCATTTCTATATGTAGAAAAATATTTCAAGTGCTTTCTTCCAGTTACTTTGAAATAACAATATATTTTTCTACCTATAGTTACCTTAGAATGTCACTTATTTTTTATTTGGCCATTTCTTCTTCAACAAAGTATAGAATGATGGTGCTTATAAGAAAATGACACTTTGAAAAGTAGGCATATTCATTTACTTGACTACAAAGTATAAAATCTAATTAAAATTACTTTCCTATACAAGCACCAAATTAGTACTGTCCTGTACTATTCTATGATAAGAACATTTTTGTGATTTGATCTTCATGATTAGCCTCATAATAATCCAGGGGAAACCATTAAAACATAACTTGATTATACAAAGATGTAGGGTTTTGAAATCACAGGCCAGAGTGTCTGCTTCTTCCTAAATTTCACATTTAAAAAAGGCAATGTAGGACTCTGACCTGAAGATGGTGACAGCATAGATGGATCTGTGAGACTCCCAAACGTGAGTTCCCAAAAAGACCCTTTCTTTTCTTCCTGCACCCTCCTGCCCACTGCCAGCCGCACTGGTATGAGCCTGGGGGCCTTTGGTCCCATGCAGGGCCAGATATTGCAGCCCGACCATGGCTGCTGCACTATAT